>CP092881.1:6391651-6446788 GCA_030710605.1 Cordylochernes scorpioides | reverse complement strand
GATCTATTCTCATGCGAAATATACAAATCATTTTTTTTCTATTATTTCATCTCCTTTACTAAAATTGTGCTTATAGCTGAAAAAGGGGCTTATACGAAAGCTTCTGATAAATAAATAGTTGCAGCATTAATATTTATAATTCTTTAATGCTTTCTCTTACCAAATTCGATGTAGCGTGATCAGCTTTTCCCACCACTGAGATGAGATGCATATGTATAAAGGTTGTTACATTCCAGGTCTTTTATTTCCATATTTACCAACGTTTCAGCGCGACAATATCCTTTTTCAATGGAAAATACATTTGTTGTTCAAAAGATTGATATAAACCGTCGATTTTCGTCTGCCACGACTTCGGATCGAATCCCTACTTTGGACACTTTTTTTTTAAAGAAAACAAAATTGTTCAATGACCCCTGATTCTTTCCAAAGTTCAACTATAGCAGTGAGTGCAAGTAACCTAATGAGACTTTATTAGAATCCGGGGAACAAATTTTGAAGACGCCCGGATCATGTCCAAATCTTTTGTTACTATTTGATGACACAGTCCTACAGATAGTCCAGTCTCTGAAGATAAGTCTTTAATAGTAATTCTTCTGTTAGATTTAATTAATTCCTTTATTTTGAGCTTGTTTTCCTCGCAACGTAATGATCTTGGACGCCCAGTATGCTGATCATCATTTACCTTTTCCCGACCTTTTGGGAAGCGTGAAAACCATTCAAAATTTCTTGAACGGGATAAAGCTGCATCGCCAAAAGCTTCTTTAATCAATTCATACGTCTCAGTAGCAATTTTTTTCAATTTAAAACAAAACTTAATGCGATTCTCTGCTCTTCGAAAATGGCCATTTTAAAATTAGAAATGCGAACCTTACAAGGAAGTTGTTTTGTTCTATTTTTAGATCGGCGCGTGCGCCACGAGACTCGTGCTTTCAGTCAGGTGTGGTCGAATGTCCAATATTTAACTCTGTATAAAAAAAAATTCTTTAGCTTTTTTATTTATTTTATTTTTTAACCAGTCCTGGAAATTAATGAACGCACCTTGTATATCAGGGGCTTCCAGGGATAATTTTCTTTTTGAAAATTTCAATCCACAAATCTAGAGCTTACGTTCCTGGAAGCCTTGTATATTTCACCTTGATTTGTTAAAACAATATTGGTTGAACAAACCTTCACTTTGACAGAACCTGTGGCCGGGTGTAATATAATAATGTATAAGTTGATTGATCTTTTGTACCATTCTTTCTATTTCTTAGAGAAAAAAAAGGCTCTCAAATAATACCTTTACCTGCTCAAATCTTAAATACATTCAACCACACACAAGAATGGACTTCATTATGATCATTTTATATTCGAATTGGAATAGATTTCTGCACGACTAAAATACGCTATTCCACTGTAATAGTTTAGTATGTGTGATGTCTATTTAATTGCCCCGTAAGACACCGCTTTTAGCTTTAATATTTTTCTTAAGTATATTAAAATGATATTTTTATTTTGAAAATGTTTATTATTATTATTATTATTATTATTATTATTATTATTATTATTATTATACAATTAATTTTGTTTTATAAAAGAAAATATAAAAAAATCGATTCAATATAAAAGAATTTTAAAAACTAATTGATATATTATCAGAGCAGACGAAGTTAGGTGGAGTCAGTCGGCTGCTGCCAACTTGGAGAGCAGCCGAAGATTTAAAATGGATGGTACGAGAGGAAAAACCAATTTCCCCAGAGCCAATCTGCAAGCCTTTCACAACTTTGCCAACTTCAGTTCCGTTCGCCATTTGCAAGTGAATAGCAAAGTTTCAATCCAACCTTTTTATTCTTTTTTTTTTTTGTCAGGGGTATCTCAATATATACCAGCTCCTTCCTTTGGCATTCTTAACTTTTAGTTCTTTTTCTTGGGATAGTTTCCTTTCATCCCAAGATTTTTCTCTGCAGGGGAATCTGACGCACGAATTTCCTTTCATGGATTATATTGGGAGTGAAATCGATCTTTGATTTGCATAGTTAACTTTAAAGTATTCTTACGTTGTCAATATTTGATTATTTGTTGCTGAATAGAAGACTGATTATATGTTCTTTGTTTATCTACTTTCTTCAATGAAGGCGTACAATATTCTAATATATCTCTTCACTTCACGTTATTATCCTTGTTATTTCGAAGTCTTTGATGCAAATAAGAGATTTTTACAAATATTTCCTAGATAAAATTATGCAATTATGACTTGTTATTGTAAGTCAATGCAAAGGTGAAACGCGCGCATCTCGCCTCTAAAGGTATATACACGTGTATATGACGTAGGTAGATAAAATATGTTATAAACATTCCATCTATAAAATAATATATATTATTTATTCTATCTGTTTTATTTTTTTTATAATTGCAATGAAAGTGTGAAAGAAATCATTCTGTGCTTATTATCGATTTATGTTTGTCTGTATTGTTAATATATGATAGAGATAACAAACAATTGGTCATATCTTTATTAATGAAAGCGTTGTATCAAACAATGGTTATTCCTTTGTTTATGGCAATTAGGGACCTCAAACAATGGTTATCCCTTTGTTGATGGCAGTTAGGGATATCAAACAATGGTTTTGTCCCTTTGTTGATGGCAGTTAAGGAATATCAAACAATGTTTATTCATTTGTTGATGGCAATCAGGGATATCAAACAATGGTTTTATCCCTTTGTTGATGGCAGTCAGGGATATCATGCAATGTTTATTCATTTGTGGATGGCAGTCAAGGATATCAAACAATGGTTATCCCTTTGTTGATGGCAGTTAGGGATATCAAACAATGGTTTTATCCCTTTGTTGATGGCAATTAAGGAATATCAAACAATGTTTATTCATTTGTGGATGGCAGTCAAGGATATCAAACAATGGTTATCCCTTTGTTGATGGCAGTTAGAGATATCAAACAATGTTTATTCATTTGTTGATGGCAATCAGGGATATCAAACAATGGTTATCCCTTTGTTGATGTTAGTCAGGGATATCAAACAATGGTTATCCCTTTGTTGATGTCAGTCAAGGATATCAAACAATGGTTTTATCCCTTTGTTGATGGCAGTTAAGGAATATCAAACAATGTTTATTAATTTGTTGATGGCAGTCAGGGATATCAAACAATGGTTATCCCTTTGTTGATGGCAGTTAGGGATATCAAACAATGGTTTTATCCCTTTGTTGATGGCAGTTAAGGAATATCAAACAATGTTTATTCATTTGTTGATGTCAATCAGGGATATCAAACAATGGTTATCCCTTTGTTTATGTTAGTCAGGGATATCAAACAATGGTTATCCCTTTGTTGATGTCAGTCAAGGATATCCAACAATGGTTTTATCCCTTTGTTGATGGCAGTTAAGGAATATCAAACAATGTTTATTAATTTGTTGATGGCAGTCAGGGATATCAAACAATGGTTATTCCTTTGTTGATGTCAGTTAGGGATATCAAACAATGGTTATCCCTTTGTTGATGGCAGTTAAGGAATATCAAACAATGGTTATCCCTTTGTTGATGTCAGTTAGGGATATCAAACAATGGTTTTATCCCTTTGTTGATGGCAGTTAAGGAATATCAAACAATGTTTATTCATTTGTGGATGGCAGTCAAGGATATCAAACAATGGTTATCCCTTTGTTGATGGCAGTTAGAGATATCAAACAATGTTTATTCATTTGTTGATGGCAATCAGGGATATCAAACAATGGTTATCCCTTTGTTGATGTTAGTCAGGGATATCAAACAATGGTTATCCCTTTGTTGATGTCAGTCAAGGATATCAAACAATGGTTTTATCCCTTTGTTGATGGCAGTTAAGGAATATCAAACAATGTTTATTAATTTGTTGATGGCAGTCAGGGATATCAAACAATGGTTATCCCTTTGTTGATGGCAGTTAGGGATATCAAACAATGGTTTTATCCCTTTGTTGATGGCAGTTAAGGAATATCAAACAATGTTTATTCATTTGTTGATGTCAATCAGGGATATCAAACAATGGTTATCCCTTTGTTTATGTTAGTCAGGGATATCAAACAATGGTTATCCCTTTGTTGATGTCAGTCAAGGATATCCAACAATGGTTTTATCCCTTTGTTGATGGCAGTTAAGGAATATCAAACAATGTTTATTAATTTGTTGATGGCAGTCAGGGATATCAAACAATGGTTATTCCTTTGTTGATGTCAGTTAGGGATATCAAACAATGGTTTTATCCCTTTGTTGATGGCAGTTAACGAATATCAAACAATGGTTTTATCCCTTTGTTGATGGCAGTTAGGGATATCAAACAATGGTTATCCCTTTGTTGAAGGCAGTTAAGGAATATCAAACAATGGTTATCCCTTTGTTGATGTCAGTTAGGGATATCAAACAATGGTTTTATCCCTTTGTTGATGGCAGTTAAGGAATATCAAACAATGGTTATCCCTTTGTTGATGTCAGTTAGGGATATCAAACAATGGTTATCCCTTTGTTGATGTCAGTCAGGGATATCAAACAATGGTTATTTATTTGTGGATGTCAGTTAGGGATATCAAACGATGGTTATCCCTTTGTTGATGGCAGTTATGGTTATCCCTTTGTCCAATGGGTATCCCTTTGTTGATGTTAGTTAGGGATATCAAACAATGGTTATTCATTTGTTTATAACAGCTAAAGGCACAGAGCAATGATTATCCTTTTATTTATATCAATTAGAGACACCAAAAAACGGCTATTCTTTTTGTTTATATCAGCTAGGAACCCCAATCAATATTTTGCTACCTATGGTGGATATGTGAATAAGTATACAAACTAAATGTAGTACATAAAAAATAAAGAACTAAAGAATATATAACCAATATAATAATTTTCTAATAAAATGGATCCATTTATCCTCCTTCTCCTTCAATGTCTTCCTCTACGGAGGGTGGGCCACACGGTCTCTCCATATCTCCCTCCTTCAGTGCCTTCCTCTACTGAGTGTGGGCCACATGGTCTCTCCATATCTCCCTCCTTCAGTGTCTTCCTATACTGAGGGTGGTACACATGGTCTCTCCATATCTCCCTCCTTCAGTGCCTTCCTCTACTGAGGGTGGGCCACATGGTCTCTCTATATCTCCCTCCTTCAGTGGCTTCCTCTACTGAGTGTGGGCCACATGGTCTCTCCATATCTCCCTCCTTCAGTGCCTTCCTCTACTGAGGGTGGGCCACATGGTCTCTCCATATCTCCCTCCTTCAGTGCCTTCCTCTACTGAGGGTGGGCCACATGGTCTCTCCATATCTCCCTCCTTCAGTGCCTTCCTCTACTGAGGGTGGGCCACATGGTCTCTCTATATCTCCCTCCTTCAGTGTCTTTCTCTACTGAGTGTGGGCCACATGGTCTCTCCATATCTCCCTCCTTCAGTGCCTTCCTCTACTGAGGGTGGGCCACATGGTCTCTCTATATCTCCCTCCTTCAGTGTCTTCCTCTACTGAGGGTGGGCCACACGGTCTCTCCATATCTCCCTCCTTCAGTGCCTTCCTCTACTGAGGGTGGGCCACATGGTCTCTCCGTATCTCCTTCCTTCAGTGCCTTCCTCTACTGAGGGTGGGCCACATGGTCTCTCCAAATCTCCCTCCTTCAGTGCCTTCCTCTACTGAGGGTGGGCCACATGGTCTCTCCGTATCTCCTTCCTTCAGTGCCTTCCTCTACAGTGTGTGGGCCACATGGTCTCTCCGTATCTCCTTCCTTCAGTGCCTTCCTCTACTGAGGGTGGGCCACATGGTCTCTCCAAATCTCCCTCCTTCAGTGCCTTCCTCTACAGTGTGTGGGCCACATGGTCTCTCGAAATCTCCTTCCTTCAGTGCTTTCCTCTACTGAGGGTGGGCCACATGGTCTCTCCAAATCTCCCTCCTTCAGTGCCTTCCTCTACAGTGTGTGGGCCACATGGTCTCTCGAAATCTCCTTCCTTCAGTGCTTTCCTCTACTGAGGGTGGGCCACATGGTCTCTCCATATCTCCCTCCTTCAGTACCTTCCTCTTCTGAGGGTGGGCCACACGGTCTCTCCATATCTTCCGCCAATCGCTTTATCTCTTCGTTTGTACGTCGTCCAGTCTATTGTTTAAGGCCGTCCATATATTCTCGCCGTCTTTGTCGGCGCGGTCTCTTCCCGTGGATCTTTCCCTCCAGGACTGTCAGTAGTGTCTCCCCTGCTTTTCCACACATAACATGTCCAGCAAACGTCAGCTTCCGCTGTATCATGAACATCACTAGCGGGCGCTATGTTCCCCTTTGATCAAGGACCTGATTGTTTATCATCTGCCCATGGAACCTTAAGTGCTCTTTTATAAAGGTATATCTCGAAGCGCTTTATTTGTTTGATTGAAGATTTTAGCAATGTCCATGTCTCACATCCATATGTTAGTATAGGTCAGTGTTTTGATCAGATCCATTTATCAATTAATGCGAATACTTTTTTTTCCAAAATAGCACTAGTTTTCACAAACGTTTTTATAATTTTCAACACTCTATTCATTAAACCATACATTAACAAAATATCTCTAAAGAGAAACCCTCGAAAATAAATACATTTCAAAAGCGGGAAATATCATCCCCATGTCACACACAAAAGAATAAATTAAGAGAAAACAAGAATATATTAGAGAAAGACCCTGTTTATCACAAAGAAGATTTCTCCTATAAAACCAGAAATCTCTTCCATCAAATAATTCTCTCAACATCATTTTCCTTAAAATTCTTTAAAATTTGAGTCTCTTTTTATTTATCCTCACATCGTATGCAAGAGAAATTTGCATCAGCTTACAAATGGTTGGCTGATTGATCCCCCATCTTTGCCTAAATGATGGGGAAAAGATGGGAAGGTCGAACCATCATCAAAATGTAATTCTTCATCCGGTATTACAATTCAGAGTTATTGGAAATTCTTGTGGGCTGAGGCTAGACATCCCTAGACAACTTAATTGCATATTTCATGGGAGCAATAGTTTCCCAGGAATTATTTGTATAAGGAAAAATTGGTTTTTGAGCAAATAATTTCTTCTCATTTCTTATATATAGATGGCTCGTTATTGCTTTGTAAGAGTTTCTTCTGTTTATTTTTTTAATTTTGTAAGCATTCGAGCCAATATTTGTTCTTCTAAAGGCAAATCATAAAATTGCATATATATCGTTATTTCTTATGCCATGTATATAATACTATCGAGATATATGGAAATTAGGGATGGCTAATATGTAATTGTGCCACATATTTACATAATTACTAGATATACTGCTACATACTATACCGATGTAGTACATCAGCCCGCAGTCATGGGACGGAGCATATTTACAGAATAATTTAACTTAAAAAAAAATTGCCATGATGTGATCGACCCATTCTTACACAGCTGAAATTTACCATTACAGAACTGTCAGTATCTAACGGTGTTTTATTGTTCACTTTTGTACGCCTGTAGAAGAGCGGCAATGTGTCCGAAAGCTTGAGATTGTAATAAAACTGAAAAGAAATAAGATCTCCAGAAACCTGTCGCCTTATTTAATTCATATACAGGAGATCACACATCTATTGCATAAATATTCAAATATTGTTTTGAAAATAGAGCAATCCGTAAATAAATCTTTAAATAAAAAGGCATATATTGGATCAAAATATAATTTATTTTACCAATATTTCAGTTGGCTGAGCGCCAACCTTTATCAAGGTATTATAGCCTTTTAAAGTGTGTCAACAACAAACTCAGCGTCACTTAACGTCAATAGAATTTTAAAATATTCAAATATATAGAGACGACTTGGTAAGCTTAGTTAGGCTACATTGGCTGATGCAACATCTCCCCTTATTGCAGAAGGTATTACACTCGGCCTTTCGAAATTTGTATACCCAAAGTTCATATTGCGGGATTCTTCCGAGAAAGATAGCTCTATAAAACCCAGGAATATATCCATCTTTAGCGAGCAGTGCTTTCAGACGCCGTCTCCATGTCCTCTGTTGGAACAGGACTTCTCTCACCTACATCTCGTGGGTTCTTACTCCGGACTCCTGTGTGTATGTCCTTGCTACTCCCACCTCGACTGCACTCTAAAAATCATAAACTCATGGACAAAACTTAAGGAAATTGTACTTTTTAGCATGTATATCGGTATTTAGACAATAACTCTGTAAGATATTTGATACACAGTGATCTTTATTGAAGACATACGAGATAATCAAAAATGAACAAAAATGTCTCTGCCTCCTTCAAAAAAAAAAATATATAATAATAATAGACGACCAGCGACATCAAAGACTTTCCACTTCCTTAAGTTTTGCAATGAGTGTTTATATATTTATTTTTTTACCTGGCTTTTATTTTTTCAAATTTATTTTTAAGAATATTATATTTTAAAAAATTTTAAATGGGAAATGTTTGTTGACCAAATAAACCATTTTTGTCAAATATTTTTATTGCTGCTTTCTTTTACAAGCAGTTTATTGATTTTTTAAATAAATTAGTATATACTTCTTTGCCTTTTCAATAAATTAAAAACAAGAGAAGTGGATTGAACACAAAATAAACATAATAGTTTAAAGGAAATCCTAAACGTTTGAAAATTTAAGTTCCTCTACATTTTTTCTTTGTAATATCTCAATAGATATATAATTTCACTCTAACCTTAGCTTTGTCCGTATTCTTCACGAGTTTTGTTTATTCAACAAATTTAATTTTAAATAGATTAGAGTGCCATCTATTGAGTAAATGTTACACTTTTTGACACTTATGTTTATTGTTATAGAAATCTCATTGCAACTACCTCTTTATACATTACTGAGATAATAGAAAATATTAGATGAGAGGGCTTGTGTAGCTCGTCAGTGGTGAACCCTTCTCAGCGGTTTCTCCCAATAAATCTCCTGAACTATTGAACGATGGAAATGCCAAGACAGACTGTCTCTACAATGAGCTCCGTGTTGACGATTGGAGCTATGACAAAAATCATGTACGCCCCATAGCCTTAACTATGGTCCAACTGCCGTGGAAACCAGTTCATTGGGGTAGGAGAAAGTGTAGAATTTAGTGGTTACATTACACTCATGGACAAAACTTAAGGAAGTGGAAAGTGTATGACCTTGTCGGTCGTCTGTTTTTTTTTTTTTTTCTTCTTTTTTTTTTGGAGACAGAGGCAATTTTGTTCACACTTGGTTATCTCGTTTGACTTCAATAAAGTTCACTGTAATTTCTTTCATAGTTATTGTCTGAATCCTGATATACATGCTAAAAGGTACAACTTCCTTAAGTTTTGTCTCCATGAGCGAATTTTGCTTCTTTTTTCTTTTTTTGTATGTGCGCGTGGAGGGAGGGGAATGACCTATGTAATTTGTTCCAAACAGTGTGTAAGTTAATATATTATGGCTTCTTAGTGTACGATATAAAATATGCATAATACTCGTATGTCAAAGAAAGTTTACGTAAAATGTTTCTTAATCGAAAAGTTACAAATAAACGCAGAAAGAATATGCTGAAGGATACAAAACTAAACGATAACAAGTTCAGGATACAAGTAAACAAAGAGAAATGGAACTTTAATTGCAGATGGTAGGTTCAGGATGCAAATCTATCCAAGAACATGGCCAAGATACAAGTAAACAAAGAGAACTGGTACAGGAAATCTAACTCACAGAGAATAGGTTCGTGGTACAAGTCTAGCACAGAACAACAAGAGTTCAGGATATATAAATCTAACACTTTAACTTTATTAACATCCAATAACGCGATATCCCAAACTCAGGGATATTTGCGTCAATACATTTCTAACATCATATCAAACATCATATAAATCTAACGCCTAAAAGAGATTTAAGATACAAGTCTAAAACAAAGTCTAATATTAAGAACAGGCTCAGGATACAAGTCTAATGCTAAGAATAGGCTCAGGGTAAAAGTCCAATATTAAAAACAGGCTCATGATACAAGTCTAATACTAAGAACAGGCTCATGATACAAGTCTAATGCTAAGAAAAGGCTCAAGTTATAAATCTAATGCTAAGAACAGGCTCATGATACAAGTCTAATGCTAAGAACAGGCTCATGATACAAGTCTAATGCTAAGAACAGGCTAAGGATACAAGTCTACAGAAAGAACAAGTCTAGCAAAGTGATTAGGTTGACGCTACAATTCCAACACTCCCAACAAGACCCCCCAATACAGAAAATTCCAACAAAAGATAAGTTTACCGTAGAAGACGTCTCCAAACAACTATTAAAGTCGAACACAAGTTTAACACAACTGGGACAACAAATAAACCACAGCTTACAATGGAGATGAACCAAAAATACCATACGGACACTCACAGGCGATATTTCTGAAATGTAATTGGGTTACACTGGCCCATGTTTACCTGCCACTCGGGTGGAAAAATTGGACCGGGGATCACAAAAGAAGCCATTGTGGGAATTCTAATGAAGTTTGTGTGGATACGCACCCTTGGTGAAACTTTGTTTTTGGGCACCCAGATGTGGATGCAAATGTTTAGAGCTCTTCAGCGGGCGTCATCTTTGTTTCGCCGACTGTTTTTGTCCCTCTCGGCAACAATAGAGCGCCACACAAAGCCGCGGTAACTCATCAGTATGCAAATTTGGCTCAGCTGGTCTGAGATCCCTCTCCCACTTCATCACAGCTGAAGTTTGCTTGCTCTTCTTGGCATTAGACAAAGAAAAAGGTAAATTTTAAAAGGATAAAGGTGGAAAAGCTCCATCTCCCCCTCTCCCCCACACATACAAAAAAATTAGCTTTCTAAGTTAATTCGATTTCGTCCAATTTTTTGTTGTTTTGTTGCTTTTTTAAATAATTTTTCCCAGCAGAATAATTAAATTAAAGCTTCTTTTTTCCTTTTTTTATTTCTTTTTTGTTTTTTTAATTCATCCATGTTGTCTTGGGTTTTCTTTTTCTCTCATTTAATTTTTTATCGTTGAAGCCATTTCTTTTGGTAGGCTTAGTTAATCTGTCAGCTCCCCCTCGAATTTATTCTTCAGAAGTTCTGATTGTGTCTTCAACTGTCTCATTACCATAATTACATATTTTCAAATATTACAATGTAACTGTTAGAATCTCCTTTGAGAGATCGTGACCAAAAAACATGGGTCTAAATCTGGTCTCTCATAAGAAGCTTCAGTTGAAAGACTCCTCATGTCTTGGCCTGACACATGGCAATCTCTGATAAAAGACCATCTCCAAGATAATACCGAGTTTAGTCATATTTTTATACAATAGTCTGTCATGGGAGATTTTACTGTATTGAATCTAGGAAAGAGTGCATATATTAAAAGTATGCAAATTTTTATAAGCTATTCTAAAGAGAATGCAGACGAACTCAGTTCCATCTTGCTTTAAGTAGCTCAGGTATGCAAATTTAAAAAGAACATAGTAAGTAAATTCATAATGAAGATTCACATCAACCTTCCTTCATGTTTATAGGAGGGGTTAAATAGCCCAAAGAGAATCCCTGAAAATTACACTAGCTATATATTGGCAGAAAATCCTATAAGGAATCTGGTAGATTGATTAAACTGACGAAACCGCTGGGAGAGTTCACTACTGATGAGACAGGAATTCCTAATATTTTTCCATCGCACACAGTAAGGATAATATTGTTTTATTTTGAGAGAAAAAGCGCGAAATTGTTTCTATTATTGCAAATTTTCTTTATCTAAACCTATTAATAATTTCTCTGCCAGACTTATTAAGTTGACATAGGTAGTAGTTAAGAGGTATGCGTCCCATTGAAAAAGTCGGTCGAGAGTCACCAAACATTGTGATCTATGCAAATAAGGAATAACTTTGTAACCCCCGGACTGAGCTACATATGTAAATATTATGGGAAATTTCTCGAAAGATATATTTTGTTGTTTTTGATCATATTATATATAGGCTCTATAATTTACTACTGATTTCTTGTGCACGGAAATAATGATTATTATTTTATAAAAATATTAAAAGTATGTGTGGTTTTTGTTTGCTTGGCATGCGTTTCCACAATACATTCATGGACAAAACTTAAGGAAGATATATACCTTTTAGCATGCATATTGGGATTCAGACAATAACTCTGAAGAATATTATAATGACCTTCATTGAAGACACAAAAGATAGTCAAGTGTGAATAAAAAATTGCCTCTATCTCCTGCAAAAAAAAAAAAAAAAAAAAAACAGACGATCGGCGAAATCAAAGACTTTTCACTTCCTTAAGTTTTTTTCCATCAGTGGATTAGGTATATGAGCGGTCAGGATATGCCTTTTTTTGTTATGATCAGCGTATTTATGCAAATTTGGCCTTAAATACTCATTTATTGATTTCTCAGGAAGCTATTGGACCATTTTTTTTTATTGCTAAGGTAGACCCTGCACCACGCTGCGCCCCGAAACCCGTTCGTGGTTGGCTTTTCTTGATCAGTTGAATCAGCTTGTCTCATTCCCTGTGAAATAATAAAACAAATATATAAGGGGGTGGCATCCTTAGGATAAACGATCAATTTGTAGAGAACCAAAGAGAGACCATAACAACTAGAGAGAATGTAAAAAGAAAACACAATAAAGCAGAGATAAGAAAAAACGTAAATTCGGTTTTAAAACATATAACGCCAAATAAAAATCTCACTTTATAATTTTTTTATCTCAAATATCTAATGTAATAAACGCAAAGAAATGCTAATTATATATAAAAATCTTAATAAAAATTACACACACACACAAAAGAAATAGCAAAATTCTCATTGCTTTGACATAAAAATAAGAGAAAACAAACAAATATTTACATTAAAATAGATAACACAAATGATCTAATAATGATAGGATATAACAGGACAAATCCCATAATACAAGAACAACCCCTATTTGGAAGCAGAAGAATAAAAACGAGCAAGCGCCGTAACAAAGGGAATTTGTAATGCAGACAATCCTGTAACAAAGGAATGCCGGGGACACAATACACAAGTCGCTAGCACGTCCTCCATTCTCTTCTTTGGCCTCTCTCTGTTCACAGTGTGTGCCTTCCTTACTGCATTCTTAACATCTTTGCTTGGAAGATTATAAACTCAAAAGGAGCTTCTTCTATACACACACACAGCTTTATTAAGACCAGCGGTCTTATACAGATTCACCACAGGAAGAAATAATAGATGGAGCTCCTATACTCCAGGCAGCGTAGCACCCAACAATAGCCTCCTGGTCCGACGCATGTCCAATGGCCACACGTTTCTTTATGCATACGTCATGGTTAGCGAATCACTGTGACAAAAGTTACTTTGTACGGGTTAACACAAAATGCAATAGACTAGGGCCTAAAGTAATAGTAACTAAACACACAGAGCGTACACTCAAAAGTACAAAAAAGAGAGATAAATAAACTTACAATTGGTTAAATAAAATTAAAAAAAAAAACAGTACTTATCTTTATTGCTGCTTTGGTAGGGAACGGACCGGGGTTACACAGGGAATGCGAAGAGATCACCAGACACGGATAAAATACGAAGAGAATACTATAAGCGTCTCTACACAAAAACTCCATACCACACTGGCCTCACGCATTCCCTTAAACCCCCTTTATATACAAACATGGCTACATTCGTCCAATTAGAATGCTTGAGAGATCGGTTTACTTATCTGATAAAAACAACGTTCTTCGCACTAAAGAAATAGGATAAGATAGGCGTGCAAATATTTGTCAATATATAATTTGACAACTGAACAGGCGAGTGTGGAATCAGCCGCGTTCTAGTCTTCGCTTTCCTCGTCCAAATGGACCACGACATTCGGCGATTCTATTAATCTCCTCCGAAATGTGAGCTTCTTCTATAGAACATGTTTATTTTGCTAGCTCTAGAACGACATCGTTCTTCAACGGGCGTAAAGAACGTTGTCGAACGTTGAAGAACGATGTCGTTCGAAAACTAGAAAAATGTACATGTTATATAGAAGAATCTACTTTTGAGTTTATAATCTTTCAACATAGTTATGTGAAAAAAAAAATAGTACAAATGTGATATTGTACTGGGATAAGGTGCATAAATTAAGAAAAAGGCGTCTCCTTATCGTGCAATTGAAAGTTGCTGATGGCTTGCGCCATCTATCGGAATAAATATCAACTATTCTCGTTGATTTCTAATTATTCCAGAATTGGCCAATTACCCATTCTTGATTAATCAAGAAAAGCTTACCACGTACGCGTTTCGGGCTGTTGGCCCTCATCAGCGTAGTTATAGTTATGGTAATGTTGATGTCTACATCTTGTCTTGGTTAAATCTCTTTAATTCAGTCTTCCAAGAGACATCCTAATTATGGGTAAAATGGAATTAACCGTAATTTGTCTCTTTGATATTGATGGTATTTTAAATATTTATCTAGCATCAAAATATTCTTCTGTAGATCGATGTTATGGTATATTCTTACTTGACTACGTTCAAAATCAAGACATATTTTTGATTAACATATTTATTTCATAACAGAATGGAATTTTTTTTACATATTAAGCTATTTTACATTGATAGAAATTAAAAACAACAATATAACATACCAATAGCAGCAAATTATACAAAACTACTTAAACAAAACAAACGAGAGTTCTAAAATAGCAATTACAATGTTGCCGAATATAATTAAACATAAAAACTATTCATAGAAATATATATCCAAATATATTTTGGCAATATGTACAGAAGCCGTTGGCCGGATCTTAACAGATATGCTATATATAGAACATCTGCATCATCTAAACCAATTTGTAAAAGATAAAAACATTTTACATAAGTTGCATAATGTGTGCAATAATTACATAAAATATATTTTAAATATAGATAACACTGTATCGTTGAATGTCAAAGATAACCACACATACATACAAAAAAAAAGCATAAATCGAGGTAGGTACACATTCCAGATATTGACAACTGGTAGATTTTTTTTATGGGGGGGGGGGCAGGCCAGGGGTCGGGAAAGAGATTTTAAAAAAATATCGTCTAATATACGTATATATAAAATTAAAATAATGATAAAAACAAAAGTTACATAATGTTTCAGCCACCATCATCAAACAGATGAGTAAAATAAAATCGGCAGTTCATCATATGTTGAGTGAAGAGGCAAAATATTCAGTAAAACTTCAGTTGCTTCATATCAACATAAAGTTTGAAATTCATGATGATCATTCCCCGCCGCCGCTTTTCACTTATATAAATCAATTGCTCAATGGTGTGGTGTAAAACACACACACACACTGAATAAAAAAATAATATACATTATAATATTCAAAATTAAACAAAGTATTTAAATATACACATCAATATATTTTTGGATTGCTCTATTTTCAAAACATCAATATATGAAATCTAATTGTATTTTTTAAAACAAACATTAATACACTATGCAAATTGGAATGTTTTTGAAATAATATATTTACATATATATATATAATTATAAAATAAAGGTCGCCCCTCTCCCATCAAAATAGGCGCCATCTATTGACCGTTTCCGTAAACTAGCGAACTCGGGTCGGTGACAGAACGTCTAAAAAATAGTTAAATACGGGCACATTTTATTGTTTATTATTTAGTCTCTATGAAAAATAGTGAAATTGTACCGCGATCAGGATAGTGGCTTTTTATTTCTTCATTTAGTCTATAAAAGAACTTACACATTCATGCCAAGTTTAATGAAATAAACCAATTCCTTTTAGCTGTAACACTTTTTTTATTAAGTTGAAAACATCACGCTTGCAGATATAAAAGTTGTTTTTAAACATTTTAATTCCTAGTTCTTTAAAATTAAAGATACTTCGGCCAGTAAATCTTTTTTATTGTCTCGACGTTTCGACAAAATTCTTTTGTCCTCGTCAGGTGCGAACAAAAATTAAAACATTTGGCAAAGCGTCTGAGATTTACTGGCCGAAGTATCTTTAATTTTAAAGAACTAGGAATGCCGGCCAGGCAACCTCTATCTTTACGTTATTTTAATTCCCATTTCTATCATTGCATCGTGTGTTTTCTCCTGTAAAGGGGCTTTCATGCCTGATAGATATTATAGGAAATACATTTAGGAAATACATTTTAACAAAGAAACCTATTCCTAGAAGCCTTATGTTTCTTCAGCTTAATGTTTATACAAGGGATTATTTCATAGCATTGTAATACTTTCTATTTGCACTAGTGTGTTTTTGTATATCTGAAGAAATTAAACGGTATTGTGGGAAATGCTGCACTGAATTTGGAATGTACTGCACAGAATTTGGGATATACTGCACAGAATTTGGGATATACTGCACAGAATTTGGGATATACTGCACAGAATTTGGTATGTACTGCACAGAATTTGGTATGTACTGCACAGAATTTGGTATGTACTGCACAGAATTTGGTACGTACTGCACAGAATTTGGTATGTACTGCACAGAATTTGGTATATAGTGCACGGAATTTGGTATATAGTGCACGGAATTTGGTATGTACTGCACAGAATTTGGTATGTACTGCACAGAATTTGGTATGTACTGCACAGAATTTGGTACGTACTGCACAGTATTTGGTATGTACTGCACAGAATTTGGTATGTACTGCACAGAATTTGGTATGTACTGCACGGAATTTGGTATATAGTGCACGGAATTTGGTATGTACTGCACAGTATTTGGTATGTACTGCACAGAATTTGGTACGTACTGCACAGTATTTGGTATGTACTGCACAGAATTTGGTATGTACTGCACAGAATTTGGTATGTACTGCACGGAATTTGGTATATAGTGCACGGAATTTGGTATGTACTGCACAGTATTTGGTATGTACTGCACAGAATTTGGTATGTACTGCACAGAATTTGGGATATACTGCACAGAATTTGGTATGTACTGCACAGAATGGGAAAAATTGTACGGGTCTGTGAGGAATGGGGAGGTTGTAGTTCGCAAACTTTTTAGATAACATCCCCATCAAATATCACTGTCTACTGAACTTATAATACAATATAATGCGGCTTGTGATTATAGAACGAAATTTGACAATTATACCGCAAATGTTTCTTTTGAACGAAAAATCGAAATTTATTTTAAGAAGAAATAACGGTTATTTCTAACCTTTAGGGATGAAGTATGATAGGATGAATTGTGAAGAGTAATGATTAACATTGAACTTATGTTTATTTTATAGTAGTTCATTCTTGCTAACCTAGACTGTTATCATATTTGACATCTCACAATATATATAATAAAAAAACACAACATACTAATGATTTTATAAAACATTTGATCTTAAAATATATTTCAAAAGTTTAATTCTATAAAAAAGAGGGCATAGAAACAGGAAAATCACACACACACCGCTACACCAACATAACTTGAACTAGAAATAAAAAGTTAGATATAAAAAAATGAGTGGCCACACTCAAAAAGAAGGGCCACGAGAAGGGGGATTTAAAAAGTTGGAAAGCTCTTCAAATTGTTGTTTAAAACAGAAAAGAAAATGCAGCGATCGCTTCCAATAAAAATGTCCAATCAGGGAGCATTGCCAGAAAGATAAAGTTGCCCGTGGAAAAAACTAAATCCCAATAATACGCAATGGGGGAGTAGCCGTCAGAGAGGAGGGTCACGTGACGGCGGGGTCAGCCAATGAGAGAGCCCCCCATCAGATCGCCCCGCCCCCCGGAAAGCAACAATTACAGCCATAAACGCAATGGCTACCCTCCCTGCCTAACGACCATCCTAAGAGCACCCCTATGTTATTTAACATCGCCTCAAGAGGGCTCAAAGCTATTACGTCCTTTTTTTATTTTTTTTTAATGCCTTAGATAGCATGGATTTGTCCTTTGGGACTTGGTTCTAAGGATCTTTTTATCCTTTATTTTTTGGCCTTACGCTCCAGAATTTGCATGGGGAGTTCGATTAGAGTAATCGATTCATTGATTTGGTTATCGATTGTTGAGGTTTGTGTGAAGCGCTGTTTGAATTCGAAAATTTTTCGATTTTACTTCAGATGTTTGTGTGATTTCATTGTTTAATGGAGGGGTTGGTGGACAGTGGCAGAAACCGTCGCCAAGACCATAGATCGAATCCCACATTGGGTACTTTTTTTTTTCTTTTTTTTTTTTCTAAAGAAAAAGTTGTTGCGATGTGGTAAAAATTCTGATGTAGCTTGTGGCACCCCGCAAAAAGAGCTGTTAAAGTTCGGTAGACCCTGCAATTTCTTGTTCTGTCTTGTCTGTGGCACTACGAGATGGGTTGTTGCAATGTGATCCAGTTACAGTTCGGTAGACCCTGCAATGTCTTGTTCTGTCTTGTCTGTGGCACTAGGAGATGGGCTGTTACAATGTGATCCAGTTACAGTTCGGTAGACCCTGCAATGCCTTGTTCTGTCTTGTCTGTGGCACCTCGAGATGGGCTGTTGCAATGTGATCCAGTTACAGTTCGGTAGACCCTGCAATTTCTTGTTCTGTCTTGTCTGTGGCTCTACGAGATGGGCTGTTACAATTTGATCCAGTCACAGTTCGGTAGACCCTGCAATTTCTTGTTCTGTCTTGTCTGTGGCACTACGAGATGGGCTGTTACAATGTGATCCAGTCACAGTTCGGTAGACCCTGCAATGTCTTGTTCTGTCTTGTCTGTGGCACTAGGAGATGGGCTGTTACAATTTGATCCAGTCACAGTTCGGTAGACCCTGCAATGTCTTGTTCTGTCTTGTCTGTGGCACCTCGAGATGGGCTGTTGCAATGTGATCCAGTTACAGTTCGGTAGACCCTACAATTTCTTGTTCTGTTTTGTCTGTGGCACTACGAGATGGGCTGTTACAAAGTTATCCAGTCACAGTTCGGTAGACCCTGCAATGTCTTGTTCTGTCTTGTCTGTGGCACCTCGAGATGGGCTGTTACAATGTGATCCAGTCACAGTTCGGTAGACCCTGCAATGTCTTGTTCTGTCTTGTTTGTGGCACCTCGAGATGGGCTGTTACAATGTGATCCAGTTACAGTTCGGTAGACCCTGCAATGTCTTGTTCTGTCTTGTCTGTGGCACCTCGAGATAGGCTGTTACAATTTGATCCAGTCACAGTTCGGTAGACCCTGCAATGCCTTGTTCTGTCTTGTCTGTGGCACCTCGAGATGGGCTGTTACAATGTGATCCAGTCACAGTTCGGTAGACCCTGCAATGTCTTGTTCTGTCTTGTCTGTGGCACCTCGAGATAGGCTGTTACAATTTGATCCAGTCACAGTTCGGTAGACCCTGCAATGCCTTGTTCTGTCTTGTCTGTGGCACCTCGAGATGGGCTGTTACAATTTGATCCAGTCACAGTTCGGTAGACCCTGCAATTTCTTGTTCTGTTTTGTCTGTGGCACTACGAGATGGGCTGTTACAATTTGATCCAGTCACAGTTCGGTAGACCCTGCAATGCCTTGTTCTGTCTTGTCTGTGGCACCTCGAGATGGGCTGTTACAATTTGATCCAGTCACAGTTCGGTAGACCCTGCAATTTCTTGTTCTGTTTTGTCTGTGGCACCTCGAGATGGGCTGTTACAATTTGATCCAGTCACAGTTCGGTAGACCCTGCAATGCCTTGTTCTGTCTTGTCTGTGGCACCTCGAGATGGGCTGTTACAATTTGATCCAGTCACAGTTCGGTAGACCCTGCAATGTCTTGTTCTGTCTTGTCTGTGGCACCTCGAGATGGGCTGTTACAATTTGATCCAGTCACAGTTCGGTAGACCCTGCAATGTCTTGTTCTGTCTTGTCTGTGGCACTAGGAGATGGGCTGTTACAATTTGATCCAGTCACAGTTCGGTAGACCCTGCAATGTCTTGTTCTGTCTTGTCTGTGGCACCTCGAGATGGGCTGTTACAATGTGATCCAGTCACAGTTCGGTAGACCCTGCAATGTCTTGTTCTGTCTTGTCTGTGGCACCTCGAGATGGGCTGTTACAATTTGATCCAGTCACAGTTCGGTAGACCCTGCAATGTCTTGTTCTGTCTTGTCTGTGGCACCTCGAGATGGGCTCGCGTCGCGGTTTCAGATTCGATGGGAATAAGGATGCACGGATTCCGTTCCGTAGCCCCCTTCCTCCCCCACTGTCCCCCGGCCCACTATCAGAGGGGCAGTCTGGCCTCGGATAGTTCCACAGGTACGTACAGGCTCTTTTACTTAGACCAGATCAGGATCCTGTGATGAATGCTTTCTTTCTCCCATTTTACCAGTCCAATTATATTAAAGAATAATGTCGACGGGTAAATATGCACATCAAAACTGATGCTTCCTGTATCGCCCCTATTTAGTCAAAGCTCAGCTGAAAATACCTCCCAGTACTTCTGACCCAACAATATGCAATAGTTGCCTAACTGTTTCGAACGTTGGAACCGCTCTACTTAACCTACCGATAGTCGAGGCTTCCTTTACATATCAGCTGCATGTGTCTAGACTCTCCCGTGTGTCTCAAAGACTTGTACTTGATGCTCTCTCTCCAGGTAGTAAATCATTTTATAATATGCAAATTAATATGTAATTAGGTTGATATTTACAAATTAAATCAAACGGCGTCTCTATATTTTAAGTAATTCTCGATGGTAATGTTATTGTGTTTAAAACACCACACGTAACTCCTATTTGGTGACAAGTAAACTATAAGTTGAGGCGTTTATACGTATCAGTCTTGATGTATTATCAAACTTTAATTATTATGGTTCAAATACTGATAGTGATGTTTTATTGTAGTATGACTTACTGAATAGAAACCGCTACCCAAACTGTGGATGTATGTTGGTGACATTGCTCCAACTTTGGCCTAGACCCGCGGCAAGAAGGTGTTGTTCTCTTCAATGTAGCGTATTTGGTCTGAGCTAGTTCTGTGGACATTTCACTAACGTGTTATGGCGTTCTGGGTTCTAGGAATCCGGTGCTACATCAACCAATAATTTGTTTAATTCTCGACGTTTCAGTGGCTTCTAACTAATAAATGATCTTCAAAACATCATAGTGTCAGGGTGACAATCTTGAACTAGACTTGGTGCCATGTAGACCCCGCCGATAACAACCTAGCTCTCACCCCGTATTCTCTTCGCTCGAATATACTGTCTCATTCCAACAGCCTATTCTATGATGAGTCACTTGCAAACATTCTTCCGGTTTCTCCAAGTGACTGTAACTTGACTATTATTCGACGGATATGGGATTTGAGGATTGGATTCCATCTTTGATATCATGATTATCATTTATTTTAAAAATTCGTGGTTCTCTTGTGAATAATTTCAGATTACGACTTTCTAGGTGTAGTGATCATTCGATAATAATATCCTACGAGGTGAAACCAATATTCCAGGACTAAACACGCCAAATGTGTTGGATATAAATGATTAGGAATTAGGAAAGGAAACTACTCAAAATACAAACCTTCTTGTTGTGTAATTGTTGTTGTTGTTATTGTTGTATTCGAGTGTTATTGGACGTTTTGTAGAGTCTGGAGTTGTCATACTCAGGGCTGCTACACCCGGAGTTGTGTGGGTCCAGAGCTGGGCGAGTCCAGCAGTCCCGAGTGTTCCCCTCCCGTGTCTGTCCACGGTTTCTTCCCGCCCACCTCGAGCGCCGGAGTATCAGGACCTCCTCGCCGTGCCTCCCCGGGCCTCACTTGCGTCGTGTGCGGCGATACCTCGAGTGGCAAGCACTACGGCATCCTGGCGTGTAACGGCTGTAGCGGCTTCTTCAAGCGCAGCGTGCGCCGCTCCCTCATCTACAGGTGACCCACCCCTCTACATACACACTCTACTCAATATTTACATATCCAATACATAGCGACTGCTGTGATAGAGATGCACGGAGACATCTGAGGCTCTTTGTTGGCCATAACAACAACAGAATAAAGAAACGTGTTACAAATCCTCTTATTAAAATGATACAAAATGTTTCTAGAGATGAGTTTCTTTTTATTAACTTAAAAAACATCTCCATAAACCTGTTGTATTTTTTAACCTATTCTTTGGGAGATTTAAATCAAGTAGCTATAATCCTCTTATTGGTATATTGAGCTTATACTTTACAATTATCCATAGATACTTGAATCAAAATGGAGGTAGACATGTATTGTCGGGTTTCTCATATCAGTAGTACTGGGTAGTAGCTGGCTACTGCTTTTACTGTAAGTACACCACATATCTACCCATGTAGGAAGCAGTTCGACTTTTTGTCACTTACAAAGAAAGTGCATAACTGTCTTAAATAATCCGTTTTCTAAGATTTGGTGTGAGGGGACAAAATGGCTGTTCAGAACTTCCGCCGTGACTCTCCTATAACTACACTGTATCTACACTACCACACACCAGATCCAACTTCTATAACCCAAGTTGTGACAGATGCCAGGCAGGGACCGGCAGCTGTGTGGTGGACAAGGCCCACAGGAACCAATGCCAGGCCTGTCGTCTTAAGAAATGTCTGCTGATGGGGATGAACAAAGATGGTAAGATACTGGCATGTAAGAACATACTCTCTCTACTTGTTTAAAACACTCAAAGTATATTGCCATAAATACAGCACTAGGGTAGAGTGGAAGCTACTAGAATAGATTTGATGGAATCTCTTGAACTACACTCATGGACAAAACTTAAGGAAGTTGTACCTTTTAGCATGTATATCGGGATTCAGACAATAACTCTAAAAGTTATTACAGTGACCTTTATTTAAGACACACGAGATAACCAAGTGTGCATACACTCATGGACCAAACTTAAGGAAGTTGTACCTTTCAGCATGTATATCAAGATTCAGACAATAACTCTGAAAGGTATTTGGTACACAGTGACCTTTATTGAAGACGCACTAGATAACCAAATGTGAACAAAATTGCCTCGTCTCTTAATAAAAAAAAAAAAAAAATAGATGACCGGCGACATCAAAGACTTTCCACTTTCTTAAGTTTTTTTACATGAGTGTCAAGTATATATTTGACAATTCACGGTATTTATGGCAATACTATGTATTGATTGCATGAGAAGTATTTCAAAAGGTAAAGCACGTGATCAAATTTTGATATGTTTTTCAATAAATGGCATGGAATGAACATGTCGCGTGATATTTTCTTAGGTGATTTGACACCACAATTTTCACACATGTAACGCCAGTCAAATTTTTTAAAAATAATAAAGTGGTGCAGAGAGGAACTCAATGGACCTTTCAATTTGCATAATTTCCATTTCAATCAAAATATTAAGCACTCTTATAAAGCAATTATGTTCTCAATTTTATGTTAATTTGGGGGGTAAATGTACGCTTTGTTCTTGCTGAAAAGTTTTTTTTTGTGCATAATTCCTGGCGAGATGCTTTCAAAAGTAATTTAAGATTCAACTTGAGACTTACATAAGTTATTAAAGTTCCCCTGACAAAAGTTATTACTTTTGCGGGTTATCAAAAAAAAACAAAAACAATATACTAGGGCCTACCGTAGGAATAACTTAATACACAGAAAAACGTACACTCAAGAGTATAATTGTATAACGAATCTAAAGTTTTACGAAGGAGCCTCTTTTATTATACTTATGCGAGCTTTCGAACCTTTCGGTTCTTCCACAGGCGTGGCTAGTATGACTATACTAACAGGGTATAAGCGCGCTTGAGCCATTATATACAACATATAAATTTACATGCGGAGTGATATTTCAAATGTAATTAAAATAGAAATAGGAATTATGACTATAAAAATAAAACTATGTAAATGAACTTAAAGATTTTTAAAATTTAGATAAAATTTTGGTAAAAACTTTTAAATACGTTAAAAGTTAAGTAATATAATGATATTCACTGTAAGTAAGCAGTGCGACACTTTAAAATTTCGTAAAGTTTAAGACCAGTATAATTTAAAACATCTCAACACAGAAAAACCAAGCGGGGGTCCACTCCTCCCGACCACACACCCGAGTATATCACGGGATAACTATTGAGATATTATATGATATATTTCCGGTAGATCTATTTTCCTATTGATGCTGTTTGTTTGTGTTGATATGATGGATTCCAGTACCAATCTGTGCTGCTTATTGTTTATGTGCTGATATAGGATTTTAGGATGATCTAAGTTAAACTTATGGCCAGTGTTTGAATATGTTGGTATATAAGTGATTTCGGGTCTCTATTGTTTATGTTTCGTTTGTGTTCGGTGATTCTGATATACGCGGTTCTGCCAGTCTCCCCCACATAGGAGGCTGGGCAATCCTGGCAAGAAACCGCGTATACTGCTCCGGTGGAGTGGATGGGATTGTTGGGTGTGTCTGCTTTGGTGATAGGATTCCTGAGGAGGGCAGCAAGATTGGGAGGGCTGTTAAAATAAACTTGGATAGCATATGGGCGAAGGATATCCAAGTTTATTTTAACAGCCCTCCCAATCTTGCTGCCCTCCTCAGGAATCCTATCACCAAAGCAGACACACCCAACAATCCCATCCACTCCACCGGAGCAGTATACGCGGTTTCTTGCCAGGATTGCCCAGCCTCCTATGTGGGGGAGACTGGCAGAACCGCGTATATCAGAATCACCGAACACAAACGAAACATAAACAATAGAGACCCGAAATCACTTATATACCAACATATTCAAACACTGGCCATAACTTTAACTTAGATCATCCTAAAATCCTATATCAGCACATAAACAATAAGCAGCACAGATTGGTACTGGAATCCATCATATCAACACAAACAAACAGCATCAATAGGAAAATAGATCTACCGGAAATATATCATATAATATCTCAATAGTTATCCCGTGATATACTCGGGTGTGTGGTCGGGAGGAGTGGACCCCCGCTTGGTTTTTCTGTGTTGAGATGTTTTAAATTATACTGGTCTTAAACTTTACGAAATTTTAAAGTGTCGCACTGCTTACTTACAGTGAATATCATTATATTACTTAACTTTTAACGTATTTAAAAGTTTTTACCAAAATTTTATCTAAATTTTAAAAATCTTTAAGTTCATTTACATAGTTTTATTTTTATAGTCATAATTCCTATTTCTATTTTAATTACATTTGAAATATCACTCCGCATGTAAATTTATATGTTGTATATAATGGCTCAAGCGCGCTTATACCCTGTTAGTATAGTCATACTAGCCACGCCTGTGGAAGAACCGAAAGGTTCGAAAGCTTGCATAAGTATAATAAAAGAGGCTCCTTCGTAAAACTTTAGATTCGTTATACAATTATACTTATTATACGGAGTTTACCTGTAGAAACTCAAGAGTATAAGACTAACAACAAAAAGGAGATAAAAACAACTCACGATTTGTTAAATAAAATAAAACAGTACTTATCTTTATTTTAGCGTTGTTAGGGATCGGACTCGGGTGACACAGGGATGCGAAGAGAACAGCCAGACACGGAAAAACCACGTAGAAAAACACTTTAAGTGTCTCCACACCAATTCTCCACGCTCTCGGCCCGCTCGCATTCCCTTAGTCCCCTCTTATATACAGACATGGCCACATTCGTCCAATGAGAAGGCGTGAGAGATTGGTTCACTAACAAACGAGATCAACATTCTTCCCGCTAAAAACTGATCAGAAAAAAAACTGAAAATGTTTGTCAATATAATTTGACACCCCCAAATGTTGCTATGTACGCACACAAGTAAAAAAAAAAAAAACATCACAGAAACACACGACCTGACAGTGGCATGTGTGGTGATGTTATCTGAACCCCAATGATGTGCAGCGGTACAGAACGAGCGACAGCCCAGGAACACCGCCACCATCCGCCCCGAGGCTCTGACCGAGGCCGACAGCGAGCGGCTGCTGCGGGACGGCGTGGCTGCCACCGTGGCCACAGTCTTCCCTCGGCCTTCCCACAAGTACGAGGACATCAAGGACCCAGGTACACTTCCTTCTGTTGGCTCGCCTTCTTCCTGCTCTACCCCGCCTCTTTCCGCCTTCTTCCTGCTCAACCCCCGCCCCCTTCTGTTCTACTCCGCCCTACCCTTGCTCTGCCCCGCCTCCCTTCTGTTCCACCCACCTTCCTCTTGCTCTGCCCCGCCTCCCTTCTGTTCCACCCACCTTCCTCTTGCTCTGTCCCGCCTCTTTTCTGCCTTTTCACGCCTTATTCCTGCTCAACTCTGCCTTCCCCTTATTCGACTCCGCCTCCCTGTGGTTTCACCCCGACTCCCTACTTTACCAACACAACATACTCTTTCAGCGTAATTCCAATATTCTCTCACTATTTGCCCCATATACCTCTCCCATTCTTGATATTATCTTATTCCTAAGAAGTAATTTATAGTGTAGTTTTTTTCCTGTATCCCAATATATTCTTCTTTCATATTGTCTTATATCACCCACCCAGCTCCTCCCAACCAGGTGTGGTGGCAGATCTGAGTGAGACCGGCAGGGAGGAGCCCCACGTGGCCCCACCTCCCCCGCCCCCCGTCTACGGCGAGGTCCCCCTCTACGCCGGACAGGAGACCTTGTACGAGACCGCGGCCCGCCTACTGTTCATGGCCGTCAAGTGGGCCAAGAATCTCCCTTCCTTCACCAACCTGCCCTTTAGGGACCAGGTGAGTGGATGGCCAGGCACCAAACGAGGAGGATTTGGGAGAATGCAGGTTTATTATGTTATAACTCCCTTTTTATAAAAATATTATTGATAACTAATGAGAGAGATATATTCGAACATTTGCCCGTCTCACATGTGACGGGAATATTCGAGTGTATATCTAAACGAAAATATCATATTTGTTTATATAATTGCGTCAAATTATTTTAGTATTTCAAATTGAAAAAGATGGAGCTCTCGAAGCATCTATTGTAGACTTCTTTGACTTTAAAATAAATAACAATTAATTATGCCTTTATCTATAGTGAAGACACTTCGTATGACACCGGAGATTTAATAATTTGTTTTAATTTGGTTTTACAATAACTTTATTCGACAATATTTAATGGCGCTACTTTTGCTTCTTTGAATTATACACTGCGTGACATTGAAAATGGAACACCAAGAAATAGTGGCCAGAAAGTGATGAAACTCGGCAGACAGAGAGAGACAGGGACGAACAATAAGTGATCCTTATTTCAAAATGATAGTCATAATACAGAGCGAGAACGGCGTCGGCTTAGTAGCAAGTAGGACCACCGCGGACGGCGATGCACGCAGCAACACGTCTAGGTAGAGAGTCAATCAGAGTACGGATGGCGTCCTGAGGGATGGCTCTCCATTCCCTCTCAACCATTTGCCACAGTTCGTCTTCTGAACGCGGCTGTGGCAAGGCATGCAAACGGCGTCCAATGATGTCCCAGACGTGCTCGATTGGTGAGAGATCAGGAGAGTACGGTGGCCAGGGAAGCATCTGTACATCTTGCAGAGCTTGTTGGCTAATGCGAGCAGTGTGCGGTCGGGCGTTATCCTGCTGATAAAGGGCATGGGGTACCCCCTGAAGGTAGGGGAGTGTCACCGGTCGCAGCACATCATCAACGTATCGTTGGGCCGTCATAGTGCCCTGAATACGAAGTAAAGGTGACCTGGAATCATACGCGATTGCGCCCCAAACCATGATTCCACGTTGTCGCACGGTGGGGCGTTCCACAATTGCTGCCGGATTGGATCTTTCTCCACGTCGACGCCACACGCGTACACGGCGACTATCACTGGACAAGCAGAAACGCGACTCATCTGAGAACACGACCCTGTGCCATTCCGTCATCCACGTCGATCTAGCCCGGCACCATTCCAAACGTTGGCGCCTATTCGGTGGGGTCAATGGCAGTCTTCTTAGCGGACGGCATGAGTGCAAGCCATTAGCAACCAATCGACGAGAAATGGTTCTGGTCGAGATGGAATGATCTAGGGTGTCTTGCACATGTTGCAGGATGGCGGTACAAGTGGCTTGTGGGGCCGCCACTGCTTGTCGAAGGATACGCCGATCCACACGTGCTGACGTCACTCTGGTTGTACCGACATTCCTATAAATTGCCACATTTCCTTGTTCCAACCATCTTCTCCACAGTCGGTGCACCGTGGACGCACCAAGGTGTGTATCAGCTGCGATTTGACGTATGGACCAACCTGCCCTTTTCAGTCCGATCACCATGCCCCTCGTAAAAGCGTCTGTCTGCTTGAACTGCCTCCGTTTACGATGACCTGGCATTCTCTGTTATTACACGTGTCTTTTGACACAAGAACAAAATTTCTACAATGATTTTCCTTGAAGAAATAACGACACGAATACTGTCCTTTCTGCAAGTTCCTTCCCTTATATCTTACTCCATGTGCGCACGAGAGCTGCGCATTTTACATCATTTGCATAACTCGATTAGGCGCGTCTACCCTGAAATTTGCATAATTTTCTGGCCACTATTTCTAGGTGTTCCATTTTCAATGTCACGCAGTGTATTTTAAGACTGCCTGGTCGGCGAGCTCGCGCATGCGTCCAAGCAACCAATCAGCAGCAGAATGACACCATCGTCCAAGTCCCCACTCGCCGCAACGTCGACAGAAATGAAATGAACGATAAATGCGTCGTCACTGGCGACACAGAGGGCCAGTGAGCTGGGAAATGTCTTTGAAATCTCAAATAACGCCATAGAGATCTACATTGCCGCTTGTATTATATTAGTCTGCTTCGATTATATAGCATCTGCTATTAGACTGATTCTTTGTAAATATTTTTTTTAGAAAAACTTTGGGTAAAAGAGCTTTTGTAGACAAGAGCAGAATAAATAACAATATTCGCTGATTTATTTTATACTTTACCAGCACACTGGGTGAGGTGGAATAGAAACACTTCTCTCTGAGGTAAATGAGAAAGGACACTAGAGAGGTACTGTCCAACGTTGTCTCGACGGCCCAGGTGATCCTACTGGAGGAGGCGTGGTCCGAGCTCTTCCTACTGTGCGCCATCCAGTGGTGCCAGCCGCTCGAGGCCAGTCCTCTGTTCTCCGAGCACCTGGCGGCAGGACTGCCCAATGGCAAGGCCGCGGTGACGCTGGCGGACTGCCGGACCCTGCAGGAGACCCTGGCGAGGTTCAAGGCTGCGGCCGTGGACCCTGCAGAGTTCGCGTGTCTCAAGGCCATCGTCCTCTTCAAGTCAGGTGAGTGGTCAGTGGAGGTGTACTGTCGCGGGACTCACGGCCGGCCCGGTGCAGACGCCCGGGGGCTCAAGGACGGCCACCAGGTGGAGGGACTGCAGGACCAGGCACAGCTGATGCTCCAGCAGCACGTCAAGACACAGCACCCCACCCTGCCGTACCGGTCAGTACCTATCTCATACACTGTAGATAGGACCTGTCGTCTGTTATATGGGTAGTCTCTCCTTGAGATTGTCTCTCATTGCAGTCTGGAGGTATCAGATCACTTTATCTATAAACCCAGATCTCTTCAATCTCCGTTTTATTTTGCCAGATAGACTTTACTACCAAATCAGACAGACCTCACTACAAGTAGATACATACAGACTTTACTACAAATACAGACAAACCTCGCTACAAGCCCAAACAGACAGACCTCACTAGAAGCCCATTCATACAGACCTCACACTACAAGCCCATTCATACAGACCTCGCACTACAAGCCCATTCATACAGACCTCACACTACAAGCCCATTCATACAGACCTCGCACTAGAAGCCCCATTTGGATAGACCTCATTACAAGTACATACATGTGGCAATATCGTTGCGGGGTTTCTTATTGTTGGATGCGAATGGTGAGATTTGGTTGAAGCGCAGCCGTTTGAGTGGAAGTTGCAGCATACAGTTAGGAATAATAAGGACACGTGATTGAGTTTGAAAATAAAGGCAACGGGTTGGAGGAAAGAAAGTTTGATAAGAGCTGAGCGATTTGACTTATTAATTAACTGATCACATGGCGGTGATTGTACTTAGCTGTGGGATGAGCAGAGGGGGAGAGGTCTAGAGCCGATGTCACCTCCTTGGGAGCCAAAGCGTAACTGACATTTCTTGCTTTTCGATTTAACACCAAGCTTCAGTTTCTCTCTGATTGGTTGAGATATGATCACATGGTGTTTTCCTATTGGTTGACCTACTTAGTGGTTCCTCCCTAATTGGCCGGCGGCTCTCCTTGATGAAAGATGGCCTGCCTGGTATATATCCGATTTCGTCAGGAAGTATTGGGTATCTTGACGCTTATAGCTTCGACGGATATTAGATACGTCCTGTTTTTGCCGGAAGTATTGAGTGCATCTTGGCTAAAATAACTTCTGCGGTCACTAGAGACGTCCGGTCTCTGCCCCTGCAATGTTGACACAGGGGTGCCAAAATAGTCGTGCCAGCTTTAGTCTTACTTCCTATATCTTTTGTTACTTTCTTTCCTCCAGTTACCTTGTTCTTTATTAAGTCTTTGAAAATCATACATGATATATACATAGTGGGTCGGGGTTGCATTTAATTATATACAAATTATGACAGATGCGCCCCCTACATGTGAAGAATTCAAGAAGGGGTTAGCCTGAGAGAATTCTGTAAAGTGAAAAATAATTTTGTGGGAAAATTAGTTGTGGGTATGGAGGGGCTATATACAAACATTGCTGGTAATATAAAAGTAAAATAGAATGGTGTTGATGATATAGGTTGAGTATAATTAATAGAAATCAAAAATTTTTAATTGTAAGAAATCAAGGAATGTTATGGTACATAGTGGATTAAAAGAAAAGAAAATGCGCCTAAACGAATTCTACTCGAGTTAAGAAATGAATTCGAGGGGGTTCTATTTAGGCTTTGAAATCAAAATAAAAATAATATAAAAATAGTTGAATGAAATCAAAATTGAATGTGTTTGGTTGAATGGTGAGAAAAAAAAAAAAGAAAAATGCCTAACCATATTCTAGCTCGAAATTGGGAATGAAATCGAAGGAATTCTATTAGGTCTTTTGAGAAATCAAAAATAAAAAAAATAAAAAGTTGGAAGAAATCAAAGTGAATGCTTGGTGCGTGGTGAGAAAAAAAGGAAAAATGCCTAATTACTTTTTTGCTTGAATTTTGGAAAGGAATTCGAGGAAATTTCATAAGGTCTTTTGAGAAATCAAAGTAAAATAAAAATAAAAAGTTGGAAGAAATCAAAGTGAATGCTTGGTGCGTGGTGAGAAAAAAAAAGGAAAAATGCCTAATTATATTCTAGCTCGGAATTGGGAATGGAGACCGAGGGAATTCTATTAGGTCTTTTGAGAAATCAAAAATAAAAATAAAATAAAAGTTTTTTGAGCGAAATCAAAGTAGAGTGCTTGGAAAAAAGAAAAATGAAAAATAAAAAGATTTCAACAACAAAGGGTGATTTAATGTTTTTAGTTTAATCGAAAGTCAGTGAGTTTTCGTTGATAATTGAGTTGTGGTAATATAAATCAAGTGGTAAGTAGAATGATAATTGATAAATGAAAATGATAATATAACTAATTGGAAAAAAAAATGATAATTAATGATTAAAAGTGGTAATAAGTTGAATAAATTGATAAATTGATTAAATATTTAAATTTTAATTGAGAGAAAATAATGAAAATGATTGATATGAAAAATAAGGTGTATTGGTTGGAACCCTTTGGTATCTACATGCCCTGATCTACATGTATTGATTGCTCCATTTTGCCCTATAAATGTTTTACTTGTTCAATTATGCCCTATAAATTTTTTGTCTCATCTGTAGTGACACTTAGGTGAAAAACGTGATTCTAGCCCTCAAGTGCGTTTATGCTGTGTACAGGAGACATGGAAATCTATATAACCTTTACGTGTAATTTTTTGTCTTTGTGTGTGTGTTGTGAAAAAATGTTAGAAGTCGGTTGTGTAAGAGATGTGTGAGCTAGTTCTAGGTGTTGTTTCGTGGATGTGTAATTGGGTGGTAAAAATCGATATGTAGACTCGAACTGGAATCAAAACCGGTGGTATAGTGAGGTTCCCAGTCGACCTCAATAGGGGATCTTCTCATTGTAATTAGAGATACGGAAGTGGGGTGTGTCGGGCAAACGAGAGGGAGGGAAATTGGAGATCGGACGAAGGCGCTCCGCTTTGTTTACAGAGGTCGAATTTAACCTCCGTGGACTATACTTCCTGTCGTGGTGTTTCAAATCTCATTTCCTGCCGTCTATTTATTTTTGGTGCGGCTCAGGGCTTGTTTTTGGAGCGTGATTTCTCCGACACTGGTTGGTTATCTTTTCAGTTACTGCTATCTCTTCGGAGTTTATTTAGATTTTCTGCGAAGATGGTTCCTAAAATTATGAGAAGTTTTATAAATACTTGTCCACAATGAAGAATTGCTTGTCCACAATGAAGAATTGCTTGTCCACAATGAAAAACTGTTTGTCCAAAATTAAAAAATGCTTGTCCTAAATTAAAAACTACCTCTTGTAGTTCGAAGATTTTCTGATCGGGCATAGCATAGATAAACAAGTAATTGATGACTAAAATTGGGATACAGTTGTATGGCAGAAGTAACAAACAAAGGATAAGAATCAGATGAAATATAGGATATTGCCCCATGTTCGTCCACATTTTTGTAACTGGGGACTCTGAAATATTCGCTTGAACCTTATGAATTGTAGAGTTTGAATGATTGGTAGGTTCGCAGTTCTCCTGTTTGATATCTTTAGGGAGTGGTGTGATATGATTGAGCTGGTTGTCAGGTTTGCAGTTTTTAACGTCGGGGAAGAGTGATGTAAATCGTCTTGTTGCAAAAATGGCAGGGTCTAAATGCCTGAAAGGTTCGCGGCTGGTGGGTTTGAACCTTAATGACTCTGTTGGGAATAATTCGGGTGTTAAATGTTTGAAAGGGAACGTGTAATTGGGGTTGTGCTTTATATGATAGGTGTTAACGGCGGGTGGTGATATATAATGGATTTTTTCCGTATACAGTTTAAGTTTGTTGACGTGGATTGTGTCAGTGTCTCTTTGAAGTGGTTGATTTGGTCGATCTATGCGGACCACATTTGGTGAAATAATTTCTAATATTGTGTGAGGTCCTGTGAAATATGGCGCAAGTTTCCCTGTATTTGGGTGGTGATATAATTTTACTAATACTAGATCACCTACTTCGAAATGTGGTTGCTTGTGTCGTTGGTCATAAGTGTTTTTGTCTTGTAAATGTTTGTTTTGTGTGCGTGTGTGTGCAATTTTTCTAGCTTTGTCGATATCTGGGTATGGTGTGTTATGATTAGAGATTTCTGGGGGTAGGATACCAAACATTAAGTATATGGGTGGAAAACCTGTGGTAGAGTGGGGTGTCTTGTTATATATAAGTGTAACCTTCTTTACCAACTTGGTCCACGCGACCTTAGGATTTTCTAGGTGTAATAACCTCAGTTTTCCCGTGAGGGTGGCGTTCAGGCGTTCACATAGGCCGTTGGCTTGTGGGTTGTTGCTGGTTGTGATTAACGGGTGAATATTTCTATTAAGGAGAAAACTACGAAATTTGGGTGAAGTGAAGGCAGGGGCTCTATCCGTAAGAAGGCGTTTTGGAGAACCATCCTGGAATACTCGTTTAAGTACCTGTTGGTAGGTGATGGTACTGGTGGATTTAGATGGAAAAGCCCACGCGTAGCGTGAAAAATGATCGACTACCACATGGAGGTATATCTTGGTGTTGCCATATTTGGCAAATCCTGCTATGGTGTCCAGAGATAAAAGGTCGAAGGGTTCTTTAGATTCCGGAGGTTGACTTAATTCTCCGTAAGTGGGTCCTACTGGACGTTTTGTTAATTGGCAGGTGGGACAGGTCTTAACTTTTTGTTTAATATCTTTTGACATACCTTGCCAGTAATATTGTGTGGAGATGATTCGTGACATTTGTGAAATACCGGGGTGATTGTATTGTGTGTGTACTGTTTGTAAGAGTTGTTGTATGAGTGGTTTTGGAAGTATAATCTTGGTTACACCTTTTCGGGAAACTGTATGTAATCCATTATGATCAATGGTCAAACTAGACTCTTTCGATGGAGGAGATTGGTGGGTCTTGATAAGGGTGGCGTCCAAGAATCCACAAAACGGGTTACGGGACAAGAGATCTGCTTCATATTGTAGTTTTCCCTTTATGTAGCGGACCTCATATTCGTAACTCGATAGTCGTAAACTCCATCGAAACAGTCTACCGGACGGGTTCTTGATGGTTTTCAACCACTGCAATGCGTGATGGTCAGAAAATATTGTAAATTTTCTGCCCATAAGATAGATGCGAAACTTCTCCACACTCTCAACGATTGCTAAGCACTCAAGTTCAGAGATGGAGTAGTTTTTCTCGTGTGGGCGCAATGTTCGGCTGAAATATTGAACTGGATATACGTTTCCGTCAGGGTGAACTTGTTTGAGAATGCCTGCTATACCGAGGGTGGATGCATCGCAATACACTTGGCATGGCAGACCTTCTTTGTAAAGGTGTAAAATGGGGTGTTGTGTGAGGTTTCCTTTCAGGTCAATGAACGCCTCTTGACAAGCTTCATTCCAGTTCCACACGACGTCCTTTTTGAGGAGATTGTTGAGTGGTGCTCGCAAGCGAGCGTATTCCGGAATGAATTTGTTATAGACGTTCACAGCGCCTAAGAAGGATTGTAGTGTTTTTCGGTTGTGTGGTTGTTTTATGGCGTGGATGATGTCGGTATTGCGTGTAAGTGGTGTAATTGTACCAGCTGTGATGGTGTAACCTAGAAAATTTATGGATTGTTTAAAAAATTCGCATTTTGCGAAGTTAAGTTGTAACTTCTCCGCTTCGCAAAAGGCGAAAAATTGTCGCAGGTGGTTTTGATGTTCCTCCAATGTGTTGGAGTAAATGATGAAATCATCAAAGTAATGTGCCACACAGTCAAGTCCGTGTCTCTGTAGGACCTGACTTATGGCTCGTTCGTAAATCTGAGGACTGGTTTTTAACCCGAAAGGTAATCGAGTGGGTTGGTATAATCCTTCAAAGGTGGCAAATGCTAACAGTGGTCGAGAATCGGGGTGTATTGGGACTTGCCAATACGCAGAGGATATGTCGGCCGTGGAAAAATATTTGGCCTGTGCGAGGCGGTCTAGGATATCCTCGATTCTCGGGAGGGGATGGACATCAGAGCTGATTAGCTCATTCACCTTCCTATAATCGATACAAAACCGTTTGGTTTTGTCGCGCTTAGTGACGAGGGTGACAGGGCTCGAGAAAGGTGAAAAAGATTGCTCTATGATGCCGTTCTCCAGCATTTGTTGTATTTGGTTACGGATTTCTTGTTGGTCACATATCGGAACACGATATGGACGTATGGTGATTATTTTTTCGGAATTCGTGGGTATTTTTACTGGTGGAATACGTAAGCATGGTACGTTGAATTTGTCCTGTGAAAAAATGTGAGTGTACCCTTGTAGAAGTGTTGTGAACTGTGGTGTATAATGAGTGTTAGGTGTTGTGTTGTAGTATGCATGTGGTAAAGGGTTTTGTTGTGTATTAGTGTGAGTGTCGAGTTCGTTGTGTGGGTTGGTCATGTGAGAGTTGTGCAACGGTGTGTGATCACCTATGTTTTTGGTATGCGAGTTGTCCCGCTGTGTGGGTGCGTCTTGGGCAGGTTCATAAGTTGAAGTTGTTGTGGTTTGATTATTTGAGGGCATGTAAAAAGGGCAATTGGCTTTAGTGAAAAAGGGGCATGTAGATAAGTGGGGTTTTCTCAATGAATGCACGCAATGGTTGTCATAGGCGGAAAGTTGGGATGTGGGGAAAATTTTTTGTGACATCGCCTGACACTGCCAGTACGTGCATACATTGGACACATGATTAAAATGGTAGGAAAGGGTAGACAATGGGGCGCCCAGCTGGAGTATAGTGCATTTATTAAAATCTATGGTTAATCTGAATTTATGGAGGCTATTGATACTAAGAATTCCGAATGGTAATGGTGCATTCACTACATGGAAATACTCCTTTCGTGATATTTGTCCTATTGTCAGTGGGATAGATAGTTTACCCATGGTTTTTGCAAATCCGTTTAGGGTTTGGAGTTGTAGTGAATGTCCCTCAAGGGTTAAATTAGGCAGGTGGGTTTTTAGCATATGATAAATATCATATGGCACTATACTCAGGCTGGCGCCTGTATCAATTAAAAAGGGGCATGATACATTAGGGGTTAGAAAAAGTTTGACAGTCAGTTGGTTTAGGGATCCTACCTCAGTCTCGAAAGGGCTGTCCGGCTGAGGTGTCTCTGGCTTGACTTGGTTGTGATGAAGTCGGAACTGGTGATTTTGGGACCGTTTGCACTGTCCGGACTTTTTCGTGGGTCGTCGGGATTGGTCGACGTCGGCATTCGCTGTGCCAGTGTCTCGCGCCGCAGAACTTGCAGTTGGACGGCGGAAGAGGTGCATTCCATGCACCTGGGCGTCGGGATGTGCTGTGGTACGGACCCGACATTGTGGGTGGTTGATCTTCTCTGGATCGCGTTGCCGGTACACTGGGCCCGTGGATCCGCTGTACCAGTCGGAACCACTCTCCTAGGTTCTCGGGAGGCACTACGCGGACTAGGCGCTGGTCGTTGAATGGCAGTCCTTCTGTCAGCGTCTCGAGGATCACCTCTTGTGGAAGTCCTAGTTGCAATCCCATGGCGGTTTTTTCCCGGTAGTAGGTCTCTAAGTTGGCTTGTCCCGTGAGTTTCATGGCGAAATATTTCGCAAAGGACGCTTCGCTTGACTCAGGGTAGAGATCTAGGAGGATTTGTCTCACCTGGAAATAACTCCGGTCGGCCAGCCGAAGTTTCCTGAAGAGTTCCAGGGGTTGTCGCACCAGGTAGTTTGGTAGGCGCAGTAATTTTTCTTGTTCTCCCATGGATGCGTCTTCCATTTTTCGGTCGAACGTCTGGAAAAACTGTGTCGCGCTGTATGTGCCGTCGAAAGGCGAGATCGCCGATTCCGCTCCATCAGAAATTTTTGCCCGGGCCAGGAACATTGACAGCTGGTTGACGGCGTCCGCTAGGGGCGCAGTTGTCTCTCGGTCGGTCATCTCCTGTCTTTCTCTTGTCGTTTCGTTCTCTCTTACTTCTTGCCTTCTTTCCATTGTTTCCGTCGGACTGTCTGACTTTACGCCTATGGGATCCTGATTTAATTCCATCTCACTATCCTGTCGACTTAGTGTAATATGATGCAATTGTTATTACACTATAATATTTGATGTATTACACTGTTGTAGAATCCTGTCGACTTAACCGATCTGTGGCAATATCGTTGCGGGGTTTCTTATTGTTGGATGCGAATGGTGAGATTTGGTTGAAGCGCAGCCGTTTGAGTGGAAGTTGCAGCATACAGTTAGGAATAATCAGGACACGTGATTGAGTTTGAAAATAAAGGCAACGGGTTGGAGGAAAGAAAGTTTGATAAGAGCTGAGCGATTTGACTTATTAATTAACTGATCACATGGCGGTGATTGTACTTAGCTGTGGGATGAGCAGAGGGGGAGAGGTCTAGAGCCGATGTCACCTCCTTGGGAGCCAAAGCGTAACTGACATTTCTTGCTTTTCGATTTAACACCAAGCTTCAGTTTCTCTCTGATTGGTTGAGATATGATCACATGGTGTTTTCCTATTGGTTGACCTACTTAGTGGTTCCTCCCTAATTGGCCGGCGGCTCTCCTTGATGAAAGATGGCCTGCCTGGTATATATCCGATTTCGTCAGGAAGTATTGGGTATCTTGACGCTTATAGCTTCGACGGATATTAGATACGTCCTGTTTTTGCCGGAAGTATTGAGTGCATCTTGGCTAAAATAACTTCTGCGGTCACTAGAGACGTCCGGTCTCTGCCCCTGCAATGTTGACACAGGGGTGCCAAAATAGTCGTGCCAGCTTTAGTCTTACTTCCTATATCTTTTGTTACTTTCTTTCCTCCAGTTACCTTGTTCTTTATTAAGTCTTTGAAAATCATACATGATATATACATAGTGGGTCGGGGTTGCATTTAATTATATACAAATTATGACATACACGTACTTGTTAATACAGACTTAACTACAAATTCAGACAAACCTCACTAAGACCCATACAGACAGACCTCACTACAAGTACAAACCCCGCCCTAGGGGACTGACCGAGCCTTGTGTCCCGTAGGTTCGGGCGGCTGTTGCTGATGCTGCCCTCGCTGCGCTACGTGCCGTCAGAGCGGGTGGAGGCGCTGTTCTTCCAGCGCACCATCGGTGGCGCCTCGATGGAGAAACTTCTGTGCGACATGTTCAAGTGCTAGGCCGCCCGAGACCACCTCCGCTACCGAATTACAGCTGTTACCGCGGTGGGAACTCTCGGCTTCTCTGTCAGTTAGATTTGGTTTTTCCACTTTGCAAAAAACGGAATGGTAAATAATGGCATTCGATATATCATCACTTAGTGACGTCCAGCATTGTTGGCACCTATATGCAAATAGGTTTGTATCCTAGTCACTTGATCACAAGCCTAAGTTACATAATTTGATTCGTGTACTCCACATTTGTAATGCATCGATACCCGCATTCCTTTATACATGAGATAGCTCGAATATATTTACATATAATTTAATGAGGAAGAGCTTTGATCAAATTAAAATATATATTTATTTATTGGTATCTTCCTGGATATATATTTCGACATTGTTATTCGCTCATCTTCTTCTTGGAGCACTTTCTAGAAGATGGTCGATCAGTCTTGTCGAAAGATACCAATAAATATATATTTTTTAAATTCTTATCCGCACATAAGCTCTTCACCACACACAAACACATTAATGTATTTCATATGTATAGCTCCATCTTAGTAAATATATCTGTAAATAAGACGAATGATGGAGCATACCCAGATGAAATACGTTAATGTACATATTTACATATCTACCTTTCTTTTAATTGCATAGACCTGAGTGCGCATTACATAATTACATATAGACGGCGGTGGAATAATGTCGGCACAACGCGAGATATTTCTCGCCATTTTTTTTTCTAGGATTGTGCTGAATTCGCTCGAGGGGGATTGTCCAGATCTGTTAGAAATAAGAGAGCTTCTCAATATATAAAAAGCATAACAATCAAAAATCCACATACTGCAGTCATATCCAACCATGTTTGGCATATAATATATATTATAGTCATCAGAATTTCATTTTTAAAATATATATACAATGTGGAGGTAAATACGATTTTAAAATATCTTTTTTTTTTCTCCCAGGTTTTCTTTCTCATTATTTTTGATGATAAAGGCTATCTCCTGATATGGTGTAACTAAAGGTTGGGAATGTAGTTCCTTCCATTCTAGTGGGGAGAAAATCAATTGACGAGAGACATTCCTTTAAAAATGAAAGTGAAGATATTGACACGTGGAAATTATGGAAGTCTAACTTCGGGATGAGACAACAATTTATTTCAGGAAAGAACAAACTATGAATGGTAAACAAAAGATAATCCACGAGGGGAATTTACAGAGTAGCAAAATATAAACATAAAAATGACCACTCTGTTAATAAAAATTAATAAATACTTCGTTACATAGCTTCTTACTTATTGGAGCTGTGACTCACAGCTAGCAATTATTGTAGTTACTGACATGGATCTGACGTGCTTCTGAATACTTCGTTACAATATAGTGAACATCTGGCAGACATCTTCAGCTACCACAGGGTATCGAATTCGATGATAAATCCACAAATTGATGAAAATATTTTTTAAAAAGTGCAATATAGATTCTCTGAAGTAAAACTTCGATGAGCCTATTGAATCATATCTCTGTAGTTTTTTACAGTCGGTTAACAGGACTGCATACATACATGGATGTAGAACAGGAGGTATCTCATAGGTTACCTTTGCTCTATTAAATAAACCGAAATTCCATCCGGGGATAAGTTTCTTTTTATCAGTTTATGTTAATTGTATTGGAAAGGACAAAGGATCCCTGTACAGAGAACCAAGAAGAGTTCTTAAACTTCTTTATGAGCACGATCTCCAAGATCTTGTCTAATTTAGATTAATAAAAGGATAAGAAAAAAAAGTTAACTCAAGGTTTTCCTTGTCAAAAAGAGTTGACATTTCTTACAATAAGTATTACTACTGTCGAAAGGCTGGGAAGTTCGAAACATTGAGTTAACGTAAACTGATACACAAACTTATCCCTGATTCGGTTTGTTTAATGGAGCACAGATATATTCTTTTTGAAATAAAAACAACTTTCTACTGCCCCCTTACTGCAATGATAAAAATAATTGGAGGGCCTGGCTCATCAGTGGTGAACCCTGATATCTGAGTGTTGCTTACATGATATTGATGAGAATAAACATAATTAAAAGATGAAAAAGGCATCTCCTTATCGTGCAACTGAAAGTTGCTGATGACTTGCGCCATCTATCGGAATAAATATCAACTATTCTCGTTGATTTTTAATTATTCCAGAATTGGCCAAATACCCATTCTTGATTAATCAAGAAAAGCTAACCACGGACGCGTTTCGGGCTGTTGGCCCTCATCAGCCTGGTGCAAACTGTACCTCAACGACCAAAAAAACAGGTCATTCGGGCATCCTGGCGCAAGCCATCAACAACTTTCAGTTGCACGATAAGGAGATGCCTTTTTCATAATTTATGCACCTTATCCCAGTACAATATCATATTTGTACTATGTTTTCATAATTAAAAGAGTTTGACCCCTTACAGTATTCTGGAGAGAGATAGAATAAATATAAACCAACATGTTGATAGTTCATCCTGATAGATGGTGTCATCCATCAGCAATGTTTAGTTACAAGATTAGATTTTGTTCTTAAGATGCCGTGGATTCTTTCTTTTGTTCAACTTATCTTTATAAACAGGCTCTACTCTATTCAAACCTAAAATATATTCCCCTATAAAAGTGAGACTACCTCACTGAAGGGTCGGGCTCAAAGAAATGTTTGTATATATACTCATTGAAAAAACTTATGAAAGTTGTACCTTTTAGCATGTATATCGGGATTCAGACTCTGAAAGATACACAGTGACCTTTATTGAAGATAACCAAAAGTGTGAACAAAATTGCCTCTGTCTCCTTCAAAAAAAAGACGATCGGCGACATCAACGACTTTCCACTTTCTATAATTTTGTCCATGAGTATATTCACTTTATAAGACATTCGTTCTTTATTCAAAACACCAACCAGAAAATATGATAGTCATATTTTATAGAAACCTCACTGGGAACGGGGTGAAATGTCTCTACTTGAGTTCTTTATACTGGTTGCCATGCACCTTTCAAATATTTATTTTTCATTAATGACAGACATTATTTACATATAAGGAGAATCTCATTGCGCATTTAGATCTACACATGAACAGAATCCCAATTATTGAAATCCCCCCCCAGTAACAAAGTGGAGTAAATTCAGACAATAAGCCAACAACTCTGGTTCAGCCCTAAGGCCTTCGTCAGTACAACGTTGAGCGGCAGACACAGGAGAATTCCTTCAAAGAGAGATTAAACTGATAGTGTGGCAGTTTCAGGCTGGAATGCAATTTTAACATATGTAAATAATTTGCATATATAATTAAGGCAAAGAGAGATATGTGTATCTTTTGGTATACATGATTAAGTATATATTGTATATTACTTTTATTTTTAAATGATTTCTATTTGCATATACATATGGGAGTCAAATGTTTTTGTATATATATTGAAAACTGTGTGCTGATAACAAGGCATTTTCTACATTAAATTTTATTTATATTTTGATGCTTTCATTTGAATTCAAATCAATTCTATCACACTACCTCTGTTGACACCATCATTATAATTTTAATTATTATTTGCATATTGTTTAAAGGAAAATTTGCCATCAACCAACCAATCGTATGTTTATGATTTATTTTTCATATCTTATCAAACAGATACACTTAATTACATAAAGTGTATTTACTATTCTATAGATATGAAAGAATATATGTATATATGTCTTTTTTTTTATGAAAGCTGATTTTTAAAATCTCTATTATGTTTAAACTATTAAAATTATTTAATGCAGCAGTGGTGCCAAACGATGTAAAAAATTCCTACTTATCATAGAACTGTGCTAAATAACTTGTAAACTAATTATCCATCTTTGATAGAGTTTGTGATGCTCTGAGGTATCATAGGCCCCATTTTATAACCTAGTGTGTCATAGGGGTAAATAAAAAAACAAGGATTTTGTTGTCAATTTTTCTAAGGTTCCATTGTATGTATAGCTGTTGTTGTCAACAATACGCCGTCTCCCCTCAGAATCTATTTTTATCGTCTCCCACTTCTCAACTCAGGCTGTACTTACTTCCCTGGCTGTACAAAAGAAGTCTTGTGTATGTTGACCCTACGTGCTGCTGGTGGTGATGTAAATAAAGCTCTCATGTTGTTTTACTGTAGACCCCCTCTCTTCATTTGCATAATACACAACGCTTATTTCTAAATATTCCTATTTAGAATGACCATTACAATGACCGTTACAATGACCATTACGGCCAGTCTTTGTTGTTAGAGTTAGCAAGCCACGGGATGTTTCAAGATTAGCTGCTCTTGAGGTAATTAGAGGTATATGGAAGCAACAACGAAAGAGCATATGTTGCTCCCCTGTATCCAACAATAGATTTGTCAAACCAACAACGTTTATAATATACACCTTAACATATATACATATAGATGGAAAATTTGCCGGGAGGAAATTGATCCGTGAAAGCATAGGACACCTCTCCCGTTTATTTTGACGGGAGAGGCGCCCTATGCTTCCATATATACATTTATATTATAAACTATTTTTGATGCGTGTGATTATTTTTGAACTGAAACAATTTTATACTTGACCTTACCACATTGATAAAATAATGGGAAGGACAGTAGTAAATTGTTTTAATTCAAAAAGAATCATACGCATCGAATATAGTTTATATTTAGAAAATAAAAAATGTTCAAGCACGAATGTTTCTTTTATATGAAAAACAAACTTCTACTATCCTTACTGCGATGAAAAAATATTGGGAGGGCTTGGCTCATCAGTGGTGAACCCTCCCAGCGGTTGGTTTCGGCTCACACAAGATGGCTGCTAATTTGTTACAAAACTCCCGCCTAGAGCGCGCGTCATCTATCGGGGCTTAGGTATACTAAAGTTGGAGAAATGCAGATGTATTATTTACATATTTACAAGCCTATAACAATGTATTTTGATTATGTAGAAATGTTGCTGAATTTATTAGCAGGAATTCTAAGCTGCTGGGCATGCACCCGGTCAGCGAAAAATGTTTTCACCTGTTTCCGTTAAAAAAGAAAATAATAAATTTTAAGACTTTTTTTTAACAATAATGCCTTCATTTTTATGATTAATGGAGGTTCTACAGTAGTTTTAGCGAAGTAAAAATTGAAATTTAAAAAAATTTTTTACTAAGTCAACTTTATGGACTCGACATAGGCTCGACAGTGGCGCTCGAGTGGCAGAAATGGGAACTAAATTATTTTTTTTATTCTGTACATCCCACTTATAAATATAAAATATTTTTTTATGAATTTACTTTCATAATTATTTATTTATATATTTATAAGCATCAAACACGACTCATTCCAATTTAATTGGGTGTAAAAAATATTAAGCCAATTTTAGTTCAAATTTCCGCCACTTGAGCGCCACCGTCGAGCTGATTTTGGCCCATTGATCTCTATTAAATGTAACGATAGCGTTCCAAAAATATGGTTTATAATTAGAAGTACTTTTTTTATTCTGATCTGTTGTGTTTTAACTTTAAAAGCACACAAAAATATAATAAACTCTAATTTGTTTATTCAAGTCTCAAAAAACAAAGCTTTGCATTAGAACAAATAATAATGAAGAAGAAGAAAGAAACATTTTAGGAAAAGCAAAAACAAAAGTACTGGTCAAAAAGAAACATTTAAAATCGCAGATTAATATCTTCAACATGATCTTTTTTTTTTGTTCTCTCTTCATTTTACTTTTTTAGCCGCTGAGACTGACATTTGGAATTTGAACTATTTATGACGCGTATGAATTTTTTAAATAAAACAATTTTCTACAGCTCTTATTGCAATGATAAAAATAATGGGAGGGCCTGGCTCATCAGTGATAAACCCTCCCAGTGGTTTCGCCAGTTTAATCTACCATACTGCTCTATTATTGCATCGTACTGTTTTACTTATATATACCGATAGTAAAGATTAACTCTTGCTAAAGGTATCTCCACAATAGTTTGTTGAAATACCTTTTCCGTGAGAATAATCTCACAGAATAATCTGCGATGGTCTATTCGGAGAATTATCATCAGTTATGTGATGTTATATCATCATTTTTATTTAAATAAATTGTTTGTTTATATATCTTTCAGTTGATTATGAAATTTCGTGTCCCAGTAGCGCAGTGGATAGCGCGTTGGACTTCTAATCCAAAGGTCCCGGGTTCGAGTCCCGGCTGGGATGTTTTTTTTTTTTTTTTTTAAGAGTGTACGCGGGATAAATAAATTGTTTGAGTCCTGGCGAAATTTGTAAATACTTTCCTTCTTGAAATAAAATTGTTTTTCGTTCTGATCTCACTTATAATCTTGATATGGACCAATCAAATATTGACATGAAGCCAACCTCCCTTGACAGTGAAACAATATATGATAATGTGGCAAGGTAGATTAAACTGGCGAAACTGCTTAGAGGGGTTCACCACTGATGAACAGGCCCTCCCATTATATTTACCGTGCTAAATAATTGCCAAAGATTGACTTGAATGTTATACATAGACATCAATGTCCTGCACAGAGATTGTATAAATGTATAATTGTTTAAAGGGAGAGGTGTCTTTTTGGAAACATATACAGCAGAACCTCCTTAAGAGGACACTCTAACTAGAGAACACCTCTATTCAAAGGACTGTTTTTATCAACAAAATTATAATTTTTACTATCTGTAAAAGGACACCTCTCTCTAAAGGACACTGTGCACTTTGCAAGTATTGACAAGATGTCAATAAAATTATTTTGTCAATTGTCTAAAGGACACTTAGGCTCTGCAACTAGGTGTTGTCTTTTAGAGAGAGAGTTTACAAGAAGATCTAATCCAAATAAATTGTGTATGACATTTCAGTAACAGCATTATTTGGATTAGGTCTTATTTTCTTGTATGTATAATCCAAATTGTGCTTTATCATTAGATATAGTTTGTTCTACTGTATAGGGACATATGGTAGAGTATCCATTATATTTTCTCCTACTCATTGGTTCTGCTCTCCTAGCTAGTTCCTGATTTAAATGTGTGGCTCCAACATTGTTTAATATTTTTGATAGCCTCAATGATAAGGTACAATTTGGATTATAGATTAGAAATACAAGATAACACCAAATCTCCAAATTGATAAATTGTGTGATGTTTCTGCAGCATTTTTCTTCTATTTTCTTATTTTTATATAGGTGGAAAATTTTCCAGGTTACATCTCCCGTCAAAATAGAAGTGAAAACTAAGTGCCATCTATTGACTGTCTCTGTAAACTAGTGAACCCGGGTCGGTGACAAAGCCACAATACCAGCTTCATTCATTCTTTTGTCTGATGATGGTATAACAACACTGTTAGTGAAATGTCACACACTATTTATTTACTTGGTCTTGTTACCTTATGTTGATAATTTCAAATTTCCCTAGTAGATCCAAAATAGAGGTCTCTCTCTTGTTGTGCCAAATTACTCTTAGAATATGGGGTTCAGTGGACGAGTGGTCTCAACTGTTGGTCTTCGGCTGCTACAACCAGGGATCGAATCCTGCATTGGGCACTTTTGTCTTTTTTTTTAAATGTTCCAATGGCCCCTGATTCCTGCAAAAGTCTAACCCCACCAGTGAGTGCAAGTAACCAAACATTTGTAAGTACAAAAGTCGAACTGCTTTTCACATGTTTAGACACTGTGGTGAAGCAGTTGCCAACTTCTACCCACCATGATTATCATGGCCTCTACCACGTGTACTAGGGATATATAAAAATTTAAAAAATGTTAGAACAAGCTCTGTGATGAGAGATGCCAGTCCCCAATAAAGCTATAGCAAAACAAAAACTACTGGAAAATTTTAGCAAGACTTTTTTGCCCCCAAATTAAAAAAACAACTTTTTAATGTATATTTCTATAACCTCATAGTTTATGTTAATACCTTAATGGATAATTTTAATAAAAGTGCCAGCTAAAGAAACAGGGCAGCCAATATACATTCATGGACAAAACTTAGGGAAGTGGAAAGTCTTTGATGTTGTCAGTCATCTATTGTTTTAAAGGAAAGAGAGACAATTTTGTTCACACTTGGTTATCTCGTATGTCTTCAATAAAGGTCACTGTAATATCTTTCAGAGTTATTGTCTGAATCCCGATATACATGTTAAAAGGTACAATTTCCTTAAGTGTTGTCCATGAGTGTAAACAATGATAACAAAATTGAATGTAACATTAGTGCAGATGTGATTCATTGATTTAAAAAAAAAAAAAACTCAAATAAAAAAAAGCAAAAATTATTTAGAAACAGTTGAAATTTTATTTAGTAAAAAAATATATTGATTAAGTGGTGTACAAAAAAAATTATTGAAAAAGGACTAATGAAAAAAGAGGTAAAACAGGAGACTTATGCAATTAAAAAAAAAAATTCCAACATGCAAATATAGATTTTGATTTTTAAAAAATAAAGATATATTTTATATGTGTTATGTGTGATCTAACTAATATTCCACAAACCATAATTCAACACTTACTATGAATCAACAATCTCAAAGTAATAAGACCAAATCCAAATACATAAATAGTGTGTGACGTTTCAGTAACAGTGTTGTTACCATCATTAGACAAAAGTACTTATTACCTTATGTTTCTAACAACATTTTTGTCTGATGATAAAGCACAATTTGGATTATAGATTATAATAAAAGAAAATAAGACCTAATCCAAATAATTTATTAGTGTATGACATTTCGGCAACAGCATTGTCATCATCATGTTTTATTCTTTTGTCTGATGATGGTGACAATGTTGTTGCCGAAACGTCACACATTAATAAATTATTTGGATTAGGTCTTATTTTCTTTAATTACTTTTGTCTGATGATAGTAACAACGCTGTTACTGAAACATCACACGCTATGTATTTATTTGGTGTTATTACCTTGTGTTTCTAATCTATAATCCATATTTGTGTCTTATCAAGTCAACAATCTGTTTTTCAAATTGCCATCGTTAAGCCTATCTTTGAATCAAGAGTAAAAAGAGAAAAGGGGCAATAAATTTTAAAAAGGCTAAATTATAACAAGTGTTGAATTATATATTTGATTGAATAGAAATAGTTATAGGAAATTTTTAACTTATTTTTTTTTTATTGCATAATATAGAATGACATTTGAAAATTATCCTGCATGTGTTTCTTTTGAACGAAAAATTTAAATTTATTTTAAGGAGAAAGTAATGATTATTTCTAACCATAGGGATTTTGATTTTTCGTTCAAAAGAAACACATGCGGGATAATTTTCAAATGTCGTTCTACAATCATAAGCCGCATTATATTATATTATAAATTCATTAATATAGTTATACGGGAGTATAATTTCACATTAGCATTTCTTTATAAATTTAATTACCCAAAATGTTATGGAAATATATACAGTAGAACCTCCATGAGAGTACAATCGTGCTAGAGGACACCTCTCTATAAAGGACAATTTTCATTTTCAAAATTACCATTTTTACTATTAAGCAACTCTCCGGTAAGAGGACACCTCTACCTAAAGGACACTTTGGCTCTGAAATTAGGTGTTGTCCTTTACAGGGAGGTTTTACTGTATCACAAAAAATATACAGTAAAACTCCTCTATAGTGAACCCCAATGGGACAGAGCTTTTGGTTCACTATAGCCACGGTTTGGCTTTTTTTTTTACGTTTCAAAATTTTTAGACCGTATAATTAAAGGACAGCCATACACACAAGAAGAGGCTTCCTCTTAATAGTGGTCACTTTGTTTTAATTCCCTTAATTGACCAATTTCCTTACTTTAATACTGAATAATAATAGAAATCATTAGATGATAGGTTCTTCTTATCATTAACATACATGTACCTCTATGTCTAATTTAAAAATCAAGACAAATCCTAGGCAAAGTTTTATCAAATATATATTCAAAGATATAAAATGATTTTAAAACATCATTATCACATTATATAATACATTGTTTACTTGGAAAAATGGCTCTAACACCTTGTTGCTTCAAAGCATTCTTCAAGCATTGCACCATTCAAATAAAGTTAGTGTTTTTCTTCCATTTCATTTTCTCACGTATTCTTCTAGGTCTAGATTTAGCTTTTTTTTTTAACCTGTCATGCAAAACATTGCTGACTTTAAAATCACCATAGTTAATGGCATAAAAATAGTTTTTGTTTAATCACGGGTCCATTTATTTGGATTTTTTTTTAGCCCTAAAACGTACGATCGCGATCGCGGCAAAAGTTGAGGTTGATTCCTCTTTGTAACAATTTTTAATAGATTTATATTTTATCTTTTATAATAGAAAAGTTATATTCTCTTATTTTAATATGTTCTTAACATTTTGTCTGTGTTGTTTCACTTTGAAAAGTTCTGAAAATGGCCTTTTTTTTTTTTAAAGAAATAACGCTTTTGTTTTTAAAATGCCTTTGTTTTCTTCATTTTGGAAGCCATTTGTATTTTTATATTTCAAATTTAATGGATGCAAATATATTCTATTTAATAAAAAGTATAATGTGTAAAAATTTATACAACATACAGCAAAAATAAAGTGCAAAATTCAAACAAACAATGCCGCTAAATTTATTGTTTTGAAATCGCGATCCGCGAGCTGAAAAACATGCTCAAAATTTAGTTGTTTTATTTTTTTTTTTTTAATTACAATTCTAAGTTCGTTATAAGCATAGTATTTTAAATAGATTTTATTATTTTGGGACCGAAAATAGGTTCGTTATAGGGGTAGTTTATTATTCTAAAAATTGCAAAGTTCATTATAACGATGGTATTTTCAATGGAATGGAATTGGGAATCGGCGTGGGTTCGTTATAAGGGAAGGTTCGTTATATCCAGGGTTCGTATTAGCAGGGTTTTACTGTATATATAATGGAATAAAAATATTAAGATGTAAAAATTAAAAAAAGTTATATTTTTATTAATATACGTAGCAAAATAAACTGAACACTAAAAAATGTATCGATACTTTTAAGACTAGTTTTGTTATTATTATTTTTAAGTGTTTTTATATTCATGACAAAAAAATTGTGTATTATTAATGTGTTAAAACTAATAAAAATTGGATATTAATTTGGAAAACAAAATGTTTAAAAAAAGCTAATTTGTACGATATGTAACAATTACTAAAGCTATATATATAATTTCAGATAGTTTAACAGCCATTAATTCGATTTGCATAAAACATGGAACAATATATTTACACATGGTTATTTGTACTAGCGGTGTTTTTGGGGGGATTAACTTTTTTTTTTAATTTTTTTTTTTCAACATATGCAATATGCATTTTTTTTTTATATATATATATAAAATTTGAAGAAAAAAAACTACAATGAAAACATTGAGCTATATAAAAATTTATATGAAGAAATATTTATATAAAAAATAATGTTTTTTTAAAGGAAGGTGGAAGACGGAACAATATGTAAAGAGAGAACATTGCATCATCATCGGGTGATAAGAAAGAAAAATTATTAACATATTACTTTTATCTGAACAAAAAAAAATCATATTTGAAATTTTGGCAATTTCTGGGTATACCATGTTGAAACAAAGATAAATAAATGACTTACCACAAATTTTTGAAAAATGTATTATTATTGGGAGCTTTCGGATCTTGCTTTTTCTAAAATTTTAGGTAAAAAATTTTATATTATTTTTTTACCTATAGTTGAGAAAGAGCAGAAAAGAAACACCTGAGAGCTTCCAATAAAAAATATATATTTTTTAAAACTTGCAGCAAGTCATTTATTTTGTGTGTAAAAAAAATCATAGAGATGAAATAGAAAAAATATTTGAAATAGTAAAATGAAATGTCAGGATTAACATACTGGATACTATTTTTCTATCTAGCAAGGATATGGATACTAGTACTTAGGTACTGAAGAATCACAAAAAAACTTTTTTAAAAACAGCACTCAGGTATATCAGCCATAGATTAACCAAATCTGTTCAGTGTTTTAGCTCATCATCAGTAGAGTGTAGGCTTAGTTGACCAAGTTTCCATACAAGAAATAATCTCAAGTTTGAAAAAATTAAAAAAAATTACTTAATGATATTTTATTAGGAAGAATTGTTGAGTGTCCAGATATGGTACAAACAATATAACATTATCAAAAAAATAATAATAAATCACTTTATTTCTGAATCACTTAAAGGAACGAAAAGAATATACATACGGCGTACAATGAAGATATAAAACAAAATGTAAGAAAAAAAATGTGTTTAAGAATAAAAAAGTTTAACTATACAGACAGACAGGGATTCTATCACACCACTTTACATATAATGTGATGAGAGAGAGATAGGACAGTTTGTTTGAATTCATCAATTTGCATATATATAGATATGTACATATACCAAAAAGAGACACCTCTCCCTTTAAATTATACATCAGAACAATGCACTGTATATCACACTAGTAAACAAAACTTAACTAATGATGATAAAGAATGATCCACAACACCCCAGTTTTGTCAAATTCGAACAAAAAGCCAACAACCTGTATATAATGTAAACCATGATATACCAGTTGGCTTTTTATCTCTGAATTTTCCAAAACTGGGGTGTTGTAGCTTATTAAATATCATTACTATTAAAATTTTGTATACTAGGGTAATGAACAAGTGCAATTGTTCTGATGTATAATTTAAAGGGAGAGATGTCACTTTATCAGTACATGAATATCATACTCCCACAGTTATATATAGATGTAATAGTACAGTAGAGTTGTCACCCTATAGAGAAACCATTGACTAAAAACATAGGCAAATCTGGTATCTCCTGGAAATGGTCTCTCACAACAGAGACAGTTGAAAGACCTTACAGAAACTCTGACCACCACCAGGAGACACCAAGTGCAGCCATGTTGTTAGCCATGTGGTCTCTCATTGGAGATTCCAACGGAATAATAAATGGAGAGAGAGAAAGATGATAGAATTTCTATTTGAAAGACAATTGTTTACAAACAAAATTTTTCTTTTTTTATGTTTTGTATCATATTTTTCTTTAACACCTTATTTGAAATGGTTGGTTTGGGGAATAGATGAAGAAATATTATCTTGGGGGAAACAGGAGGAGAAAAGGTGAATGGTGTGTGTGTGTGTTGTGTGATGTAACACTATATATATATATATAAAGAAGGTTAAAAAAAATTTTTTTTTTTTTAAAGATTTCATTGACAAAATTACAAAGTGAATACTGCTGTTAAAAGAAAGAAACCCCTCTTTTGCAAAAAAAAAAAAGAAAAACTTCTCAGAGAGAGAGAGAGAAAGAGAGAGCTAAGAGAGAGAGGGCAAAAAAAAAAAGTTATGTAAATCTTACATTTCCAGGAATATGAAATGTCATTTTATAACCAAGAATTGACAATCATTCCTATTAAAAAAGAAAAAAAATATTGGATTTCTCTTTATATTTTCTTATATAAAAGGAAAAAAAAAAAAAAACTTCCATTGTAAAAGGAAGGAGGATAAAATGTACAACGTTTACAAGACACAATGAAGTGTGAAGCTAAAAGAAAGTAAGTAAAAATTGCAGGGATGATAGAGAGAGATATGGGTGGGTACATAGGTGGACTAGGATGGGATGACAGTGTGGTGGAACTTGGGGTGGTCCGTGTAGGACAGACGGGCTCCATGGATCAGACAATGGACCACCCACTCTGTGGACACCAGGGGGGTGTTCTGGATCTGGCAACGCTGGAGGATAAATTCGGGGCAGGAGGGGTCCGTTACCACCACGTCAACACTGAAGACCTTGGCTGAGCACACACCACACTCAACCTGACAGTCTATGGTTAGGTACAATTTGGATTAAAAACACAAGGTAATAAGACCAAATCCAAATAAATAAATAGTGTATGACGTTTCAGTAACAGCGTTGTTACCATTCAGTACTTTTGTCTGAAGATGGTAACAACGCTGTTACCGAAACGTCACACACTATTTATTTATTTGGTCTTATTACCTTCTGACAGTCTATGGTTAGGTACAATTTGGGTACAGAGCAGGAGGGACAAGCAACAATTCTATTTTCCCAAGGGAACTACAGACCTTGATTTCCAGACTTAAGTCTGGTCATCTACATACAATGACTTTCCAGAATGCAACCTCAAACCACATTGACTTTATTGACTCATCCATTGATGAGCTCTACTCATCCCCAGCAGACACAATCAACAAGCCCTACAAGCTTGATACTCTGTGATATGATTGAGTGGAGATAAGAAAGAAGAAGGAGAAGGTATAATTTGGGAGATCATAGATTGGAAACAACAACAAGCTCTCCCAAAGGTTCTGTGGCAATAATAATAACAACAACATAGGAAGTGTACTTAATCCTAGGACACAAAATAGGGCGAGTCCAGCAACAGTGACAGACACAAGCTTCCAAGTCACAACAATCACCTCGACCTATTTGTGTTGCTCTGTGTTAATTCTTCATAACACAACATACATTAAGATTACACTCCCATTATAATTTTACTTTAAATAAAAGCATTATGTTTACCCGAACAGATAATGGCTTTGAGAAACAATAGGAAACTTTTCCAAAGAAGTGAAAGGAGCACCAACACACAGCACCTACCCTTGCCCTTGCCAGGGGAGGCCGGGGGATACTTGCGCACCACATCCGCCCCTGCCGAGAGCAGCACCGGGGCCCACATGTCCACAAACTCTGGGTTGGAGTTGGAGGTCAGCAGGATGTGCATGTTCTGGAGCATGTTCCTTTTGCCATGCCTGCACATCATGGCAATCATTACTATGTATGTTCCTAAGCCTGCACATCATAATAATCATTAATGCATGTGTTCCTTTGCCTGCATATCATGGTAACCATTTATGTACGAGTTCCTTTGGCCATGCCTGCACATCATGTTGATTGTGGATGTATGTGCTTCTTTGTTAACATTCCTGCACATCATGGCAATCATTAATGTTTGTTATTATGCCTACATGCTTGCACATCCTGCTAATTAACGGGAAGTGAAGGAGAAAAGTTTCTTTTGTTAAAACACAAGCTTTCAAACCACTCGGTTGTTCTTCACACACAGGTGTTGTAACATTACCAGAGTGTAGATAGAAGAACTCAGAGGCTGGAAAGCTTGTGTTTGTAACATTATCATAGTAAAAAAAGAGAAACCTCTCCTTGGCCCCTATGTTTTCCATTATACAGCTAAGGTGAAATAGTTAATAAAAGAAAATAAGACCTAATCCAAATAATTTATTAGTGTGTGACGTTTCGGCAACAACATTGTCACCATCATCAGACAAAAGAGTTGACAATGGTGACAATGTAGTTGCCGAAACGTCACACACTAATAAATTATTTGGTCTTATTTTCTTTTATTATAATCTATAATCCAAATTGTGCTTTATCAGTGAAGCTGTTGTTGTTGTTTCTTATCCCCTTGTGTAAAGATTACACGAATTTCATGAGTTCATGATCTCATGGAATAGGGTGTAGAGGTGCAGCTTTCATTGAACATGGCACCATGATTCAGCACACTTTGGTGAAAGTCTGACTTTGCCTGTAGTTTGAGGCCGTTCCTAACATGGAAGCAGACGCCTTTGCTGCCGACTCTAACATGAGTACAGATGCAGCTTCGTATCCCTGGAGTGGGACTCTTGCTGAGGTCTATCAACCGGGTCAGATAGATGATAGATCAGTGGAGTAGTTGAATCATGTTAAAGTGTCAGTTTCCTTTGCCTCCGAGACTACACATCATGTTAAATGGACATGTAGCCCCCTCCACCAAAATACAACAACAAAACAAAAACAACAACAACAAGTGCCATCACCCACCATTCAATCAACGTGCCAGTCACCAGGCTGAAACCCGCAGGCTGCAGATAGAGAGCTGAGTCCAGTGCCACTCCCTGCTCACAGCTGGCCTTCACCCAGGTATGGCTGAGACAGGGGATCCCGGCAGCCAGACACTGGATGTACTTGATGGTGCGCAGGTGGCTCACGGTCAGGAGGTAGATGTGCTTGCATGTTGTGGTCTACACACACATCTGCTGCATCTACCTGTGTAGACAGTACAACACTAACAAGATTTAGAACATCTCAAGCCATTGAAGATAGAAAATAACAACAAAATCTACCCCCACTTGTCCAAAATGTAGCTTGGCACCTGCAGCTCCAAAGCACATTTTGGCTTGCATTAGATGCACTAAACAAGACCTTTGGGAGAGGCCGCTGTTTATCATAAAACAGCTCGAGGAGCATGAACTCATGGAATTTGTGTAACCTTTACACAAGGGGATAAGAAAAAACAACAACAATCTGTGTCTGGTGGTGCCATGATCAACGAAAGCTGCACCCCTACACCCCATTCCATTGGAATTCATGTAATCTTTGCACAAGGGGATAAGAAACAACAACCTGTATCTGGAGCTCTTGGCCATCCTGAGGCCAGAAAAACTACCACCCAACTAGACAAAAGAGACCTCCTCCGTATCATCAAGACCCAATGCCTGCAGGAATGGAAATCTAATGCTGCACATGACTGGTACAGAGCAGGAGGGACAAGCACCGGTTCTGTCCTCCCAAGGGAACAACAGTCTTTCATTTCTGGTCATCTACGGACAATGACTTTCCAGAGAATGGTTACAAGGTGTTCCCACTATGTACTAAGTGTCAACCTGCAACCCCAAACCACATCATTGACTGTATTAGCTCATCCATTGATGAGCTCGACTCATCCCCAGCGGACACCATCTCAAGCTCTACAAGCTTGATACCCTGTGATATGATTGAGTGGAGATAAGAAAGAAGAATAAAAAGACTGTTGGGGTTGGAATTTTGCCAGAACCAGGGATCATTGGGGCAGTTTTTTTATTTAGAAGAAAAAAGTGTCCAATGCAGGATTCAATTCTGGGTCATGGCTATTGATGGTTTATACTACTGGACCACTTGCAAGATAAAAAAGTAAAGCTGGCGTGTACCTGGGTCTGTTCAAAGTTGTCCAACACCACGCCCTCCCCATGGAG
>CP092881.1:6310297-6391551 GCA_030710605.1 Cordylochernes scorpioides | reverse complement strand
CTTAGTGACGTCCAGCATTGTTGGCACCTATATGCAAATAGGTTTGTATCCTAGTCACTTGATCACAAGCCTAAGTTACATAATTTGATTCGTGTACTCCACATTTGTAATGCATCGATACCCGCATTCCTTTATACATGAATATATTTACATATAATTTAATGAGGAAGAGCTTTGATCAAATTAAAATATATATTTATTTATTGGTATCTTCCTGGATATATTTCGACATTGTATTCGCTCATCTTCTTCTTGGAGCACTTTCTAGAAGATGGTCGATCAGTCTTGTCGAAAGATACCAATAAATAAATATATTTTTTAAATTCTTATCCACACATAAGCTCTTCACCACACACACATTAATGTATTTCATATGTATAGCTCCATCTTAGTAAATATATCTGTAAATAAGACGAATGATGGAGCATACCCAGATGAAATACGTTAATGTACATATTTACATATCTACCTTTCTTTTAATTGCATAGACCTGAGTGCGCATTACATAATTACATATAGACGGCGGTGGAATAATGTCGGCACAACGCGAGATATTTCGCGCCATTTTTTTTTTAGGATTGTGCTGAATTCGCTCGAGGGGGATTGTCCAGATCTGTTAGAAATAAGAGAGCTTCTCATATATAAAAAGCAAAACAATCAAACTACTGCATATCCAACCATGTTTGGCATATAATATATAATAGTCATCAAATTTCATTTTTAAAATATATATACAATGTGGAGGTAAATACGATTTTAAAATATCTTTTTTTTTTTCTCCCAGGTTTTCTTTCTCATTATTTTTGATGATAAAGGCTATCTCCTGATATGGTGTAACTAAAGGTTGGGAATGTAGTTCCTTCCATTCTAGTGGGGAGAAAATCAATTGACGAGAGACATCCTTAAAAATGAAAGTGAAGATATTGACACGTGGAAATTATGGAAGTCTAACTTCGGGATGAGACAACAATTTATTTCAGGAAAGAACAAACTATGAATGGTAAACAAAAGATAATCCACGAGGGGAATTTACAGAGTAGCAAAATATAAACATAAAAATGACCACTCTGTTAATAAAAATAATAAATAATATACTTGTTACATAGCTTACTTATTGGAGCTGTGACTCACAGCTAGCAATTATTGTAGTTACTGACATGGATCTGACGTGCTTCTGAATACTTCGTTACAATATAGTGAACATCTGGCAGACATCTTCAGCTACCACAGGGTATCGAATTCGATGATAAATCCACAAATTGATGAAAATATTTTTTAAAAAGTGCAATATAGATTCTCTGAAGTAAAACTTCGATGAGCCTATTGAATCATATCTCTGTAGTTTTTTACAGTCGGTTAACAGGACTGCATACATACATGGATGTAGAACAGGAGGTATCTCATAGGTTACCTTTGCTCTATTAAATAAACCGAAATTCCATCCGGGGATAAGTTTCTTTATCAGTTTATGTTAATTGTATTGGAAAGGACAAAGGATCCCTGTACAGAGAACCAAGAAGAGTTCTTAAACTTCTTTATGAGCACGATCTCCAAGATCTTGTCTAATTTAGATTAATAAAAGGATAAGAAAAAAAAGTTAACTCAAGGTTTTCCTTGTCAAAAAGTTGACATTTCTTACAATAAGTATTACTACTGTCGAAAGGCTGGGAAGTTCGAACATTGAGTTAACGTAAACTGATACACAAACTTATCCCTGATTCGGTTTGTTTAATGGAGCACAGATATATTCTTTTTGAAATAAAACAACTTTCTACTGCCCCTTACTGCAATGATAAAAATAATTGGAGGGCCTGGCTCATCAGTGGTGAACCCTGAATCTGAGTGTTGCTTACATGATATTGATGAGAATAAACATAATTAAAAGATGAAAAAGGCATCTCCTTATCGTGCAACTGAAAGTTGCTGATGACTTGCGCCATCTATCGGAATAAATATCAACTATTCTCGTTGATTTTTAATTATTCCAGAATTGGCCAAATACCCATTCTTGATTAATCAAGAAAAGCTAACCACGGACGCGTTTCGGGCTGTTGGCCCTCATCAGCCTGGTGCAAACTGTACCTCAACGACCAAAAAAACAGGTCATTCGGCATCCTGGCGCAAGCCATCAACAACTTTCAGTTGCACGATAAGGAGATGCCTTTTTCATAATTTATGCACCTTATCCCAGTACAATATCACATTTGTACTATGTTTTATAATTAAAAGAGTTTGACCCCTTACAGTATTCTGGAGAGAGATAGAATAAATATAAACCAACATGTTGATAGTTCATCCTGATAGATGTGCATCCATCACAATGTTTAGTTACAAGATTAGATTTTGTTCTTAAGATGCCGTGGATTCTTTCTTTTGTTATCTTTATAAACAGGCTCTACTCTATTCAAACCTAAAATATATTCCCCTATAAAAGTGAGACTACCTCACTGAAGGGTCGGGCTCAAAGAAATGTTTGTATATATACTCATTGAAAAATTATGAAGTTGTACCTTTTAGCATGTATATCGGGATTCAGACTCTGAAAGATACACAGTGACCTTTATTGAAGATAACCAAAAGTGTGAACAAATTGCCTCTGTCTCCTTCAAAAAAAAACGATCGGCGACATCAACGACTTTCCACTTTCTATAATTTTGTCCATGAGTATATCACTTTATAAGATATTCGTTCTTTATTTAAAACACCAACCAGAAAATATGATAGTCATATTTTATATAAACCTCACTGGGAACGGGGTGAAATGTTCTACTTGAGTTCTCTGGTTGCCATGCACCTTTCAAATATTTATTTTTCATTAATGACAGACATTATTTACATATAAGGAGAATCTCATTGCGCATTTAGATCTACACATGAACAGAATCCCAATTAATGAAATCCCCCCAGTAACAAAGTGGAGTAAATTCAGACAATAAGCCAACAACTCTGGTTCAGCCCTAAGGCCTTCATCAGTACAACGTTGAGCGGCAGACACAGGAGAATTCCTTCAAAGAGAATTAAACTGATAGTGTGGCAGTTTCAGGCTGGAATGCAATTTTAACATATGTAAATAATTTGCATATATAATTAAGGCAAAGAGAGATATGTGTATCTTTTGGTATACATGATTAAGTATATATTGTATATTACTTTTATTTTTAAATGATTTCTATTTGCATATACATATGGGAGTCAAATGTTTTTGTATATATATTGAAAACTGTGTGCTGATAACAAGGCATTTTCCACATTAAATTTTATTTATATTTTGATGCTTTCATTTGAATTCAAATCAATTCTATCACACTACCTCTCTGTTGACACATCATATAATTTTAATTATTATTTGCATATTGTTTAAAGGAATTATGACATCAACAATCGTATGTTTATGATTTATTTTTCATATCTTTCAAACATATATATAAATGATACTATTAATTACATAAAGTGTATTTACTATTCTATAGATGAAAGAATATATGTATATATGTCTTTTTTTTTATGAAAGCTGATTTTTAAATCTCTATTATGTTTAAACTATTAAAATTATTTAATGCAGCAGTGGTGCCAAACGATGTAAAAAATTCCTACTTATCATAGAACTGTGCTAAATAACTTGTAAACTAATTATCCATCTTTGATAGAGTTTGTGATGCTCTGAGTATCATAGGCCCCATTTTATAACCTAGTGTGTCATAGGGGTAAATAAAAAAACAAGGATTTTGTTGTCAATTTTTCTAAGGTTCCATTGTATGTATAGCTGTTGTTGTCAACAATACGCCGTCTCCCCTCAGAATCTATTTTTATCGTCTCCCACTTCTCAACTCAGGCTGTACTTACTTCCCTGGCTGTACAAAAGAAGTCTTGTGTATGTTGACCCTACGTGCTGCTGGTGGTGATGTAAATAAAGCTCTCATGTTGTTTTACTGTAGACCCGCTCTCTTCATTTGCATAATACACAACGCTTATAATATACACCTTAACATATATACATATAGATGGAAAATTTTCCGGGAGGAAATTGATTCATAGAAGCATAGGGCGCTTCTCCCGTCAAAATAAACGTCAAAACCTGACGCCATATATTGACCGTCGCCTCAAACTAGCGGCCTCGGGTCGGTGACAAAGCCACAACACCAGCTTTGCAAACTGAGAAGCGTCCACCTAGAGACCATGGTTTCGGGCTAATGGCCCTCGTCAGCCTAGGGCGGACTTTATTCCATGAGATCCACACGGGCCCTAATATATAAAATAAAGATGGCGTCAGGTTTTGACGTTTATTTTTCGGGAGAGGCGCCCATTCTTCTATATATATAATAAACTATTTTCATCACGTGTGATTCTTTTAGAATTAAACAATTTTATACTGCCCCTTACTGCATTAATAAAATAATGTGAAGGGCAGTAGATTTTTTTTTTATTATTATTCAAAAAGAATCATACGGATGGAATATAGTTTACATTTATAAAATACAAAAATTTCAAGCACGAATGTAACTTTTATACACAAAATAAACTTCTAATATCCTTTGTGTCGTTTGGGTAGAATTAAGTAACAATTAGTATAGTTGAGCGAAAATAGTTGAATAATCGGAGACTAATGAAAATAGATAAATAAGTTAAATAGATAAATTATTAATAATCAAGAAAAAAAGTAATCCAAAAGATTCAAATAGCTAGCGGTCGGCTCACACAAGATGGATGATAATTTGCTACAAAACTCCCGCCTAGAACGCGCGCCATCTACGGGGCTTAGGTATACTAAAGTTGGAAAAATGCAGATGTATTATTTACATATTTACAAGCATATAACAATATATTTTGTTATATGTAGAAATGTTTCTGAATTTATTGAGCTATAGCAGTAATTCGGAGCTGCTGAGCACGCGCCCGGTCGGCTGAAAATGTTTTCACCTCTTCTCGTTAAAAAAATAATATAAAATAATAAATTTTAAGACTTTTAACAATAATGTCTTCATTTTAGGATTAATGGAGGTTATACTGTAGTTTTAGCAAAGTAAAAACTGAAATTTTAAAAATGTTATATTAAGTCAACTTTATGGACTCGACATAGGCTCGACAGTGGCGCTCGAGTGGCAGAAATAGGAACTAAATTATTTTTTTTGTATTCTATACATCCCTTTTATAAATATAAAATATTTTTTTTATGAATTTACTTTCATAATTATATTATTTATATTTATCAGCATCAAACACGACTCATTCCAATTTAATTGAGCGTAAAAATATTAAGCCAATTTTAGTTCAAATTTCCGCCACTTGAGCGCCACCGTCGAGCTGATTTTGGCCCATTGACTCTGTTAAATGTAACGATAGCGTTCCAAATATGGCTTATATTTAGAAGTATTTCTTTTATTCTGATCATTTTTTTTTCTCTTTATTTACTTTTATTTTACTTTTTTAGCCGCTGAGACTGACATTTAGAATTTGAATTATATTATGACGTTATGATTCATTTTAAATAAAACAATTTTCTACAGCTCTTATTGCAATGATAAAAATAAAGGGAGGGGCCTGGCTCATCAGTGATAAACCCTCCCAGTGTTTCGCTAGTTTAATCTACCATACTGCTCTATTATTGCATCGTACTGTTTTACTTATATAAACCGATAGTAAAGATTAACTCTTGCTAAAGGTATCTCCACAATAGTTTGTTGAAATACCTTTTCCATGAGAATAATGTTACAGAATAATCTGTGATGGTCTACTCGGAGAATTATCATCTGGTAAGTGACTACGTCTTCGTTTATCATAAATAATTGTTTGTTTATATACCTTTCAGTTGTTTATGAAATTTCGTGTCCCAGTAGCGCAGTGGATAGCGCGTTGGACTTCTAATCCAAAGGTCCCGGGTTCGAGTCCCGGCTGGGATGTTTTTTTTTTTTTAAAGAGTGTACGCGGGATAAATCTTCTTTCTTATCTCCACTCAATCACACTAAGGTATTTGATGGTGTCTGCCGGGGAGAGTAGAGCTCATCAATGGATGAGTCAACAGTCAATAATGTGGTTTGGGGTTGCAGGTTGACACTTAGTACATAGTGGGAAAACCTGCAACCATTCTGGAAAGTCATTGTCCGTAGATGACCAGAAATAAAGATTAACTCTTGCTAAAGACACATAGTTTGTTGAAATACCTTTTCCATGAGAATAATGTCACAGAATAATTTGTGATGGTCTATTCGGAGAATTATCATCAGTTATGTGACGTTATATCATCATTTTTATTTAAAATTGTTTGTTTATATCTTTCAGTTGATTGTGAAATTTCGTGTCCCAGTAGCGCAGTGGATAGCGCGTTGGACTTCTAATCCAAAGGTCCCGGGTTCGAGTCCCGGCTGGGATGTTTTTTTTTATTATTATTATTTTTAAGAGAATGGGTATGTTGGAGAAATAAAATGTTAGAGATCTGACAAAATATGTAAATACTTTCCTTGTTGAAATAAATTTGTTTTATGATTACACACACACACACTCGTTCTGGTCTCACTTATCATCATGATATGGACCAATCGAATATTGACATGAAGCCAACCTCCCATGCCAGGGCAACAATATATGATAATAATTAGGTGGCAAGGTAGATTAAGAGGGGTGATGAGCCAGGCCCTCCCATTTTTTTTTCCATGCTAAATAATTGCTAAAGATTGTCTTGAGTGTTATACATTGACATCAATGTCCTGCACAGAGATTGTATAAATGAACCTAATTTAAAGGGAGAGGTGACTTTTTGGAGACATACATCAGAACCTCCTTAAAAGGACATTCTAACTAGAGAACACCTCTATTCAAAGGACTGTTTTTATCGACAAAATTATCATTTTACCTATCTGGTAAAGGACAACCTCTCTCTAAAGGTCACTGTGCACTTTGCATGTATTGACAAGATGTCAATAAATTATTTTAATCGTCAATTGTCTAAAGGACACTTAGGCTCTGCAACTATGTGTTGTCTTTTAGAGAGAGAGTTTACAAGAAGATCTAATCCAAATAAATTGTGTATGACATTTCAGTAACAGCATTGTTACCGAAACGTGATACACAATTTATTTGGATTAGGTCTTATTTTCTTGTATGTATAATCCAAATTGTATTTTATCATTGGATATAGTTTGTTCTACTGTATAGGGACATATTGTATAGTGTCCATTATATTTTCTCCTACTCATTTGTTCTGCTCTGAGCTAATTCCTGATTTACATGTGTGGCTCCAACATTGTTTAATATTTTTGATAGCCTCATGATAAGGTACAATTTGGATTATAGATTAGAAATACAAGATAACACCAAATCTCCAAATTAATAAATTGTGTGATGTTTCTGCAGCATTTTTCTTATTTTTCTTCTATTTTCTTATTTTTATATAGGTGGAAAATTTTCCAGGTCACATCTCCCATCAAAATAGAAGTGAAAACTAAGACCATTTATTGACCGTCTCTGCAAACTAGTGAACCCGGGTCGGTGACAAAGCCACAATACCAGCTCCATTCAGTACTTTTGTCTGATGATATATAACAACACTGTTACTGAAATGTTACACACTATTTATTTACTTGGTCTTGTTACCTTATGTTGATAGCTTCAAATTTCTCTAGTAGATCCAAAATAGAAGCCATTGAAGAGGTCGTTGTGCCAAGTCACTCTGTTAGAATAAGGGATTCAGTGGATGAGTGGTCTAAACTGTTGGTTTTCAGCTGCTACAACCCAGGATTGAATCCCGCATTAGGCACTTTTGTCTTTTTTTTAAATGCTTCAATTGGCCCCTGTTTCCTGCAAAGTCTAACCCACCAGCAAGTGCAAGTAACCAAATGGGCTCTGGCACATTTGTAAGTACAAAAGTCGAACTGCTTTTCACATGTATAGACATGTGGTACACTTACAGTAAAAGCAGTCGCCAACTTCTACCCCATGATTAGCATAAAAGTGTCAGCTAAAGAAGCAGAGCAGCCAATATATACTCACAGACACTTTGAGGAAGTGGAAAGTCTTTGATGTCGCCGGTCATCTATTATTTTAAAGGAGAGAGAGACAATTTTATCCATATTTGATTATCTCGTGTATCTTCAATAAAGATCACTGTAATATCTTTCAGAGTTATTGTCTGAATCCTGATATATATGTTAGAAGGTACAACTTCCTTAAGTTTTGTCCATGAGTGTAAACAATGATAACAAAATTGAATGTAACATTAGTAGCGAGAGAGCAGATGTGATTCATTGATTTAAAAAAAAAAAGCAAAAATTATTTAGAAACAGTTGAAATTTTATTTAGTAAAAAAATATATTGATTAAGTGGTGTACAAAAAAATTATTGAAAAAGACATAATGAAAAAGGAGGTAAAACAGAAGACTTATGCAATTTATAAAAAAAAAAATTCCAACATGCAAATACAGATTTGATTTTTAAAAAATAAAGATATATTTTTATGTGTGATCTAACAAATATTCCACAAACCATAATCAACACTTACTATGAATCAACAATCTCAAAGTAACAACACCAATCCAAATACATAAATAGTGTGTGCGTTTCAGTAACAGTGTTGTTCCCATCATTAGACAAAAGTACTTATTGCCTTATGTTTCTAATTACACTTTTGTCTGATGATAAAGCACAATTTGGATTATAGATTATAATAAAAGAAAATAAGACCAAATCCAAATAATTTATTAGTATGTGACATTTCAGCAACAGCATTGTCACCATCATGTTTTTCTTTTGTCTGATGATGGTGACAATGTTGTTTGCCGAAACGTCACACATTAATAAATTATTTGGATTAGGTCTTATTTTCTTTAATTACTTTTGTCTGATGATGGTAACAACGCTGTTACTGAAACATCAAGCTATGTATTTATTTGGTGTTATTACCTTGTGTTTCTAATCTATAATCCATATTTGTGTCTTCAAGTCAACAATCTGTTTTTCAAATTGCCATCGTTAATCCTATCTTTGAATCAAGAGTAAAAAGAGAAAAGGGGCAAAAATTTTAAAAGGCTAAATTATAACAAGTGTTGAATTATATATTTGATTGAATAGAAATAGTTATAGGAAATTTTTAACTTATTTTTTTTTATTGCATAATATAGAATGACATTTGAAAATTATCCAGCATGTGTTTTCTTTGAACGAAAAATTTAAATTTATTTTAAGGAGTAAGTAACAATTTTCTAACCTTAGGGATTTTGATTTTTCGTTCAAAAGAAAACATGTGGGATAATTTTCAAATGTCGTTCTACAATCATGAGCCGCATTATATTGTATTGTAAATTCATTAATAGAGTTATACTGGAGTATAATTTCACATTAGCATTTCTTTATAAATTTTAATTACCCAAAATGTTATGGAAATATATACAGTAGTACCTCAATGAGAGGACACTCCCACTAGAGGACACCTCTCTATAAAGGAAAATTTTCATTTCGAAATTACCATTTTTACTATTTAGCAACTCTCCGGTAAGAGGACACCTCTCCCTAAAGGACACTTTGGCTCTGAAATTAGGTGTTATCCTTTACAGGAGGTTTTACTGTATCACAAAAATATATATATAATGAAATAAAAAATTAAGATGTAAAAAATTTTTAAAAGTTATATTTTTATAATTTTATTATACTCAGCAAAATAAACTGAACACAAAAAATGTAAAGATGCTTTTAAGACTAGTTTTGTTATTGATAATTTTTTTAAGTGTTTTTATATTCATTACAAAAATATTTGCGTTATTAATGTGTTAAAATTAATTAAATTTGGATTAATTTGGAGAACAAAATAATTTAAAAAAAGGCAAATTTGTACGATATGTAACAATTACTAAAGCTATATATAATTTCAGATAGTTTAACAGCCATTAATTCGATTTGCATAAAACATGGAACAATATATTTACACATGGTTATTTGTACTAGCGGTGTTTTTGGGGGAATTTAACTTTTTTTTTTTAAGTTTTTTTTTTTCAACATACACAATATGCATCTTTTTTTTCTTTTTTTTTTTATATAAAAATTTGAAGAAAAAAAACTACAATGAAAACATTGAGCTATATAAGAATTTAGATGAAGAAATATTTATATAAAAAATAATGTTTTTTTTAAAAGGAAGGTGGAAGACGGAACAATATGTAAATGAGAGAACATTGCATCATCGGTGATAAGAAAGAAAATTTATTAACATATTACTTTTATCTGGGCAAAAAAAAAAATGTATTTGAAATTTTGGTAATTATTGGGTATACTATGTGAACAAAGATAAATAAATGACTTACTGCAAATTTTTTTTAAATATATATTTATTGGGAGCATTCGGATCTTGCTTTTTCTCAAATAATAGGTGAAAAATTAATATTTTTTTTACCTATAGTTGAGAAAAGAGAGAAGAGAAACACCTGAAAGCTTCCAAAAAATATATATATTTTTTAAACTTGTGGTAAGTCATTTATTTTTGTGTAAAAAAAATCATAGAGATGAAATAGAAAAAAATAAAAAAAATGTTTGACCAGAGGATTAAAATGAAATGCCAGAATTAACATACTGGATACTATTTTTCTATCTAGCAAGGATATGTAATTTAGGTACTGGATAATCACAAAAAAACTTTAAAAAAAAAAAACAGCACTCGGGTATATCAGCCATAGATTAACCAAATCTGTTCAGTGTTTTAGCTCATCATCAGTAGAGTGTAGGCTTAGTTGACCAAGTTTCCATAGCAGAAATAATCTCAAGTTTGAAAGAATAAAAAAAAAATTACTTAGTGTTATTTTGTGTGTTAGGAAGAAATATTGAGTGTTTAGATACGGTACAAACAATATAACAAAATAATAAATCACTTTATTTCTGAATCACTTAAGGAACGAGAAGAATATACATACGGCGTACAATGAAGATATAAAACAAAATGTGTTTAAGAATAAAAATGTTCTACAGAGAGACAGGGATTCTACCACTTACATATAATGTGATGAGAGAGAGATAAGACAGTTTGTTTGAATTCATCAATTTGCTATATATATAGTTGATAAGGCACAATTTGGGTTATAAACACGAGGTAATAAGACCAAATCCAAATAAATAAATAGTGTTTTAAGTGTGTTTACACACTATTTATTTGGATTTGGTCTTATTACCTTGTGTTTGCATATATATAGTACATGTACCTAAAGTGACACCTCCCCCTTTATTTATGCATCATATACAATGCCATCACACTAGTAAACAAAACTTTACTGGTGAATGATCACAACACCCCAGTTTTACCAAATTCAGACACAAAAAAGCCAACCTGTATATCATGTAAACCACAGTTGGATTTTTTTGTCTCTGAATTTTCGAAAACTGGGTGTTGTGCTTATTAAATATCATTACTATTAAAGTTACTAGGGTAAAATGAACAAGTGCAATTGTTCTGATGTATAATTTAAAGGGAGAGGTGTCACTTTATCAGTACATGAATATCATACTCCCACAGTTATATATAGATGTAATAGTACAGTAGAGTTGTCACCCTAGATAGACTATTGACTAAAAACATAGTTAAATCTGATCTCTCCTGGAAATGGTCTCTCACAACAGAGACAGTTGAAAGACCTGACAGAAACTCTGACCACCACCAGGAGACACCAAGTGTAGCCATGTTGTTGGCCATGTGGTCTTTCATGGGAGATTCCAGCGTAATAATAAATGGAGAGAGAAAGATGATAGAATTTCTATTTGAAAGACATTGTTTACAAAAACAATAATATATATTTTTTAAATGTTTTGTATCATATTTTTCTTTAACACCGATTTTGAAATGATTGGTTTGGGGAAGAGATGAAGAAATATTATCTTGGGGGGAAACAGGAGAAGAAAAAGGTAAATGGTGATGTAACACTATAAAAAAAGGTTCCAAAAAAAAGTTTTTTTTTTGAAGATTTCATTGACAAAATTACAAAGTGAAAACTGCTGTTAAAAGAAAGAAACCCTCTTTTTTTGCAAAAAAAAAAAAAAGAAAAAACTTCCCAGAAAGAGAAAGGAGAGCTAAGAGAGAGGGAAAAAACAAAGTTATGTAAATCTTACATTTCCAGGAATATGAAATGTCATTTTATAAACCAAGAATTGACAATCTTCTATTAAAAAAAGAAAAAAAAAATTGGATTTCTCTTTATATTTTCTTATATAAAGGAAAAAAAAAAAAAAACTTCCATTGTAAAAGGAAGGAGGATAAAATGTATAGTGTTTACAAGACACAATGAAGTGTGAAGCTAAAAGAAAGTAAGTAAAAATTGCAGGGATGATAGAGAGAAATGTGGATGGGTACATAGGTGGACTAGGATGGGATGACAGTGTGGTGGAACTTGGGGTGGTCCGTGTAGGACAGCCGAGCTCCATGGATCAGACAATGGACCACCCACTCTGTGGACACCAGGGGGTGTTCTGGATCTGGCAACGTGGAGGATAAATTCGGGGCAGGAGGGGTCCGTCACACTACGTCAACACTGAAGACCTTGGCTGAGCACACACAGCGACCACACTCAACCTGACAGTCTATGGTTAGGTACAATTTGGATTATAGATTAAAAACACAAGGTAATAAGACCAAATCCAAATAAATGAATATTGTGTGACGTTTCGGTAACAGCGTGGTTACCATTCAGTACTTTTGTTTAAAGATGGTAACAACGCTGTTACCGAAACGTCACACAATATTTATTTATTTGGTCTTATTACCTTCTGACAGTCTATGGTTAGGTACAATTTGGGTACAGAGCAGGAGGGACAAGCTACAATTCTGTCCTCCATGGGAACTACAGACTTTGATTTCCAGATTAAAGTCTGGTTATCTACATACAATGACTTTCCAGAATGGTTGCAAGTTTTTTTTCCCACTATGTACTAAGTGCAATTGTCAACCTGCAAATCCAAACTACATCATTGACTGTATTGACTCATTCATTGATGAGCTCTACTCTTCCCAGAAGACACCATCTCAAGCTCTACAAGCTTGACACCCTGTGATATGATTGAGTGGAGATAAGAAAGAAGAAGGTAAAGGTACAATTTGGGAGATTATAGATTGGAAACAACAACAAGCTCTCCCAAAGGTCCTGTGGCAATAATAATAACAACAACATAGGGAGTGTACTTAATCCTAGAACACAATATAGGGCGAGTCCAGCAACAGTGACTGACAACAGGCTTCCAAGTCACAACAATCACCTCGACCTATTGTGTTGCTCCGTGTCAATTCTTCATAATACAACATACATTAAGCTTACACTCCCATTATAATTTTACTTCAAATAAAAGTGTTATGTGAAGAATAAACAAAGTTTTCGGCGACGAGTTTCTTTTATTACAGTTGTAAATTCGGCAAGCTTTCGGACTTTGACGTCCTTCGAAAAAGTTGCCTGTCGAAGGACATAAAAGTTCGAAAGCTTGCCGAATTTACAACTGTAATAAAAGAAACTCGTCGCCGAAAACTTTTGTTTATTCTTCAAATGATGTCAGGCGATTCCTTCTTTTGTAAAATTGTTATGTTTACCAGAAGAGATAGTGGCTTTGAGAAACAATAGGAAACTTTTCCAATGAAGTGAAAGGAGCACCAACACCTACCCTTGCCCTTGCCAGGGGAGGCCGGGGGATACTTGCGCACCACATCCGCCCCTGCCGAGAGCAGCACCGGGGCCCACATGTCCACAAACTCTGGGTTGGAGTTGGAGGTCAGCAGGATGTGCATGTTCTGGAGCATGTTCCTTTTGCCATGCCTGCACATCATGTTGTTGTTGTTTCTTATCCCCTTGTGTAAAGATTACACGAATGCACATCATGGTGAACATTACTATGTATGTTCCTATGCCTGCACATCATAATAATCATTAATGCATGTGTTCCTTTGCCTGCATATCATGGTAACCATTTATGTACGAGTTCCTTTGGCCATGCCTGCACATCATGTTGATCATTGATGTATGTGCTTCTTTGTTAACATTCCTGCACATCATGGCAATCATTAATGTTTGTTATTATGCCTACATGCTTGCACATCCTTTAATTAACGAGAAGTGAAGAGAAAAGTTTCTTTTGTTAAAACACAAGCTTTCAAACCACTTGGTTGTTCTCACACACAGGTGCTGTAACATTACCAGAGTGTAGATAGAAGAACAGAGAAGCTTGAAGGCTTGTGTTTCAACATTCATCAGTATAAAAAAAGAGAAACTTCTCCATGGCCCCTATGCTTTCCATTATACAGCTAAGGTGAAAATCTATATATAAAATTGAATGTCTGTGTGTCTGTGTGTGTGTCCTCTATGGATTCAAAAACCATACATCCAATCGCCGTGAAATTTTGGGATTATTAGGTGTATCTCCGGAAAGGTTTACGAAAAATAATTTCTTGAATATCTTTAATATCCTTAGAGTTATTTGCAGATTTGTAGCTTTAACTCGCAAGCAACGCCATCTTGCAACGGAGATCTGCCCCTCCCCCCCGGCCGCCCGCTGGCCAGTTGGTTGGACAGTCCAAGTTCCCACCGACCAATCAGAGTGATCAAGAGGTCCTGGCGCGCGGGGGCGGGTGACCTCCGGGAACTACGTCCATCTTCCATAAACGACCATGATTTTATTCAACTTATCGAGTATTTTTCAAGGGACCGGGAAAATATGTTCACTAGATTAAACGATGATTTTGCAATGTAGAAAATTAGGAAAGACAAAATTCAGGATGACACGGCACACGGGGACCGGGAAATAATAATCACTTTATCGAGAGATTCACGACCATGACTTTATTCAACTTATCGAGTATTTTTCAAGGGACCAGGAAAATAGTTCACTAGATAAAACGATGATTTTGTAATGTAGAAAATTATGAAAGACAAAATTCAGGATGACACGGCACACAGGACCGGGAACAAATGTTCACTTTATCTATACTTTATATTCAAATTTACGAGTTTCAAATTATCAAAATATATCTTTTTTTTATAAGTTTATAGAGAATTGTTTTAACAAATTCGTTAGACAAACCTTTACTCGGGTAAAACCTCGGGCGAAGCCGGGTACGTCCGCTAGTAGTTAATAAAAGAAAATAAGACCTAATCCAAATAATTTATTAGTGTGTGACGTTTCGGCAACAGCATTGTCACCATCATCAGACAAAAGAGGTGACAATGGTGACAGTGTTGTTGCCGAAACGTCACACACTAATAAATTATTTGGTCTTATTTTCTTTTATTATAATCTATAATCCAAATTGTGCTTTATCAGTGAAGTAGTTAAATCAAGTGTCAGTTTCCTTTGTCTCCAAGACTGCACATCATGTTAAATGGATATGTGTGTAGCCCCTCACCAAAATACAACAACACAACAACAACAACAAGGGCCATCACCCACCATTCAATCAACGTGCCAGTCACCAGGCTGAAACCCGCAGGCTGCAGATAGAGAGCTGAGTCCAGTGCCACTCCCTGCTCACAGCTGGCCTTCACCCAGGTGTGGCTGAGACAGGGGATCCGGCAGCCAGACACTGGATGTACTTGATGGTGCGCAGGTGGCTCACGGTCAGGAGGTAGATGTGCTTGCATGTTGTGGTCTACACACACCATCTACCTGTGTAGACAGTAAACACTAACAAGATTTAGAACATCTCAAGCCATTGAAGATAGAAAATAACAACAAAATCTACCTCACTTGCCCAAAATGTTGCTTGGCACCTGCAGCTCCAAAGCACATTTTGGCTTGCATTAGATGCACTAAACAGGACCTTTGGAAGAGGCCGCTGCTTATCATAAAACAGCTCGAGGAGCATGAACTCATGAATTCGTGTAATCTTTATACAAGGGGATAAAACAACAACAACCTGTGTCTGGTGGTGCCATGATTAACGAAAGCTGCACCCCATTCCATTGGAATTTGTGTAATCTTTACACAAGGGGATAAGAAAAAACAACAACAATCTGTGTCTGGTGGTGCCATGATCAACGAAAGCTGCACCCCTACACCCCATTCCATTGGAATTCATGTAATCTTTGCACAAGGGGATAAGAAACAACAACTACCTGTATCTGGAGCTCTTGGCCACCCTGAGGCCAGAAATCTACCACCCAACTAGACAAAAGAAACCTCCTCCGTATCATCAAGACTCAATGCCTGCAGGAATGGAAATCTACTGCTGCACATGACTGGTACAGAGCAGGAGGGACAACACCAATTCTGTCCTCTTAAGGGAACAACAGTCTTTGATTTCTGGTCATCTACGGACAATGACTTTCCAGAGAATGGTTACAAGGTGTTCCCACTATGTACTAAGTGTCAACCTGCAACCCCAAACCACATCATTGACTGTATTGGCTCATTCATTAATGAGCTCTATTTATCCCCAAATAACACCATCTCAAGCTCTACAAGCTTGATACCCTGTGGATATGATTGAGTGGAGATAAGAAAGAAGAATAAAAAGACTGTTGGGGTTGAAATTTTGCCAGAACCAGGGACCATTGAAGGAATGTTTTTTTATTTAGAAAAAAAAAGTGCCTAATGCAGGATTCAATCGTGGGTCATGGCTATTGATGGTTTATACCACTGGACCACTTGCAAGATAAAAAAGTAAAGCTGGCGTGTACCTGGGTCTGTTCAAAGTTGTCCAACACCACGCCCTCCCATGGAGGATCTGTTTACGCAGATAGTTCTTGTTGTAGGGGAATCCACCGTCTCAATGTAAATCCCTGTGCAACAACTGTCAAACACACAACAACAGTTTATACGATGGGATACATACGGCTATCATCAGATAGGGTTGCTGTCGGAGAAATCTCCGGAGGAATTGGGCTGCTTCTCTGCATAGCTGAGGAGGAAGGCATAAGCCCTTGAATGTGTTCTTGGGGGGCAGGGGACCCATTGTGGAGGTGCTGGTTCCTGCGCAACAATCCTGCTCTAGTACTGCACTAACAACTGCTCTAACAATTACAAATCTATATACTCAAAATCACACAACAATAAAAAAAACTAAACAAGCAACAGACAACAATGTTATAAAACCCAACACAACAATCACACAATCTGCTCTGACACTCAAAGACCCTCAATCAACTGTCCCATAACCAGCTCAACTATAGCAAACCTGCTCAAATACTGCTGCACAGCAGGTTGGCAATTGCTCAGAACTTCGCAATAATTCTTTCTATAACTGTACCAAATTTCTATAAGGAAAATAGAAAATTTGGAACCTTTAAAGAAATATAAAAATAAAAGATATTGTACCTATATACTTTAGATTCAATCACAACTATAGATCTGCTACCATAATACATTTTATATTTTCTCATTTTAATTATCAATACAGCTGATAAGGCACAATTTGGATTATAGATTATAAACACAAGGTAATAAGACCAAATCCAAATAAATAAATAGTGTGTGAGGTTTCTGTAACAGCGTTGTTACATCTTCAGACAAAAGTACTGAAAGTACTGAATACATCATTCAGTACTTTTGTCTGAAGATGGTAACAACGCCGTTACTGAAACGTCACACACTATTTATTTATTTGGATTTGGTCTTATTACCTTGTGTTTATAATCTATAATCCAAATTGTGCCTATCGTAATAACACATTATTGACTGTATTGACTCATCCATTGATGAGCTCTACTCATCCCTGACAGGACACCATCAACAAGCTTTACAAGCTTTTACCCTAATATGATTGAGTGGTGATAAGAAAGAATAAGACCTTGTGGATTATCAACGCACACTTCCCATTTTGATCATTTCCCTCACAGCAAACTTCACTCACCTTTCTTCTGTGCAGATGAAGCCGTGGTCACTCTCTTTACAGGAGTTTCTGTACAGACAGACCCATGTCAGAATTGGTTGGTAGTTTGTTGGCCACAATGATCACATTTTCTATAAATACAAACACACACAAGGTAATAAGACCAAATCCAAATAAATAAATAGTGAGTGACATTTCGAACTAAGTGCTACTTTAAAACAACAACAACAAGTACTTCCCACCACACGAAAGCTGCATCCCTACACCCCATTCCATGAGATTCTCATGTCGTGTAATCTTTACACAAGGGGAAAAGAAACAACAACAGATCCTTGACAGAGGTAAGATCCCCAAGAATTCCTTCTATTTACATACTATGTTTGAAATTCAGGAGCAAAGTCAGACTGTCATGTGGTGGATAACTAACCAATGACAGCAGCTTTTTTTTACCTTTCATGGAGACTTACGGAATAATTTAGTCTCTATGACCACCTTGTATAACTTATACAATAGAGATAATGTTAAAATATTTCTCTCTGTCTGTAATTTTTTTTTTAATACTGTTTAAAATATTTGTATATTTTATTTTGATCGGGCACCCCTCTTCCGTTATTCTATTGTTGTTATACTCACTTCTTTTAGAAAGATGTGTTGTTGCCAATATGTTAAAAAAAACCTTAATGCTTGATTAAAAACTCTGCTTATTTTATTTAGCAGATACAGTATAACTACCTCGCTGTAAAGGACAACACCTAATTACAGAGACAAAGTGTCTCTTTAGGGAGAGGTGTCTTCTTATCGGAGAGTTGCTAAGTAGTAAAAATGGTAATTTTGCAAATGAAAACTGTCCTTTGTAGAGAGGTGTCCTCTAGTGGAGTGTCCGCTAAAGGGAGGTTCTACGGTAATAAAAATGTTTAAAATGTATGAAAGTATAACACATAGTTAGATTTTTTAAAGAATCATACATGCCTATAATAAAAATTCAAAACTATTTTAAAGGCGTAAGATTCTTTTTGATATTAACATTTCTACTGCCCTTACTGCAATGGAAAAATTAATGAGAGGGCCCTGGCTCATCAGTGGTGAACCCTCTCAGCGGTTTCGCCAGTTTAATCTACCATACCGCTGTTATATTGCATTTTTGGAACTTCCTTTTATAGTGATACTGTTGATAGACTCTTTGAATGGGTATTTTAGAAGAACTATGGACATAAGCTTTGAGGACAGCAGAATTACATACATTTTTAAATATATTATATATGTTCTAATAAAAGAAAACAATTTGTTATTTGCGGAAGAGCGATTGCTCGAGAGAAGCATATTATATATTTGAAAATGTATGTAATTCTGCTGTCTTCAAAGCTTATGTCATAGTTCTTCTAAAATACCCATTCAAAGAGTCTACCAACAGTATCACTATAAAAGGAAGTTCCAAAAATGCAATATAACAGCTGTATGGTAGATTAAACTGGCAAAACCGCTGGGAGGGTTCACCACTGATGAGCCAGGCCCTCTCATTAATTTTTCCATTGCAGTAAGGGCAGTAGAAATGTTTAATATCAAAAAGAATCTTACGCCTTTAAAATAGTTTTGAATTTTGATAACAGATGGCGCGCTAGTGCATCATATGCCTATAATAGTTTAAAATTTTCATAACAGATGGTGCGCTAATGCATCATAATATAATACATAGTAGTTCATACTAGGAGTTTTCAGGTATTCTAGACACACTGTGTTATAAGATTTTAAAGTGTGCTCAAACAAGTCCAGACACAGTGTGAGAACCACTCACTAGGAGTCCGCTGCAGGGACCCAGATGGTCCGGACCCAGAAGAAGTGGAAGAAGAAGCATCGCTGGCCTCCAGTAAAGGATCCGGTCTAGGCCTGATCCGCGACCGTCTGGATCCTGCGGCTATGGTAGGACTGGGAGTGGCGATGGGCTTTCGGGTCCGTCGCCTGCCTTCCACCATGTTGTCTGGACACCCAACAATTTATATAAAATTTCTCCTGAATCAAAAGAGTATATTGAAAATAAATTTAAAAATTCAAAGAGAGAAGTTTGAATGATTTGAGAAATATCCCACAGTATACAAGTTGTGAAATAGATGTATAAGAAATATACACTCATGGACAAAACATAAGGATATGGACAGTCTTTGATGTTGCTAGTCATCTATTTTTTTGAAGGAGACAGAGCAATTTTGTTCACACTTGGTTATCTCATGTCTTCAATAAAGGTCACTGTAATATCTTTCAGAGTTATTATTGTCTGAATCCCGATATACATGCTAATAGATACAACTTCCTCAAGTTTTGTCCATGAATGTACAAACATACCACTATTGTTGCTGTTGTTTCTTATCCCCCTTGTGTAAAGATTACACGAATTCCATGAGTTAATGCTCCTCAAGCTGTTTTATGATGAGCAGCGGCCTCTCCCAAAGGTCCTGTTTAGTACAACTAATGCAAGCCAAAGTGTGTTCTGGAGCTGCAGGTACCAAACTACATTTTGGGCAAGTGGGATAAATTTTGTTATTATTTTCTATCTTCAATGGCTTGAGATGGCCTGTTCTAAATCTTGTTAGTGTTGTTTGATGCTGTCTATTTCTGATGTACAGAGCTCCTCCTGGGTTCACTCCACTGTACCAACTGTGCTTAGGTGGGATCCTCCAGTTCTTGTTTATTTTTGTTTTGGCTATTGTTTCTATTTCTTTAAAAGTAAGTTTATTTTTCTGTGGCAAGGGTTCTTTTGTGCCTTTTCTCGCTAGCACTATTGTAATCTTGTAATAAAAACACCAAGAATTCCTCTACAGTGTTGGTTATATAAACAGAATAGCCCAATACAATAGTAGCACAGAATGTTGGATTAAACTGGTGAAACTTTTGAGGGGGTTCACCACTGATGAGCCAGGCCATCCCAATTACTTTTCCATCACAGTAAGGACAGTAGGAAGTTTGTTATCATTTGATAATGTTTAAAAAATTTGTTCTAAAACTGTTTCTTCTACATAGATGACAAGCCACCAATATGCAAAAGTGAAGTGCTACTGTACAAAGGAAACAGATGTCAGTACCCAAGCTGTACCCACATTTCTACTAGTCACAGATGCCCACATTATCAAAATATCACAGGAAAATACCAAGATTACTTCTGTATAGAATCCCTCCTATCTAAATATTACAATAGCATTAACATGAAAATTAAGTTGAAGCAAGAAAATAATTATTCTTTGAGTGTGAAAACTTGTAAAAAAATAGGAAATCACCCTCTATTATTAATTTGTTTATTTTTGATAAGGCACAATTTGGATTCAATGGACCTAAGAAGTTATTTTTCCTATGAGCTGAAGAAAATGAATTCCAAAGTGAATATCAATGTTGATGCTAAGCCATCACTTGAAGATTCTATTTTAAAGAGTTCAGGATCTGAAGCTCTCCTCTACTTCAAGAAGTTGAGGAAAACACAGCATTAAAAGGGTGAGTTCTTTTTCTCACATCTATTTCCATTCAGTACTTTTGTCTGAAGATGGTAACAACGCTGTTACCGAAACGTTACACACTATTTATTTGGATTTGGTCTTATTACCTTGCTTTGTTTATTTTTCTTTGTCGCCAGTTTTACACAAGTTAAATCTGGTTAGAACGATGTATGTAAATTAGATGATTGTTGCCTTAAATACACGAGGTAATTAACTCGTTTCTCTCTCTCTATATCTAAAATGTTTAAAGTTTAATTTTATAAATCTGAGAGTTGTCTTCAAAAACGATCCAACATGAGTTATAGCTGCAGAGTTCAGATATTCATTAGAACAAATAAGATTCCTTTAACATACAAGTCATCCCTACTTCTGATAAAGTAATATACAGTAGAACCTCCATGAGAGGACACTCATGCTAGAGAACACCTCTCTATAAAGGACAGTTTTCATTTGCAAAATTACCATTTTTATCTTTTTGCAACTCTCCGGTAAGAGGACACCTCTCCCTAAAGGACACTTTGGCTCTGCAATTAGGTGTTGTCCTTTACAGGGAGGTAGTTCCACTGTATAAAAATTGTTATACAAGTACATATAACCCCCAGTTTCTAATTATAAAATAATAACTAGATAATGTTTTTTTTTTGCTTATCCCTAGTACACGTGGTACAGGCCATGATAATCATGGTGGGTAGTTAGCGACTGCTTTTTTTTTACTATAAGTGCACCACACGTCTACACATGTGAAAAGCAGTTCGACTTTGCTCCTACAAATGTGCCAGAGCCCCGTTTGGTTACTTGCACTCGCTGGTGGGGTTGGACTTTTGCAAGAATAGGGAGACATTGGAGCTTTTTTTTTTATCAGAAAAAAAGTGTCCAATGCGGGAATCGAACCCGGGTCGTAGCGGTCGAAAACCAACGGTTTAGACCATCTTTCCACCGACCCCCTACTAGATAAAGTAAATACACAGGATATGGAGTGTTATAAATGGCTTTCAATGTTTTGATTTTGTTATAGACACAAGTGCAGGCAAACATATGATTTTTACAAACAGTTTGTATTTCTCCATTTTGATAAGTTAGGAGAAGAGTGTCGTTTGCTCGAAATCTCAATTTTTTCCCAATTAAATAAGATACATATTGAGTAAAATCAATCAGGCCTCCAGGGAAAAGTATCTTTTCAAAACATTTTTATTCTCTAGCTTTCAGGAATGGACGTCCTTCTACAGGAGAAAACCTGGTATGAAGGGTGTCCGTGCCCGAAAGCTAGAGAATAATAAAAATGTTTTGAAAAGATACTTTTTCCCTGGAGGCCTGATTGATTTTACTCAATATTGATGTAAGGGATTATTTTATAGAAGATACATATTGTTTAATTTTTTATTAATGTTTGAATAACTACAGTAAAATCCCTCTATAACGAATCTCAATGGAACTGAACCTTTGGTTCACAAATAGCCATGATTCATTATAACTATAGTTCACTGTATTATGAAATAAGAATTGGGATTATTTCAGGTTTGTTATATCCCAGGTATCTGGGTTTTACTGTATTAACAATGTTACTTGATGAATGATAAGACACAATTTGGATTATAGATTATAAACACAAGGTAATAAGACCAAATCCAAATAAATAAATAGTGTGTGACGTTTCGGTAACAACCTTGTTATCGAAACATCACACACTATTTAATTATTTGGTCTTATTACCTTTCTAATCTATAATCCAAATTGTGTCTTATCATTCATCAAGTAACATTGTGTAACTTGATGAACTCACCCAGGGAGATAGTGGCAGAGATGGTGCTATCCTCAGCGGGAGCTGCTGGCTTCCTGAGTGACGTGGATTGGTCCCCAGAGAGGATGACAGCAGTGCGGGAGTAGCGGCGGGTATCCCCCGAGTCACTCTCCACAATGTAACCCAGTTGCCCGTGGTCCCGGAAGTATCCTCTAACGATGCCCGGATCAAAGTAGTGGTCCGCAGCCTCCGTCAGCACACTCTGGCCCTCCGGCAGTGGATCTACTAGAATGATGTCACGGCTCCAGATGGAGTGGAGGTCCCCATCATCGAATTGGATCATCCACCTGCCACCACCCATGTCACTTTCAGCAAACTGGATCATCCACTTGCCACCCACTTCAACTATTTGGAGATTTGGTCTTGCTACCTCATGATTCTAGTCTTTAATCCAAATTGTACCTTATCATGAAATCAAGAGAGTTGTTGTTGTTGTTTCTTATCTTCTTGTGCAAATATTACACAAATTCCATTAGTCTATGCTTCTTGAACAATCTCATGGAATGGGGTATAGGGGTGCAGCTTTCAATGATCATAGCACCATGATCCAGACACACTTTGGTGAAAGTCTGACTTTGAAAGTAATTTGAGGTTGTTCCTAACATGTAAACAAAACGTCTTTGCTGCCGACTCTAACCAAAGTACAGACTCAGTATCCCTGGAGAGGAACCCAAGCTGATATCTATCAAAGGGGTCAGTTGAACTCTGTATTTTTAAAGGCGTCTTTCTCCTCTTTCTAACAATGCTGCTGTTTGTCTGCAACTGCTTATTTGTCAGAGTTATTCTGCTTGTTTTGCAGCTGGCCTTCATATCTGAAAGTTGATCTTCTATTCGCCATCTGGGGACGTACCCTGTAGCAGTCAGCTCTGCCGAGGGAATTGAGACCAGCTGTAGTTGACCCCACAAACACAGAGAAAGAAAGAGGATCCCAATCTAGAGGGAACGTACCTGCTGATTGAATCTTCGGAGGTGATCACGCCGGGGTAGTAGAAGCCATCTTTCCATTTGGCCATCACCCTCATACCTGGCCATACACATGTAACATTGGTTGGCTGGCACATTGCCATCTACAGTAGAACTATCTCCGTGAGAGGACACTCCCGTTAGAGGATACCTCTCTACAAAGAACAATTTTCATTTGCAAAAATTACCATTTTTACTATTCTGAAATTCTCCGGTAAGAGGACTCCTCTCCTTAAAGAACATTTTGGTTCTGCAATTAGGTGTCCTTTACAGGGAGGTTCTACTGTATATGTGAAAAGAAACACATTGCCACACAAATATTGCAAATTTAAGAGAGATGTAGCAACACAACACCTTCCTGACAAATCTACATTTCAAAAAAAAAAAAGAGAGGAACAAGTAGGTACCTGGCATGATGGTTAAGCCAGTTGGATTTGGAACTGCATCTGTGGCCATCTGGATCTCTGGACTGGGAGATCGTTCTGGGCTCTTTGGGGGTGCTGCAGACAGAGGGGGGTTGGCTTCTGTGAACACAAGGTAATAACACCAAATCCAAATAAATAAATAGTGTGTGACGTTTCAGTAACAATGCTGTTACCGAAACATTACACACTATTTATTTGGATTTAGTTTTATTACCTTGTGTTTATAATCTACCACATGTAACACTGGTTAGCAGACACATTGCCATCTACAGAAGAACAATCTCCGTGAGAGGACCCTCCCGCTAGAGGATACCTCTCTACAAGAACAGTTTTCATTTTCAAAATTATCATTTTTACTGAAAGGTAATAAAAGACCATATTCAAATAAATAAATGTGTGTAACATTTTGTTAACAGCATTATTACTATCATCAGATAAAAGTACACCTATCCCCCGATTTACACGGTACTTGTTTTACACGTTTTCGCTTTTACACCGTTTTCCAAATAAGTTTTTTTTTTTATCGCACTATACTTAATGCTACTGTGATTGAACACATGTGTTGTGTACATATCTCACGAGGAATCCCGAGCTTATGTGCTGACTACATATTTTAACCTGTCAATGCATTTTATTTTTATTTCTGTGTACACCTATCCCCCGATTTACATGTTTTTCTCAGGAACGTATCTACCGTGTAAATCGGGGGATAGGTGTACTTAATGTCTTTTATTAGATTGTCTGATAATGGTAACAATGCTGTTACCGAAACATTATACACTATTTATTTTGGTCGTATTACCTTGTGTTTATAAGTGCCTTATCAAGGGGTCTCTCACCTGCAGGAGGCTGTGGGTTTACCACCAGAGGGAACTCTGGGCTGTTGGGACGAGGGGACATCAGCTTGGGCTTCTTCTTGGAGGGCTCCTGGGAGCAGTTGGAGCTGAGGGAGGAGCTGATGTCTGTCATGTAGCCGGTGCTCCGGGCTGCTGGGGACTCTAGGCAGTAGGACTCCACCGGGACTGTGACCTCCTCCACCACCCCATCCTCTCTGTGCTGGGGTCCAGTGGTTAGTTTGCCGGATCTAATGGTGTATACAGTGAAACCTCCCTTAAGAGACCAGAACTTAAATGGATACTATCAAAAGTATAAAATCGTGAGGCAAACAGTTTCTTGTAATGATCTTTTATTTGGCCGAGCTATTGAGTGTTTCTGCCCATCTACAGAGGAGGGAAAATCTCATTTTTATTGCTGTAGAAGGACAGAAATGCTCAAAAGTTTTGCCAGATAAAAGATCATCACAAGAAACTCTTTGCCTCACAATTTTATACTTTTGATAGTATACTGCTCCAGATGGTTATTCAACACTTAACATGGATACTCCTGGTCCCTCCTTAGAGAGCTTCCCATGAGTGCCCAATTAGATGGATGACTAGCTCCCATGAGAGATCCATATGATCAGTGTGATCACCTATATACCTCCATGAATGATATTAAATTTGGTAAAATTTTTTAAAATGAGACTTCTTCTCATCCATTCCCAACCTTTGAAGAAGAACAGAATGGGCTCTAATGGAAGGTTCTAACTATATCAAGTCATTTGTGACCTTTACAGTAGCTCAGTTAACTCCGCCTTTGCCGGTCCCAAGCCCGGATGAAAAAGGAGGAGGGGGAGCAGTAATAAGCTCACTAAAAAAACCTGGGTTCAGCTGGCCCAGCTGATAGTACCCTGTAAGGGCTCCTAATCCAGGGATACAGGAAGAGCAGCGTTTGTACTCCATGTTAGGAGCAGCTGCACATGGCGTCTGTTCCTCATGTCAGAGGCGGCCATTTATTTTGGAGCTAAGTCGGCCTGCCACTGAGTAGTGCTCCCAGTCTTAATGACAAAGGCAGATGCATTCTACTTCACCCAGTCATGATGGTTGTCAAACAGACACCATCAAGGGTCACAACTTGATACCCTAATATGATTGAGTGGAGATAAGAAAGAAGAAGAAGACAGTAGCTCAGCATGCGGGCTGCTGTACTCATGAGAGGTTTTACTGTCTCTTCTAAAAGAAAAAGAAGCACAACAAACACACAGGATCCATTGTGAGAATGGACTTACCTTAGAGGTATAGGACTTGATGACTTCCCCTCCAATTACAAGTTGTTTAGTGATCACCCTGGTGACGTAGGTGATGGAGTAGGTCTTCTTGGGGTCATACACCACACCATCCAGGGCCTGGACACATTGATGATGTTACTCTACTACTGCCACTGGCCACCCAACCACAACACATTGGGGAGAGAGAGAATGCCAAATCTCAAAAAGTGGCCACCAAACCACATTGGGGAGAAAATTCCAAATCTCAAAAAGTGGCCACCAAACCACATTGGGGAAAATGCCAAATCACAAAAAGTGGCCACCAAACCACATTTGGGAAAATGCCTAATCACAAAAAGTGGCCACCAAACTACATTGGGGAGAGAAAATGCCAAATCACAAAAAGTGGCCACCAAACCACATTGGGGAAAATTCCAAATCACAAAAAGTGGCCACCAAACCACATTGGGGAAAATTCCAAATCACAAAAAGTGACCACCAAACCACATTGGGGAAAATTCCAAATCTCAAAAAGTGGCCACCAAACCACATTGGGGAAAATGCCAAATCTCAAAAAGTGGCCACCAAACCACATTGGGGAAAATGCCAAATCTCAAAAAGTGGCCACCAAACCACATTGGGAAAATTCCAAATCACAAAAAGTGGCCACCAAACCACATTGGGGGAAAATTCCAAATCACAAAAAGTGGCCACCAAACCACATTGGGGGAAATTCCAAATCTCAAAAAGTGGCCACCAAACCACATTGGGGAAAATGCCAAATCTCAAAAAGTGTCCACCAAACCACATTGGGGAAAATTCCAAATCACAAAAAGTGGCCACCAAACCACATTGGGGAAAATGCCAAATCTCAAAAAGTGGCCACCAAACCACATTGGGGAAAATGCCAAATCACAAAAAGTGGCCACCAAACCACATTGGGGAAAATGCCAAATCTCAAAAAGTGGCCACCAAACCACATTGGGGAAAATGCCAAATCTCAAAAAGTGGCCACCAAACCACATTGGGGAAAATGCCAAATCTCAAAAAGTGGCCACCAAACCACATTGGGGAAAATGCCAAATCACAAAAAGTGGCCACCAAACCACATTGGGGAAAATGCCAAATCTCAAAAAGTGGCCACCAAACCACATTGGGGGAAAATGCCAAATCTCAAAAAGTGGCCACCAAACCACATTGGGGAAAATGCCAAATCTCAAAAAGTGGCCACCAAACCACATTGGGGGAAAATGCCAAATCTCAAAAAGTGGCCACCAAACCACATTGGGGAAAATGCCAAATCACAAAAAGTGGCCACCAAACCACATTGGGGAAAATTCCAAATCACAAAAAGTGGCCACCAAACCACATTGGGGGGAAATTCCAAATCTCAAAAAGTGGCCACCAAACCACATTGGGGAAAATGCCAAATCTCAAAAAGTGGCCACCAAACCACATTGGGGGGAAATGCCAAATCACAAAAAGTGGCCACCAAACCACATTGGGGAAATGCCAAATCTCAAAAAGTGGCCACCAAACTACATTGGGGAAAATGCCAAATCACAAAAAGTGGCCACCAAACCACATTGGGGAGAAAATTCCAAATCTCAAAAAGTGGCCACCAAACCACATTGGGGAAAATGCCAAATCACAAAAAGTGGCCACCAAACCACATTGGAAAAAAAATGCCAAATCTCAAAAAGTGGCCACCAAACCACATTGGAAAAAAAATGCCAAATCTCAAAAAGTGGCCACCAAACCACATTGGGGAGAAAATGCCAAATCTCAAAAAGTGGCCACCAAACCACATTGGGGAAAATTCCAAATCTCAAAAAGTGGCCACCAAACCACATTGGGGAAAATGCCAAATCTCAAAAAGTGGCCACCAAACCACATTGGGGAAAATTCCAAATCTCAAAAAGTGGCCACCAAACCACATTGGGGAAAATGCCAAATCACAAAAAGTGGCCACCAAACCACATTGGGGAAAATGCCAAATCTCAAAAAGTGGCCACCAAACAACACTATAAAAGCAAAGGTCACCTCTCCCATCAAAATAGATATCAAAACTAGACGCCATCTATTGACTGCCGTTACAAACTAGTAGCCTCGGGTCAGTGACAAAGACACAACACCAGCTTTGGCAAACTGAGAAGCATTCATCTGGAGACCATGGTTTCGGGCTAATGGCCCTCATCAGTCTAGGACAGACTTTATTCCATGAGAATTTTATCCAACAAGAGTTTATTGATATAGAGATTCGAATACATATGTAAATATGTTAAAAAGTATAAAAAGTTTAATGATTTCTGATATTCTCGCTATCTTTAGAAGTTCAAGCCATTAACTCTTCTGATTTGTTTGTTTTGTATAATTATACATTCGATTGGAAAAATACAGGAGTCAATATTCCATCATTGGTGTCTAAACCAAAAGAGTCTGAAGCTATTCAGGAATTTTCAATGAACCGACAAGCTATAACCTGTTATTTCCAGGCTCAAAACTGGCCATACAAGACCACTCCTTTTCCAGGATGGTGTCAAGACTTTCCCACAATGCATCATCTGCAGGACCAGAGAGGCCTCACCAGACCACCTCTTGGAATGTATGGAAGTCTCAAGACAGGACCTATATTCCAACCCTACCAAGAATGTAAATTCTATCCATGAATTCAGTATCCATAAACTTGTATAACTATGTACAAATGGCAAAAGATGTACCATGCAATGGATACCAGCCCATGTTGGAATAGAGGGCAATGAACAGGCTGATGGCCTAGTGAAGGAAGGATGAAAACAGGTACTGGAAACCAGTTCAATAACATTGAAAGACGCAAATACAATAGCAAAACTCATTACAAAAACCAAAATACCCAAAACAACAGTCTTTGATTTCCAGACTTAAGTCTGATCATCTACGGACAATGACTTTCCAGAATGGTTGCAGTGTTTTCCCACTATGTACTAAGTGCAATTCTCAACCTGCAACTACAAAACACATTATTGACTGTATTGACTCATTCATCTACTCTTCCCCGGCAGACACCATCAAAAGTCTCAAGCTTTACAAGCTTGATACCTTAATTTGATTGAGTGGAGATAAGAAAGAAGAAGAAGAAAATACCCAAGCCCATATGCAACCTCAACATTAACATAGAATTAAAAACAACAATTTCAAGAATCAGAACAAGACATTTTAAAGGAATGAAGATAAACCCAGACATGACTAGATCCTACAGGAACTGAAATAACTGTCACAACACCCAACTCACTCCGGACCTTATATACCTGGCCATCCTTACAGCCCTCTATATGGCAGACATCAATCCAGAAGAGGACATCCATAAGGACAAGGCACCTCGGTTGGCCGGTATTGTGATCAGGGTGCATGGGACCAATCTGATCTGCTTCATGGACAAGACACCGCCACCATTGTATATACTTGCAATGAATAACTCTGTATTGGCGCAACTATCCCAAGTAGGTATATCGCATTGTGAATGAAATGACAATGAAAATTTATATAAATTAACACAAGAGTTCAACCAGTACCTGGAGGAAAGGTCGAGGGGAAAAACAGTGGCAGTGAGGGCAGGTTTCCATGTCCACCTGAACTGATTGATCTTTGACTAAGGTGGGGGTGCTGGTCTGACCTCTCTTGGGGAGCAGGGGCAACCTGAACTGTGGCACCACACATACACCATATAACAATCAACCAACACCTTTAGTCTAAGATTCCCCTGAGAGATACAGAAAAGGAGTGGGAAAGGAAATCACATACACACACAATTATTATGCAGTTAAACCTGTAAATAGCGTCCCCTCTTGGGACTCACCAAAATAGGTTGCTATAGAGAGGGGGTGCTATAGACAGGTCACTTTTAATGTAAATTGCATCGTACTACGTATTCAAAATCGAGCGTTATAGAGATGAAGGTGCTATTTAGAGAGGGTGCTATAGACAGGTTTAACTGTATATATATTTAATTCTATAGATGGAAATTTTGCCAGGAGGAAATTGATCTATAAAAGACTTCTCCCATCAAAATAAATGTCAAGACTTTCACCAAAGTGTGCCATGGTGCAAGCTGCATTGCTACACCCCATCCCATGAGATCAGCTTGAGGAGCATGAACTCATGGAATTTGTGTAATCTTTACACAAGGGGATAAGAAACAACAACAACAAATAAACATCAAATAGATGGTGTCTAGTTTTGACATTTATTTTGACAGGAGAGGCGCCCTCTGCTTTTATTGGGAGTACAAATAAGTTTTGAGGGATTTGCAAAAGAAGCCACAACAAATATTATATAAATAGCATCGGACCTTGTAAGGTTTCATGTTAAGGCTTCATCATTTCCCCAAAAAAATCAGAAGAAGTCTTTTCACTCAAGTGTAAGGAACTTTTTTTTGGTGCTCTAACCATGTCAACCTTTTTGCCAACAAAACACAATTTGCGGGAAGCGCTGCTCTTTTGTTTTAATTTGAAGAAAAGTGCAACTGATGGACATCGATTGCTGTGTGAGGCATATGGTAAACATGCTTTATCAATAAAAGCATGTGAGTACTGGTTTCGGCGTTTCAAAAGTGACGATTTTGACACCAGAGACAAATAACGCGGAGGGAGGCCAATAAAGTTCGAAGACGCTGAGTTGGAGGCTTTATTGGACGAAGATTCAAGCCAAACTCAAGAGGAGCTCGCTGAAACCTTAGGAGTGACTCAACAAGCGATTTCGAACCGTCTCAAGGTCATGGGTATGGTGCAAAAACAAGGAAATTGGGTTCCATATGAACTCAAGCCAGGAAACATCGAGCGCCGTATTTGCACGTGCGAACTACTGCTCAAAAGACAAAATCGGAAGGGTTTTTTGCATCGAATCGTGACGGGGGACGAAAAGTGGATTCACTACGACAACCCAAAGCGCAGAAAATCGTCGGTTAAGCCCGGTCATGCATCAACTTCAACAGCCAAACCGAATATTCATGGCAAGAAGCTAATGCTGTGCATCTGGTGGGATCAGCTCGGAGTGATCTACTATGAGCTACTTCAGCCTAACGAAACCATCACTGGAGAACGTTACCAACAACAATTGATGCGATTAAGCCGAGCATTGAAGATTAAACGCCCACTATATGCCAAAAGACATGACAAGGTGATCTATCAGCACGACAACGCTCGGCCACATGTTGCAAAAGTTGTCAAGGAGACTTTGGAGGCGCTTCAATAGGATGTCCTACCCCACCCGCTGTATTCACCAGACATTGCTCCTTCAGACTACCACATGTTCCGTTCGATGACACATGGCCTGGCCGAGCAGCACTTCACTTCTTACGAAGAGGCGAAAAATTGGGTCAATGTTTGGATCGCCTCAAAAGACGAGGAATTTTTTTGACACGGAATCCATATGCTGCCTGAAAGATGGGAAAAGTCGTAGCTAAAGATGGACAATACTTTGAATGAAATATATTGTACTGATTACTCTGAATAAAGCTTCGAATTTATAAAAAAATCCCTCAAAACTTATTTGTACTCCTAATATATAATTCTCTATGAATATAATATATTAAAAATTGACCATTGACTGTAAATATTAACTTATTTATCATCTTGTTTACATTTATGTTAAGGTACAAAATTAGATTATAAATTAAGATTGGAATCTGTGTTATAACAACAACATCAAAAATTTTTATTAAGACTTTTACCAATTTTTCCAAAATTTATATTCGTAATTAGAAAGATAATATGGAGATATATTACCTGCTTCTCACTAGTGGCAATATCCATGGACTCGGGAAGCGTGGAATCTCCTGGAAGACCCAAGATGGAGGAGAACAATGTAGGAACACAACAACGAGGGAGTTTACCTTCGCTGAAAGAAAAGTACTCCGGGGTTTGGGAGATCACAGGAGTCTTCCTACTGCCTAACGACTGGACACACAAAACATGGTGGCTTAGGGCAGGAATTTGTAAACAAAATTTTAAAAATTCAACCATTGATGTACTTACTCTGTACTACTCTACAGAATAATAAACTTACTCTTAAAGACATAGCAACAGTACCCAAAACAAAAATAAACAAGAACTGGAGGATCCCACCTAAGCACAGTTGGTACAGTGGAGTGAACCCAGGAAGAGCTTTGAACCTCAGAAATAGACAGCACCAAACAACACTAACAAGATATAGAAAAGGCCATCTCTCAAGCCATTGAAGATAGAAATTCATAACAAAATCTACCCCACTTTCCCAAAAGGTAGTTTTGGTGCTTGCAACTCCAGAATACATTTTGGCTTACATTAGATGTACTAAAGATGACCTTTGGGAGAAGCTGCTGCTTATCACTAAACAGTTTGAGGAGCATAGACTCAGGAATTTGTGTAATATTTGCACAAGGGGATAAGAAACAACAACTCTGTTATTTTGATCATCTACATGAAGTAATTAATGTTTAGATTATGAGACATGATGCTAGTGATACAGAACAAACTCCATGTAAAGGACAACACCTAATTGCAGAGCCAAAGGGTCCTTTACTTTTTAAATGAAAAAAATGCTCCAATGGCCCCAGATTCTTGCAAAAGTCAAACCCCATTAACAAGTGCAAGTAAACAAACAGGGCTCTGGCACACCAGTAAGTGCAAAAGTCAAACTGCTTTTCACATGTGTAGATATGTGGTGCACACTAACAGTAAAAGCTGTTGCCAACTACTACCCACCATGATTATCATGGCCTGTACATACGTGCACTAGGGATAATAAAAAAAATGTAAATCTATAATTTTATATAAGAAATGACGGGAGCAAACTGACCTTCATGGGCCGCATTATGGAGCTGGCCTGGGAGCTGAGGGGTGTGGAAGCCGGGTGCTGCAGGGAGCTGTTGACATGGCTGGACAACACGGGAGTTAGGTCAGGAGAGCAAGGAGGATGGCTCACAGACCAGATGTAGGCAACCATGTTGGCATAATCCCTCCACATCTGTTGTGGCTGATAGCTTGTAGCAAGTTTCCTGCCAGCTTCCGCTCCGCTACCCAGAAGTGGATAATTGGGGGATTCACAGATAAGATGGAGGCCCAGTCTAGGGTCTCACAGACCCTGGGATTCTTTGGATTCTACCCCACAACTGCCATGGTCGGAATGTCTAAGTCCTTGTAAGAGGCATCAATACTTTAGGAAAAAAATAGAATAAAAAGAAAAAATTATAATGGATAAGGAGGTAAAATTAAAGTAAACAGCACATCTAATCGTGCAAATGGGAGTTGTTGATAGCTTGTGCCATCTATCAGAATAAAATGCAATTAATCATTGATTTATTTTTTTTATTTTTTATAATCAAGACTATATCAATGTGCTTTAGTTCGCTTTAATTTTTTTTTGACGTGACAACATCTTAAATTAGGTTGCGGCTGGGAGTCACTTATGAAAAAGTGTAACGCCCGGTAACGTTACGATGAGTCATCGAACGAGAGTGCTGCGCGCGCAGCGCTAGAGAATTAGGCGCATTGAATCGGCGCATGCTTGTCTCTGTCTTTCTCGAACGTTCTTGGCGTTGGAAAAACAAGAAAGCGTCATAATACAAGTTCACACGTGTGGTTAAAGTATCGTCAGCTGTGTCTGTAGTGAAAATGTGGAGTGCTTAGATTCGTCATTTACAACAACTACAACAATAAAGGTAAATAATTGTACACTGATATTTCATTATCGTAAACTATGATTGATTGATTAATTGTTAGATTGACACAAAAGTTGAGAAACTGAGTTTATAGGTTATGTCATACTATTGATAAATGTTGATAGTGTTAAGTAAATTATTAGTTTAAAATTAATTAATTAATTAATTATTATTTTACAAATTTTAAATAGTTTCAAATTTATTTAGCAAAAATTTGAACCTTCGATCTGAATAAATGTTTTGATTTTCGAATTGATTCTTTAAAATTACAAATATTAAGAAAAAGTGGCAGATATAAGAAAACTTTATTTAAACTGTGTTGAGCAAGAATTTTAACATCTAATTTAAGTAAATGTTTTAATTTTCAACTTCATCATTTACAATTACAAATTTTATTTAATTTCAAATTTATTTAGCAAAAATTTGAACCTTCGATCTGAATAAGTGTTTTGATTTTCAAATACCAACGCGGCTGGTGGAGTGGCGATCTATCGTAAATTATCATCGACATCTACGGCGGAAGTGTTCCAAGTTGCGATTACAGACGTAACTCGTGTCATTAAAACCAAGGGTGACATGTGCATGACTGAAGTTACTTGCTTCGCCGCTAATACTAGCTTCAAGTTTATACTCGGTGCTGTATATATTCATCCAGGAGCTAGTATGCAGGATATTGGAATGTTACTATGGCAAGGACTCGGTCCGTACATTCACAACAGCCAGTACGTGCCACCGTTCGTGCAAGTTGATTCTAGTATACCGATTCTTCTGTGTGGTGATTTTAACAAAAACGTAAAGCCTGACAACTCGTTTCTTAAATTCATGAAAAATACGTATAATCTTGATTGCGTATCAAACGTTTCTAAGTCAACTACGTTAAAAGGAACAACTATCGACTTGACTTTCGCAAGACACATTACAGCAGAAACACTTCCTTTCATTTCATATTTCTCCTATCATCGTCCTATCCTCAACAAAATCACTCAAATAGGAATTAGTTAAGTTTAAGTTTACATGTACAATGTTTTAGTAAACAAAATATATTTCTATAGTTAAAATTTGTGCATTTTCTTATTTTCATTCAATTCCTTGTTCCTATTGTGCAATTTAATTATATTCATATCAATAAATATTCTACCGTTGTCACGTAAAATCTTCGCCCGTAAAACCGACTTTACAGGCAACCATTGTTTTTTTTGTAAATAACACACTTTATTTTTATTTTCCCTATTACACATAAGTAATGTGGGTAGAAGTTAGCGGGTGCTTTCTTTTACTGTAAGTGCACCACATGTTTTTACACATGTAAAAAGCGCAGTTCGACTTATGCATTTACAAGTTTGTCAGAGCCCCGTTTAATTACTTACACTCTTTGGTGGGATTTAGCTTTTTCAAAAAATAGGGGTCATTGGTGCATATTTTTGATTAGAGAAAAAAATTGACTAATGTGCGGGATTCGATCTTGGGTCGTAGCGGTTGAAAACCAATAATTTAGACAACTCGTCCACCAACCTTCCTGGGTCCACTGACCCTCCATATGCACACATTAAAAAAGGAGCCTATAATTTTCTTCTTTCTTATCTCCAACCATCATGGTTGGGTGAAGTAAAATGGGTCTGCCTTTGTCATTAAGACTGGGAGCACTACTCAGTGGTAGGCCAACTGGAGCTTATAATGGTGTCCCACGATGAGTGTGAGAGCTAAACAGCCACCACAACTTACAATGACGGTATCATGGCGGAGTAAGAGGACTCACCTGTCAGGAATGGACTTGATGAAAGAAAAGTCATCCGAATTGCTGACTGCCAGTGGAGGAGATTGAGGTACCAGAGGTGTCCCACCGTCATCTGATCCTGAAGACACTGCCACACAATATATCTGACCATTGACTCGTTGTAGGTTCTGATGTCTTTAAAAACATTTTTTAGGAGAACATAGCATAATAGTGAAATTGAACTGGGATCAAGTTGATAAATTAAGAGAAAGGGATACATAGGGATACACCATCAAAAGTCTCAAACTTTAAAAGCTTGATACCTTAGTGTGATTGAGTGGAGATAAGAAAGAAGAGAAAGGGATACATAGGGATACACCATCAAAAGTCTCAAACTTTTGTAGCGGCTCCCAAATATTAACTTTTCCTATTTTCATTATAAGTTTTAATTTGTCTAATAACTATTCAATTCAAATATTAAAATTATTCATCTTATAAATATATAATGCTTATAAAATAATTATACATCATTCTAAATATAAATCATAAATAATATGAAATGTAAATATTTATCTATAATATATCAAGCACATATGTCTAACATTATATAATCTAGAATTGATATTTGACCACACACACATAAAAACAAAAATAACTTCAACATGTAGTATACACCAATTTAACCCTTCTGATAATTTGTATAAATAAATGTAATTAAAAGTTGATTTTACAATAAATAATTTGTTATCTGACTCCGCCTAGAATTCCATGCCACCCACAAAATGGTGAGCCGGTAAACTTTAACGAACATTTGCAAGCAATCAAACAAGAATTTCAATTCGATCAAAAGTAAAAAATAAAAATACTCATGATATCAAATTATAAATATTTAAGAAATACATATTAAATATTTATATTTAAAACAAAAATTATAACATATTTCGCAATATTTAAAAACTACGAAAACGTACATCGTTTGGTATTTAATTCAAGGCAAATTTTAAACTTAAAAACAAATCAGATATCAAATATAATTTTAAAAGAAATAAATATTAAATAAATTCAAATACACATTAAATTGGCAATTAAAAAATAATATTTAACTTACAATTTAAAAATTATAACTTGATAATATATTCAAATATTTTTTCTTATCAAATAAAAAAAATCAAATTTAAAATTTTAATTCTGAATTTTAATAATTATAATAATCAGAATTTTAATATCTCTTAAGGACATATAATTTTTTAAATACAATATATTCTCAAAATGGATTCAATTAAAGCACCCGAATTTTGGCCAAACGATCCAGAATTGTGGTTCATAACATTGGAATCACAATTTTTATTGAACAAGCCAAGTCCAATTACAAATGATGACACCAAATTTTCTTATCTAATTTCACTTTTACCTCCATCAACTGCCATAGAGGTACGTGAATTCATTATATCACCTCCACCAGACAATAAATACGACGCGCTAAAGAAGGCCATAATTAAATGTACCGCTGACAGCGAATTTAAAAAACTACAGCAATTGTTGACTCAAGAAGAACTTGGAGACAGACTGCCTAGCAAATTATTACGCCACTTAAGACAATTGATTGGAGAAAGCAAAGCCGTCAGTGACACAACATTAAAAATGCTCTGGATGCAACGTTTACCTAAAAACATCCAAATAATTCTGACAACGCAAGAGCAAGCATCACTAAACTCTCTAGCAGATTTAGCTGATAGAGTGACGGAGATTACTTCTTCACCATCTTCAAGTACTTCGACTTTAGAAAAGGAACTGGCATCTTTGCGTGCGGAAATTTCAGCATTGAAAATTGACCTTAACAAGAAGGGAGAAAAAATACCTCGTTCAAGATCCAGAAGCTCATCTTCATCTCGAAAATCTTCCCCAAACAGTTATAGAAAGTACAATCCAAATGGCTCTTGGTGCTGGTATCATTTTCGATTCAAGCACCATGCAAGAAAATGCATCTCACCTTGTACTTTCAACAAAAAAGCAAAGAACCAGCAGGAAAACTCCAACAACAATCAGTAAGCCCGGTGGTTACTGATTGTAGCAATAATAAAAGCCACCGTCTATTTATCACTGATTACCGCAACAAAATTAGTTTTCTCCTTGACACAGGTGCAGAGATCAGTGTCCTGCCTCCTCGTCCTGAAGATAGACGGCGTGGTCCAACAAAATTTACTCTCACAGCAGCAAACAATTCACCTATCAAGACTTATGGCGAAAGATTCCTTAATCTTGATCTAGGTCTTCGTAGAGATTTCAAATGGAGATTCATAATAGCAGACACAAACAAAGCCATTCTAGGAGCTGATTTTATGGAACACTTTGGAATAATTCCAGATATCAAAGGAAAGTTTATAATTGATTCTTTAACGAAGCTACGCAAGCATGCATCAATTACAAATTTCAACTCACTTTCTCCAAAGTGCTCAATAAACAGCTATGAAGACAAATTTTTGAACATTCTCTCTCATTATCCCTCTCTAACTAAGCCTCCACATATTCCACACCAGTCAAGCATTCAGTCACTCATCATATTACTACAAAAGGGAAACCAACATTCTCCAAACCAAGACGGCTGAATCCAGAAAAATTTAAAATTGCCAAATCAGAATTTGAGCACATGATGGAACTAGGTTTATGCAAGAGAGGAGACGGAGCATGGGCATCACCTTTACATCTAGTCCCTAAGAAAAATTCTATAGACTGGAGACCATGCGGCGACTACAGAAGACTAAATGCTGTGACCCAACCTGATTGTTACCCCATTCCGCACATTCAGGATTTCACCCAAAGCCTTCATGGCTGTACAATTTTCAGCAAAATAGATCTCGTGAAGGCGTACCACCATATTCCAATTAACCAAGAAGACATAACCAAAACGGCAATAACTACGCCATTTGGTCTATTTGAATTCACACGAATGAACTTTGGTTTAAAAAACGCAAGCCAAACATTTCAAAGATTCATGGATGAAGTAACAAAAGGTCTAGATTTTGTCTTCGTTTACATTGATGACGTTTTGATCGCCAGTAAAAATGAAAATGATCACATTCAACATCTACATATAATCTTCAAAAGACTTTCCGATCATGGACTAACAATCAATATATCTAAAAGCGTTTTCGGAAACCTTCATTAGAATTTCTTGGACACATCATTGACAACAAAGGAATAAAACCTCTTCCTGAGAAAATAAGAATCGTTAAAGATTTTCCTCAACCTAATTCGACCCGTCAACTCCAAAGATTTATTGGTCTTGTAAATTATTATCACAGGTTCATAAAAAATTCAAGTCATATTTTAGCTCCGCTTTATTCACTTTTAAAAACTAAATCTCCCAATGCATCATTAAATTGGACTTCAGACACATTAGAAGCTTTTCAAAACATCAAAAATGCTCTTGCAGAAAACACACTTTTAAACTACCCTCAACCCAATTCTACATTAAGTGTACTGGTTGATGCCTCCAACGTTGCTGTTGGTGGTGTCCTCCAACAACTGAATGACACTGCATGGGAACCAATTTCATTTTTTTCAAAAAAGCTATCCCCAGCAGAAACGAAATACTCAGCATTCGACCGGGAACTCCTAGCTGCATTCCTCTCTGTTAAGCATTTCTCATACTTTCTTGATGGAAAAACATTCATGCTTTTTACAGACCACAAGCCTCTAACGTATGCTTTCACATCAAAATCTGAACGTTCACCTCGTCAAGAACGTCATCTCAACTATCTTTCACAATTCTCCATGGACATACGCTATGTTAAGGGAAGTGAAAACATTGTGGCTGATACCCTTTCAAGAATTGAAATCGAAACTTTCAATCACACGAAGGTTAATCTAGATCTTAATGCATTCCCTGAAATTCAAGAAAAGGACAAAGAACTAAAAACTCTCATTGATAATTCAAATTCTTCACAAACAATCAAATTAATAAAACAACAAGTTTCTTTTTGCAATAAATTAATTTACTGCGATATTTCTACAGGAAATCCCAGACCTTTCGTGCCTGAAAATTTCCGACGACAAATTTTTAATTCTCTCCATAATTTGTCTCATCCAGGAATTCGTTGCAACAAGAAAACTAATAACTCAAAAATACTTTTGGCCCAAAATGAATCAAACAATAAATCATTGGTCAAAGTCCTGTTTAGATTGTCAGAAAAGCAAAATTCACAGGCATACAATTACAAAACACGGAATTTTTCCTCTCCCATCAACTCGCTTTGAACACGTTCATCTTGATTTAATAGGCCCCTTACCCCATTCTGAAAATTGTATCCACATTTTGACTGCTATAGACAGATATTCAAAATGGCCTGAAGCCTTTCCGATTTCGGACAAAACTGCAATAAGCGTAGCAAAAGCTTTTTTTCGCGGTTGGATTTCTAGATACGGAGTTCCAGCAACAATAACTACTGACCAAGGTCGTGAATTTGAATCACATCTTTTCAAGGATCTCACTTCACTCATTGGCACCAACAGAATACGAACAACGGCATACAACCCTGCAGCAAACGGTCTCGTCGAACGCTTGCATCGTCAAATTAAAGCTGCAATCATGGCAAGCGGAAATACTATTAATTGGATAGATGCTTTGCCTCTAGTACTGCTAGGCATCAGAACATCCTACAAAGAAGACCTGAAATGCACTGCTGCAGAAATGGTTTTCGGGACAACTTTAAATCTTCCAGCTGATTTACTAACCAATTCAGAATTTAAAAACCCCGATCCATCAAATTTTGCCACTCAATTAAAGAATTATATGAGTAGAATTCGACCTCAACCAACAAGACAAACAAACCAAAACAATATTTTTTCTCATAAAGACTTAGACACCTGCTCACACGTCTTTGTAAGAAAAGATTTTGTAAAAAGAGCATTATCTCCACCATACGAAGGTCCATTTCCAGTGGTATCAAGATCTTCGAAGACATTTACAGTTAAAATCAATGACCAAAACAAAGTCATTTCTGTCAACAGACTAAAGCCTGCATTCATAGAAAACACCCCTCAAAGTTTCCACGATTCTTCAATTCTGCCACCTATGCCCGACGGTGCTGAGGAAACTACACCGAAGACAAGTAGCTACACCACTCGCTATGGACGCCACGTACGTTTTCGACTTTAAGTCTTCACTGGCGGGGGAGTGATGTAGCGGCTCCCAAATATTAACTTTTCCTATTTTCATTATAAGTTTTAATTTGTCTAATAACTATTCAATTCAAATATTAAAATTATTCATCTTATAAATATATAATGCTTATAAAATAATTATACATCATTCTAAATATAAATCATAAATAATATGAAATGTAAATATTTATCTATAATATATCAAGCACATATGTCTAACATTATATAATCTAGAATTGATATTTGACCACACACACATAAAAACAAAAATAACTTCAACATGTAGTATACACCAATTTAACCCTTCTGATAATTTGTATAAATAAATGTAATTAAAAGTTGATTTTACAATAAATAATTTGTTATCTGACTCCGCCTAGAATTCCATGCCACCCACACTTTAAAAGCTTGATACCTTAGTGTGATTGAGTGGAGATAAGAAAGAAGAGAAAGGGATACATAGGGATACACCATCAAAAGTCTCAAACTTTAAAAGCTTGATACCTTAGTGTGATTGAGTGGAGATAAGAAAGAAGTGAAAGGGATACATAGGGATACACCATCAAAAGTCTCAAACTTTAAAAGCTTGATACCTTAGTGTGATTGAGTGGAGATAAGAAAGAAGAGAAAGGGATACATAGGGATACACCATCAAAAGTCTCAAACTTTAAAAGCTTGATACCTTAGTGTGATTGAGTGGAGATAAGAAAGAAGAGAAAGGGATACATAGGGATACACCATCAAAAGTCTCAAACTTTAAAAGCTTGATACCTTAGTGTGATTGAGTGGAGATAAGAAAGAAGAGAAAGGGATACATAGGGATACACCATCAAAAGTCTCAAACTTTAAAAGCTTGGTACCTTAGTGTGATTGAGTGGAGATAAGAAAGAAGAGAAAGGGATACATAGGAATACACCATCAAAAATCTCAAACTTTAAAAGCTTGATACCTTAGTGTGATTGAGTGGAGATAAGAAAGAAGAGAAAGGGATACATAGGGATACACCATCAAAAGTCTCAAACTTTAAAAGCTTGATACCTTAGTGTGATTGAGTGGAGATAAGAAAGAAGAGAAAAGGATCTCCTGATTGGACAACTAAAAGTTGCATATGACTTGCGCCATCTATTGGAAAAAATATCAACTAATCATTGATTTTTTTTTTTAATTATTCCAGAATTGATCTTTTGTACTATTTTTTCCATATAGTTTGGTGCTCTAACGCACTTACAACAGCCTTAAATGCTCATTTCATGGTTTTTTTTTCTCAGGAAGCCTTAAAGGCCAGCTTTTTTTTTGTCATTGAGGTACAGCTTGCACTACGCTGATAAGAGCCTGATATGCGTAAGTGTTTATCTTTTCTTGATTAATCAATTATTTGACCCATTCTGGAATAATTAAAAAATCAACAAATAGTTGATATTTATTCTGATAGATGGCGCAAGTCATCCGCAACTTTTATTTGCATGATCAGGAGATGTCTTAATTTTATTTTTGTAATACGGATACAAACCAGAATCTAAATTTAATTATGTATTACCTATAGTTTTGCACTTATCTCATTAAAAGTATAGGAGCATTCACATGATAACCTCTAAATGTAGAACAAACTCTCTGTAAAGGATAACAGCTAGATGCAGAGCCAAAGTGTCCTTTATGGAGAGTTGTTCTCTTACCGGAGAGTTGCTAAATTGTAAAAAGGATTATTTCAGCGATGGAAACTGTTCATTGTAGAGAGGTGTCCTCTAGAGGGAGTGTCCTCTCATGGAGTATGTTCTGTTGTTGTTTCTTATCTCCTTGTGTAAAGAATACACGAATTCTATGAGTTCATGCTCCTCGAGCTTTGTTCTGTTGTTGTTGTTATTTCTTATCCCCTTGTGTAAAGATTACACGAATTCCATGAGTTCATGCTCATGAGCTTTGTACTGTAGAGAGGTGTCCTCTAGCGTGAGTATCCTCTCATGGAGTATGTTCTACTAGTAGAGATGTGTCTCTAGCGTGAGTATCCTCTCATGGAGTATGTTCTACTGTACAACAAGACCAACCAATAAACATAATAAAACCCACCTGGACGACCATGCCGGCTTTCTATTCCAGAGTCTCCAGACCTAGTCATGGGGGGGGCAGTTTCTGAAAACACAAACACTCATATGACTAAATATCCTGACTGAAGGTACAATTTAGATTATAGATTATAAACACAAGGTAATAAAACCAAATAAATAGATAGTGTGTGATGTTTCTGTAACAGCGTTGTTACCAACTTCAGACAAAAGTACTGAATTGATTGGATTTGGTCTTATTACCTTGTATCCTGAATGATCAAATGAGCCTTTTTTAGATGACATAAGTGTTATCTAGTGGAACATAAATATCTACTAAACATTGATTTAAGTTTGTTCCATAATATTTGGTCAACCTATTTTCTTGATAAATCTAGAAAAGCCAACCACATACGTGTTTTGGGCTGTTGGCCTTCATCAAAGTATGGTACAAGATATACCTCAACGACTGCAAAAGAAAGCTTGTCCAAGAGGTTTCCTGAGAAATCAAGAAATGTGTTAGGAAGAGAATTGGTTCCTGATTTCTTTCTGCAAACATACTGCTGTAATGTAAAAAGACAATATCTCAAGCCATTGTGAAGATAGAAAATACGAGGGCCATCCAATAAATAAGTTTCCCTATTTTTTAACAAATAAACGACATTATTTACAATTATGCAGTTATTTTATTTTCATTATACAACTCATAGACTACTTCTCTAAATAATCACCATTTCTGTCCAAACATTTTTGGTACCGTTGTAGCAATTTTTTGATACCACTGTTGTACCAAGCCGTGTCCTGTCTTCGTAGCCAGTGGTTCTCCTCCGCCTGCACTTCGTCATCATTCGCAAAGTGCTTGCCTCCAAGGTGCCACTTGAGTGCTGGAAAAAGATGGAAGTCGCTTGGGGCAAGTTCCGGAGAATAAGGTGGATGTGTGAAAATTTCCCATTTGAAGTTTTCCATAGCCATAACTTTGCCTGCAGAGATTGTGACCTTCGCCTTTTTGGTGCACTTTCCTCAGGCTTCTTCCACACCATGCTTTGTCGTTTTGTTTCTGAAGTTGAATAATGCACCCAGCTTTCATCTCCAGTGACAATACGGGAAAACAGTTGATCTCCATCTCTTCGATGCATTTCCAGGAAAGCTCGGGCTGCCTCCATCCGTTGTTGCTTGTGATTTTCCAAGAGCAAACGCGGGACCCATCTTGCGCAGACTTTGCAAAAATTAAAAATATCTGACATGATTGTTCCAATCGAAGATCGTCCAATTTCGATTTCCAGGAAGCAGTCGAATCATTATTTCGTCAATGGTGACGCGGCGATCTGCTTCCACCACATTCCGAACAGCAGCAACGGCTGCATTGTCCGTAGCAGTAACGGGCCTGCCGCTTCGCTCGTCATCATGCACGTTTTGCCGTCCTTCTAAGAACCATGAACGCCATCGGCGAACCATTTGGATGCTCATACATTCTTCACCATACACTGACACTAAATTGCGATGAATATTGACCGCAGTTTCATTTTTCGCTGTGAAAAAACGAATTACAGAACGGAGTTCGCAAGTGGACACGTTCACCAGTGGTAGCACCATGGAAACTGAAGCGCTACGGACTTACGCGTACGAGTAGCGTGATTTTGAAGGTCACCAGCCTCCAACACATCCTAGTTACCATTTATTCCATACTAACTAATTTTTACAACGTTTCGTTTGCAGAAAAAAAAATAGGGAAACTTATTTATTGGATGGCCCTCGTAATAACAAAATCTACCCCACTTGCCCAAAATGTAGCTTGGCACCTGCAGCTCCAAAGCACATTTTGGCTTGCATTAGATGCACTAAACAGGACCTTTGGGAAAGGCCGCTACTTCATAAAACAGCTCGAGGAGCATGAACTCATGGAATTCGTTTAATCTTTACACAAGGGAATAAGAAACAACAACAAAAAGACAATATCAGCATATCACAAAGAAGGCCTCCATAGAGGAATAAATAATCTATAGGAATTATTACAAATGAAAACATTTAGATGTGAATGTTTTATTCACACATATATCAAACTTCTACTGTCCTTACTGCGATGAAAATATATTGGGAGAGCTTGGCTCATCAGTGGTGAACTCTCCCAGTGGTTTCACCAATTTAATCTATCAGACCACTTCTTCAGAGCTCTAATACTGTATTAGATAATTCTGCTTTTATATGCTACACTGAAGGGTGGAATCTTAGAAATGGTATTTAGGTAAACTATGGACATGAGCTTTTAGGACAGTAGAATTACATAGAATATTTGCATTGAGCAATGCTCTTCCAGCAAACAATAAGGACAAGGCCAGTTAGGAATAAATAGGATAGTATAGGAATTACTGTTTATCTATTGATATGCCTGTATATTAAACATCATTTTCAAATTGAAAGTTTGTTTTAAAAAGATACAGCTACAACAATCTCACTCTTCTTTTTTTTCCAGAAGTTTCTGTGACTCTCGTTCACATTCCTCAAGAAAATTTTACATAGTTTGTTATTTCTTGATAAAGCAACAATTTGGATTATAGATTATAATACAAGAAAATAAGACCAAATCCAAATAAATAAATAGTGTGTGACGTTTCAGTAACAGCTTTGTCACCATCATCAGACAAAAGAATAAATGAGAAAAATATCACAGCAAATTCTGGTCAATAGTACTGTTATCAATCAAATTATCATCACTTGATAACAGTACTATTTAACAATTTGCTGTGATATTTTTTCTCGTTTATTCTTTTGTCTGATGATGGTGACAAAGCTGTTACTGAAACGTCACACACTATTTATTTATTTGGATTAGGTTTTATTTTCTTGTATTATAATTTCTTATAAAATATAACGCTAACAGCGACAAGTTTCTTTATTGAAAAGGTGAAAATTTAGATTATAGATTATAAACACAAGGTAATAAGACCAAATCCAAATAAATAAATAGTGTATGAAGTTTCGGTAACAGTGTTGTTACCATTTTCAGACAAAAGTACTGAATCTGAAAAGATGAGCCGGACATGATTCAGCATTTCATTCAGCACTTTTGTCTGAAGATGGTAACAAACGTCACGCACTATTTATTTATTTGGTCTTATTACCTTGTGTTTGTTGAAAAGGTTATAATCTTGGTGAGTTTTCAGACAATAATGATTTTTCAATAGGCTCTAATATAAATACAAGAAACTAGAGGAGAAAGAAATCAGTATTACAGCCTGTTGACATGGAATTTGTGTAATCTTTACACAAGGGGATAAGAAACAACAACAACAACACAGCCTGTTGAAGGTTGACATAGCCAGAAAACTGGCCAAACTTCTACCTTTTTAATAAAAGAACCTCGTCGCCTTCAGCTTTAATTTCTTCTCAGAAATGGCATCCTTCGATTCCTCCTATTGTATAAGTTTGTTGCCCTCATGATATCATTGTCTCTCTGTTCTTTCATGGAGATATTGTAACAAAGTATTTATTATTTTATTCACAGAGTATTATTTTTATATTTATATTTTGCTATACTCTGTACACTTCTTCCCTCTTTTGTTTATCTTTTGTTTATCACTCATAGTTTGTTCTTGCCTTAAATAAATTGTTGTCTCATCCCGAAGTTGGTCTTCTCTAATTTTCCAAGTGGTAATATGTTGGTTGTCTAGATCAGAGTACCTGGCCAAGTTCCCTTGTTTTTTCTAAGTGATACTATTAAGTTACAAGAAAATAAGACCAAATTGAAATAAATTAATAGTTTGCGACGTTTCAGTAAACAATGCTGTTTTTTTTTTTTTTTCTGATTAAAAAATGCTCCAATGGCCCCCCGATTCTTGCAAAAGTCCACTCCACCAGCGAGTACAAGTAACCAAACAGGGCCCTGGCACATTTGTAAGTGTTGTTGTTGCTTATTCCTCAAGTCGTTTAAACAATCTCCATTAGGTTCCATTGTCTCAGCTTTATAGTCTTGGGGTCTTCCCAGAGGTCTTTTTACATTTGTAAGTACAATGTCGAACTGTTTTTCACATGTGTAGACATGTGGTGCACTTACAGTAAAAGCAGTCACCAGTTTCTACCCACCATGATTATCATGGTCTGTACCACATGTACTAGGGATAATGATCCAAATTGTGTTTTATCATCATACTATTGAAGTAAAACATCATAAAGGGTTAGGACTGGTTATATTTATTCATAGAATAGAAGGGAGGGAGGAAACAGGTCTAGTACTGTGTTAAGGATGAGAGAACACCTACCCTGGGAAGCCGGCACAATGTCCGAATCATCTGCCACAACCATTTTATCAAATGTTGGAATCACAGAATCAAATGGCTGCCACTCACCCCGAGATAAGTTCTGTGTCGTGGTCGACTCAGAGAGTACGAGGTTCCAGGAGGTATTGAACTCATCCTGGGATGGCTCCGTGGTGGGAGGGGAGAAGGAGATTCTACGGCACGGCGTGTTCTTCATGCGGCACTGCTCATTGCTGCAAATCTCCTCCTGTACACACCAGTACAGTACAACAAACTCTGGACAACACATGATTAGGGTGAAAACACAGTTTTATTAAGACCACCAGTCAGATTCACGGCAGGAAGAAAGTATAGATTAAGCTGAAAACATCAAATATCCAAAGGGATGAGTGTATGTTTATTTTTTTTATTTGAATTCAAATCTCTAGCTTTCCAGGCATGAAAGCCCTTCTGCTATTATGTTTCTCCTGTAGAAGGGCTTTCATACAGATATTTTATACACTGTGACAATAAGGCACAATTTGGATTATAGATAATAAACACAAGGTAATAAGACCAAATCCAAATAAATAAATAGTGTGTGACATTTCGGTAACAGTGTTGTTACCATCTTCAGACAAAAGTATTGAATGGACCAAATCTAAATAAATAAATTCAGTACTTTTGTCTGAAGATGGTAACAACGCTGTTACTGAAACGTCACACACTATTTATTTATTTGGATTTGGTCTTATTACCTTGTGTTTATACACTGTGACCTTAATTGAAGACACACAAGATAAACAGGTGTGAATACTTCTGTCTCCCTCAAAAAAATAGATAATAGATGATCAGTGACATCAAAGACGTTTCACTTCCTTAAGTTTTGTCCATGAGTGTATAATTGTATATACAGTAGAACCTCCCTGTAAAGGACAACACCTAATTGCAGAGCCAAAGTGTCCTTTGTAGAGAGGTGTCTGCTAGCAGGGTGTCTGTTAAATGGAGGTTTTACTGTAATATAAACTATTTTTTATAAATGGAAAAAAAATTGATTATTCTAAGATTTTTAGAACGAAGTTTGAAAATGATACCGCAAATGTTTCTTTGAACGAAAAATCAATATTTACTCCAAGGGGAGAAATAACAATTATTTCTAACCTTAGGAATGAAGTATGAAAGGATGAATTGTGAAGAGTAATGATAAACGGAAAAATAAGTGTGATGGTAATTTCCATCTCTGGACACTTTTATTTTTCCGTTCATCATTACTCTTCACAATTCATCCTTTCATACTTCATCCCTAAGGTTAGAAATAATTTCTCCTTAAGATAAATTTCGATTTTGTGTTCAAAAGAAACATTTGCGGTATAATTTTCAAACTTTGTTCTACAATCATATAAGCCGCATTATATTGTATTATAGATTCTAAGATTTCATGGAAAAATCAAGACCCTATCTAGAAAGAAAACTCTGGGAGGACAAGAAGGAAGGTTGAGGAGAAATATGAACTATGTTAGAGAGGAGTGAGTGAATACCTGAGTTGAGACTTGACTAGCTTGATCTTGTGACAGGGCACCTGAAACAACAACAACATCTTGTTTTACTTAATTTTTTTTTTGCTTATCCCTAGTACACGAGGTACAGGCCATGATAATCATGGTGGGTAGAAGTAGGCGACTGCTTTTACTGTAAGTACACCACATGTCTACACATGTCAAAAGCATTTCGACCTTTCACTTACAAATGTGCCAGAGCCCCGTTTAGTTACTTGCACTCGCTGGTGGGGGTTTTACTTAATGATTGGTATAATAGAGCCCATACCTATTCATTGTCACATATATAATCAGAATTGTTCAATACAGTATTGAAGCTCTGAAAAGCGGTCTGATTGATTAAAGTGGTGAAACTGCTGGGAGGGTTCACCACTGATGAGCCAAGCCCTCCCACTATTTTCCATTGCAGTAAGGACATTTGAAAGTTTGTAAAAGAAACATTTGTGCTTTATGGCTCTGTTCACTGTCTTATAAAATAAAAATGGGGATTGTTTCAAGTTTGTTATGGGACTGAGCCTGTGGCTCATTATAGCCCTGGTTCACTGTATTATAAAATGGGGATTGTTTCAAGTTTGTTATGGGACTGAGCCTGTGGTTCATTATAGCCCTGGTTCACTGTATTATAAAATGGGGATTGTTTCAAGTTTGTTATGGGACTGAGCCTGTGGTTCATTATAGCCCTGGTTCACTGTATTATAAAATGGGGATTGTTTCAAGTTTGTTATGGGACTGAGCCTGTGGTTCATTATAGCCCTGGTTCACTGTATTATAAAATGGGGATTGTTTCAAGTTTGTTATGGGACTGAGCCTGTGGTTCATTATAGCCCTGGTTCACTGTACAGTAGAACTCCTCAAATTCGGAAATTCTGAAATTCGGAAACTCCCAAATTCAGAAAGTATTGTAATGTTTTTCTACATACAAAAAATCAATTTTCACATGCTTTTATTTTGTTGATATTTCAACATTATTTTATTTTATTTTATTTTATTTACTTTTACTTTTGCTTTGCTTTTATTTTATTTAATTTAATTTTTATTAGTAATATATATATATATATATATATATATATTTATTTTTAATTTAAGTGTTTAAAAAATTAATTTACTTTTACCGATTATTTATAATCGCTAATTAGGGGTTTATCCCCTTTTTTAAAAGCTTAAATAAATCAACAGTTTCATTTGACCTTTGTGCTTAGTTTAGGATATTGTCCAATAAGAAGGCAGCATTATTACGTCATAAGCCATTCACGCATTTTTTATTGCAAAGTTGATTCACCTAAAGTTCAAATTATCAAACATTTTCAGACATTGTAAGTTTCAAATTCTTTTATTCAACTCTCAATTTTTTGCATTTAGAAGTTTGTTCTTCAACAAAATGGCATCCAAAGAGGAGCGGCAAAAACGAGGCAAGTACCGAATTCTTAAGCTTGGTGAAAAGTTAGATGTTCTTAGTGACATTAAAAAAGGATTAAGCTATACAACGATAATGCAAAAGTATAAAATTTCTAAGACAACTGTTTATGATATAAAAAAGTCTGAGCTTAAACTTACAAAGTTTGTTGATTCTACCGAAAAAGATGTCAAAAAGTTTTCTCAAGTAAAAAATCCGTTATACGAAAATGTTGATAAAGCAGTTAACATCTGGTACGAAAGTCAGAGATTATCAGGGGTTCCTATTCGTGGTATTGAACTCCAAACAGCTGCCAGTCATTTTGCATCAAAATTGAATAATCCCACTTTTAAAGCTAGTGGTGGATGGTTGTCACGATACAGAGCCAGACATAATTTGAAAAATAAAAAAGTTGTCGGGGAAGCATTGAGTGCTGACGAAGATGCAGCTAATCGCTTTAAATATGATTTTCACAAACTAATGACTGACGAAAAGTATGAACAGTTCCAAATTTATAATGCTGACGAAACAGGAGTTTACTGGAAGTCATTACCCGATAATTCTCAAGTCAAAAATGCAAACAGCGCTAGTGGTCATAAGCAATCCAAAGATCGACTCTCTGTTTTACTTTGTGCAAATGCAGACGCTTCACATAAAAATGTTTTGGCTGTTGTTGGAAAATCAAAACGTCCAAGAGCAATCAAAAACATCATTGATCGATTGCCTGTCCATTACTATTCTTCACACAAGGCTTGGTTTAATCAAAGCATTTTTAGTGAATGGTTTTTTTAAACGGTTCATAAACGAAGTTCGCAATTTTCAAGAAAATAAGTTAAGAGTTGCTCCAGATCAAGTAAAAGCGTTACTACTAGTTGACAATTCTCCTGCTCATCCAACAGAGCTGATCAGTAATGACGGCAACATTAAATGCAAGTTTTTACCACTTAATACAACATCTGTATTGCAGCCTATGGACCAGGGAGTTATTGTTGCCTTTAAAAGGTTGTATAAACGAAGACAGTTAGAAAGTTGTTTAGTATTTTCAAGTGATGCAGATCAGCCAAATAACTCTGTGGGTGAACAAACTTTTTCTAATTTAAAAAAGTACGACATCAAGAAAGCGATATTCAATTTTGGAAATTCTTGGGATGAATTAAAATCTTCTACAATAAGAAATGGAGGGAATTTTGCTTGAACACAAAAATAATTCAGATTTGGAAACAGCAGGTGATGCATTACAATTATCCAAGGATGAATCTGATGAAGATGAACAAGAAATTAGACGGCTGGAGCAATTAGTTCAAAGAGCTAGAATTGAAGTAAATCAAGAAAGCATTAATGAATGGATCGATATAGACCTTGATGATCCAGGTCACAATGTTCTTAGCAATGATGATATAGTTGAAGCTGTTTTGAGTGAAAAAATGGAAATCAGCAGTTCTGATGATAGTTCCTCAACTTCTGAAGACAGTTTGGAGCCGGATGTTCCCAGATGCGAAGCGTTGAAAAGTTTGGATGTTGCATTAAAATATTTGGAAAAGCGCACTGAACCAGAAATGCTTGCAAGCTACAACACCATCAATAGTCTTCGAACTATGCTTATGAGAGAAGAAGAAGCTTTGTTAAACAAGCCAAAGAAACAGACAACAATCAGCAACTTCTTTGCCAAGCCATAACTTAGTTGGCCATCAATTGCATTACATACATAATAAAATATTTTACTATTTTTCATCGGTTTCATGCTCAAAACTCATAAAAGTCAAGGAACATTTGATTAAAAATCGTAATTAAAATTATGTAATGTACATATAATATTCAACCTAAAATTGTTCATATGCTTCAAAATCTTTGTCTCAGTCATCTAAATGCCTATTTATGCCACATAAATATTCACAAATCTAACTCTCTCAAATTCGGAAAATCCTCAAATTCGGAATACCTTGCGCCCCAAGCTTTCCGAATTTGAGGAGTTCTACTGTATTATAAAATGGGGATTGTTTCAAGTTTGTTATGGGACTGAGCCTGTGGTTCATTATAGCCATAGGTCACTGTATTATAAAATGGGGATTGTTTCAAGTTTGTTATGGGACTGAGCCTGTGGTTCATTATAGCCCTGGTTCACTATAGCCATAGTTCACTGTATTATAAAATGGGAATTATTTCAGGTTAGTTATAAAGGAATGTTTGCTATATTCCAGGTTTGTTTTAGCAAGGTTTTACTGTATATTTAAAACCAAGATTTTACAAATAACATCTTACCTCTGGTGGGAGTGCTGGGGACAATGTGGGGAACTCCCAGGGGGGGCTGATGTGGAAGACTGCTGCAAACTTCTTTGTTGGCCGTAGTCATCACACAGCATGGCACAATATGTGGTGTTCAAAGAGTACTGTGCTCTATACATTCTTCTATACTCCTTAAGAACAAGGGCTCCTATCCTTGGGTTACAGGATAATCAGCAGTTCTCCATGTTAGGAGCGGCTGCACAGGGCGTCTGTTCCTCATGTTAGAGGCGGCCATTTAATACCAGGTCAAAGTCCAAGTTACACCTCTCTGTAGGTGACCTCGGGGAAATGCTGGATAAAACCAGTGCTTTAATGTAACTGGCATTTAACCTATATGGAGTCGTGCATGAAGGATAAGTAAAAAAAAAAAAGAACAAGGCTTGAAGCATATACAGTATAACTGCCTCAATTCAACTGACTATAATTCAACCATTTTTTTGTACTAAATCTTCCTATTTACTTCTAATTCTTTCTTATCTCCATTCAGCAATCAATCAGGGTATCAAGCTTTTAGAGCTTATTGATGGTGTTTGCTGGGAATGAGCAGAGCTCAATAATGGATGAGTCAATACAGTCAATGATGTGGTTTGAGATTGCAGGTTGAGAAATGCACTTAGTACATAGTGAGTAAACCTTGCAACCATTCTGGAAAAGTCATTGTCCGTAGATAACCAGACTTAAGTCTGGAAATCAAGGACTGTTGTTTCCTAGAAAATAGACATCAAAAACTAAATGGTATTTATTGACCATTGCCGCAAACTAGTGGCTTCTGGTTGGTGACAAGTTTGTGGTGATGGTCAATAGATGTCATTAAGTTTCTGACATCTATTTTGACAGGAGAGGTGATCTTTTATAGATCTCCAGAGTTACAAAGAGTTGCATGATCTCACCTGGGTTGCTCCTGGCTCTCTAAAAGAGGTTCAGTATCCACCTGGAAGATGGCTACAGGATCTGTGGAACATCACAATCAATCAGTGATGTGGCGCAAGCCAGAGCATGCACTCACCTGTCTCTTGCTGAGTGGAGAAGAGGCTGGTCTGAGTATCAGGGGGGTCCACCTCCATGCTGCTCCCACGGAACATGTTGGCAGATGGAACAACACGGGATCATCACTCCATCCTTACCTGACATCTTCATCTTCCAGCTTGGACTCTGACTCTACAAATGGACAGAGGATAACCACAGTGGTTAGTGGGGTTAGCAACAAGACAACACAACACTGGAAATAACATGAATGCCATTTGTTAAAGAAAATTCAGGAGGGTCGGTGGAAGGATGGTCTGAACCGTTGGTTTTCAACCGCTACGACCCGGGTTCAATTCCCGCATTGGGAACTTTTTTCCGATTTAAAAAAAAAAAAAATGCTCCAATGGCCCCCGAATTCTTATAAAAGTCCAACTCTACCAGCAAGTGCAAGTAACCAAATGGAGTTCTGGCACATTTGTAAGTGCAAAGTCAAACTGCTTTTCACATGTGTAGACATGTGGTGCACTTACAGTAAAAGTAGTTGTCTACTTCTACCCACCATGATTATTATGGCTTGTACCATGTGTACTAGGGATAAGCAAAAAAAAAAAGGAAATTCAAACTTTTCAAAATAAAATAATAAAGCACACAATTTGGATTATTAATATATATAGTCACGACAGTCTGTCGTGGCCTCTGTCACGGATAATATACAGTTATCATCGTCATGCGTTCTTAATTCTGTCACTGTTTGCTTTTGGTTCAGTGGTAGAATGCTCACCTGCCACGCGGGCGCCCCGGGTTCGATTCCCAGCCGATGCATTTTTTTTTTTTTTACAATTTTTAAAACTCATTTATATATTATACAAGAATGACATCTACGGCGCCAATTTATAATTGTAACGAATAGTATTTGAATAAAAGCATTTAACCGGGTGAACTCCGGGCGTTGTAGATTATAAACACAAGGTAATAAGACCACATCCATGATAAGGTACAGTTTGGATTATAGATTATAAACACAAGGTAATAAGACCACATCCATGATAAGGTACAATTTGGATTATAGATTATAAACACAAGGTAATAAGACAACATCCATGATAAGGTACAGTTTGGATTATAGATTATAGATTATAAACACAAGGTAATAAGACCACATCCATGATAAGGTACAGTTTGGATTATAGATTATAAACACAAGGTAATAAGACCACATCCATGATAAGGTACAGTTTGGATTATAGATTATAAACACAAGGTAATAAGACAACATCCATGATAAGGTACAATTTGGATTATTACTATATATAGTCACGACCGTCTTTCCTCATCGGCCGCCTCTGTCACAGATAATATACAGTTATCATCGTCATCCGTTCTTAATTCTGTCACCGTTTGCTTTTGGTTCAGTGGTAGAATGCTCGCCTGCCACGCGGGCGCCCCGGGTTCGATTCCCGGCCGATGCATTTTTTTTTTTTTTTACAATTTTTAAAACTCATTTATATATTATACAAGAATGACATCCACGGCGCCAATTTATAATTGTAACGAATAGTATTTGAATAAAAGCATTTAATCGGGTAAACCCCGGGCGTTGCCCGGGTCATTCGGCTAGTATTTTATAAACACAAGGTAATAAGACCAAATCCAAATAAATAAATAGTGTGTGACATTTCAGTAACAGCATTTCTACCATCTTCAGACAAAAGTACTGAATCAAAAGTTTCAGTACTTTTGTCTGAAGAGGATAACAACGCTGTTACTGAAACATCACACACTATTTATTTGATTTTGGTCATTATCACACACACACACACACACACACAAAAGCCTTTATTAAGACACACAGGTCTTACAGAGGATTCTCCTTGGGGTTACAAAACGGAGAAAGTGGGAAATAAAAATGGTGAAAGAATATATACATATGGTAAATATATACAGATTATAAGAAATAATAAAGAAATAAGAAGAATTTTAAAAAATAAGTAAATAAAATAAAAAAATTTTGGAAATATGGATGGTATATACAGGAAACATTATATAAAACAATCAAGCTAATAGATTAGTCTGGGTAAATTGGAGGAAAAGAAATTTATTATACATGGATTTGCCACGGATTCACCGCAAATGAAGATAAAAAAGCAAAAGCTAATCACAATCAATATTGAGATAATGAAATTTATACATTATAATTAAGACAATTGAGCTCATTAACATATTTAAAAGGGTAAATCTGAGAGGAAAAAAAGATACAAAATAATAATAAAAAAAAAAAACACTGGAATTTACATATGATACATACACCAAGATTTTTCGTCTCAATAAAATAATTTTTCAGCTGATGAATGAAGGTTATAAAAATTTGAAGCGTAGATTTTTTAAACAATATTTTCATTCATAGAAAGCGGAATATATAAGAAATTAAAGCAAGGAAGGAATAAACATTATATCATGTCAGGTCTTGTTGAATTATTCGGTAGCAGCTCTAAGACAATCGAACAATCTTTTTGCACCAGGGGGTTCGCTCTTATCTCGCCGATAACGACTAATGTCAGATAACAGTTGTAAGATTTTCCAAGAGAATTTTCCTTTTCCCATGTAAAAGATTGACAGTCGAGATAATGACAACTCCCTTAGGGCGGTTGTTTATACACAGATAACATTCCTGACCTTCTTTACTGAAAGACAAATAATGATCCTGGGAAGATTCGTGTTGAACCACCTAGAGAAGAGAAATTTAATTAAAGAAAACGTATCAAAGAGACGTAGAAAGTGAGAAAAGCAAAAGGAAAAGGTAATAAACAACAACAACAACAAAAATCTTTATTAAGACACTATTATTTGTAGGGTAATTTGAGTGGCGATGATTAACTGAGCATGTATTTCGGGTTTTCCTATTTGGCGGAAAGATTGGATGATCTATTGATAGTCTCTGCCAGCAGGTCAGTGAAAAGGTATCGTTGGATTGACTATTTACAAGTGATTGTTTCCTAACTGCTTGCTACAATGAATGTCCATTGGCATCTACAATTTGTCCATCACAGACCTTATATGCTATGCCATTAATTAATAATTTATTGTCCCTTAGCTTAGCTAGAGTACCTTTTTCGACGAGTTCTCTTCTTTTGACATTCAAAACGCGCCGTTGTTCTCTCATCTTCATGCTATAGTCTTTCGATAGTGATATCTTAGTTCCTCTTAAATTGAGAGCAGCTTTGAATAGAGTTAATCTATCGTTTTGTTCTGGGACTTCAATCAGGATCGGTGCACCAGGTTTTCTGGATAATCGGTGGCATCGCGTGATGTTTATCTTCTCCTTTGTTTGCATATTTTCTTTGATAACCTTCCGTATCCGTTCTCGGCAGTCCTCGTTATTATCTTGTTCTATTCCGTAAAAAATGAGGTTCCTTTCTCTGCTCTTTGCATCCAAGTGTTCAAGCTGGTCTTCTAAGTCTTTTATTTTTTTGGAGTTTTGAGAGAGTGCTGCCTTTGTAACGGCAGAAGATTCCTCTAGTTGTTGCAGTCTTTGGTTTATATTTTCTACTCTATCGTCGATTGCCGAAAGACGGGATTCCAGCCTCTCACCCCAGCTATCCAGCCTTTTGGTGAGTGCATTTATCAGATCTTTGATATCTTTATCCCTATCTAAGCTTGTTTCCAACGTCGTTTGTTTGGACATCTTAGGGCCTGGGTTTTGTTCAATGCCAGCTAATATTAAGAGCATTAAAACTACACATATAAGGTGAAAGTTTCGGAAATATTTTGAGAGTGAAAGATTCACACGTGATAAGCAAATCTTTTTGCCGCCATATGTATCCGGCTTGAAAGTATGTAAATTTGGCTCAGAATTCTTGTCTAATAGACATAAAGTTATGATGGTAAGATATATTGGATATGTAGGTTTCATTTCAGATAGATTGAATTTGCACTTTAGTAAAAATAGAGAAAATATTTTAGTCAGACAGTTCACTTACCGAGAGCGACGTATTTTGGTCATTATCTTGTATTTAAAATAAAATAGTTTACTACTGAGATAAAATAATGGGATTATTTTTTATCATTGCAGTAATGGCAATAAAGAGTTTTTTTATTTTAAAAAGAAACTTATATGTAAAAAAAAAAGCCACATTTGACTTTAAGTAAACATTTATAAAATGCTTTGTATAGGAAAAAAAAGACACCAATTTTATTGGCACCAAGTTTTTTTTTTCTACAAAATGTGACAATAGGTAACAAGACTAAATCCCAAATAATAAATTGTGTGACATTCTGGTAACAACACAGTTAGCAAAATGTCTCACACAATTTATTGAATTTAGATATGGATCTTGTTGTTTCTAATCTATAATCCAAATTGTTTCTTATCTTACAAAATGAGACATAAAATCAGGATTAAAGTTACTGACAGGTTGACATTTCTGGTATTATACCAGACCTTGATACAGTTAAACCTGTCGCCCCCTCTTGGGACTCAAAGGGTGCTATAGAGAGGGGGTGCTATAGACAGGTCACTTTTAATGTAAATCGCATCATACTACAGCTAAACCTGTCGCCCCCTCTTGGGACTAACCAGGATGCTATAGACAGGTCACTTTTAATGTAAATCGCATCATACTACAGCTAAACCTGTCGCCCCCTCTTGGGACTAACCAGGATGCTATAGACAGGTCACTTTTAATGTAAATCGCATCGTACTACGCATTTAAAATAGGGCGCAATAGAGAGGGAGGCGCTATTTAGAGGGGACGCTATAGACAGGTTTAACTGTAGCTACTTTAGATTTTTTCTTCTGAATTTTCATCAAAAGTTAACAAGACCAAATCCAAATTATTGAAATGTTTGTGATGTTTCAGTAACAGCATTGTTACCATCATCAGACAAAGTACACTTTAGTACTTTAATACTTTGTCTAATGATGACAACAATGTTATTGAAACTTCACAAACATTTGGATTAGGTTTTGTTACATTTTGATTCTATCTATAATCCAAATTGTTCCTTATCATTTCATATCGTAACAATTTTCAGTTATATCTTATATTGTAATTTAAAAAAAAAGAATTGGGGCTCACATAAAATGTAATATGGTTTGTACTAATACACAAATGGTAACATCATGGGTTAGACATCAGAGCTTTGCTGACAATCATCATCAAACACAGAGGTATATCTTCTCCATATAAATTAACTAAGAGAAAGAAGGGGTCGGTGGAAGGGTGGTTTAAACCCTCGGTTTTGATCGCTACGACCAAGGATCGAATCCCGCATTGGGCACATTTTTCTAATTAAAAAAAAAAAAAAAAAAAATGCTCCAATGGCCCTCGATTCTTGCAAAAGTCCAACCCTACCAGCGAGTGCAAGTAACCAAACGGGACTCTAGCACATTTGTAAATACAAAAGTCGAACTTGCTTTCCACAAGTATAAGACATGTGGGGAACTTACAGTAAAAGCAGTCGCTAACTACCCACCATGATTATCATGGCCTGTACCACGCGTACTTGGGATAAGAAAAAAAAAAAACCTAAGAGAGAGGTGGAAAAGAGAAGTGGAATAAAAAAATATTTTGAAAAATCTAAAAAAAAAACCTTGAGAGGTTAAAAAGTTCAAAATTTATTCCTGATAAATTCCTGATGTCCTTGACTCTTTAAAAGTGTTCAATCCCAGGCAGCTAGCCCCAGAACCTCAGACCTCTCAGTTTGTAGGAGATACTCCGGCGCCAGTGCTCCAAGCGGGAGGGTGGGATCAGCTCCAGACTGGCCTGGAAGTCAAAGTCCGCCACCTCCACCATTTGTCTGGGCTTCTTGCGAGTCATCACGAAAATGCACGTAGCCAGTACTGAGACCAAGGCCATGATGATTAGGGTGATGAGCAGGGGCCCGTAACGTCTTATTTCCGGAGGAACGGCGTAGACAAATACCCCAACACTACGGATCTGCCAGTCCACCTCATTGAGGACATGCAGGTGAAGGTGGTAGATGCCAGACCCGATGAGGGACTCAGCGAGGGGGAAGGAGCAGCGAGAACTGCTGTCCATCTGACTGGAGCAGCTGTCATGGAGGTATGAGATGAGGTGGCTCTTCTTGAGCTGCCAGCAGAACCGGAAGTGGTTGCCTCCCCCGGTACAGTTCACCACCAGGTTGAGCGTCTCCTCGTACAGTGAAAAGGAAACCACCTTCATCGTGGTGATGGGATCCACTGCAGTCAGTTTGATCTCATAGTAGCCGTAGTAGATCCTGATGGCACTCTTGCGGAAGAGCACGGTGGTGCTGATGACGGTGCTGATGGGGGAGAGGAAGGTGTAGTTGAGGTTGGTCTGGGACTTCTTACTGAAGATATCCTTCAGGGTCCAGAACTGGGAGACAGAGGCATCCCGCAGGAAGTCGTTGGGGTCATGGATGTCCATGTAGAAGATGACGGGCTGTCCTGTAAGGACGTAGTTGGGCAGGGCGAGGGCCGAGAGCTCCATCTGGAAGTAGCTTAGAGTCCCCGGGACTGAGTCCATCAAGACAAACTGAGTCCTATTGGTTGCCAGCAGTGTCTGCTTCAGCATGACTTTGACCTTCATGGTGTAGGTGCCAGCATGAAAGCTGGATGCATTGTAAACCTTGGTGAGGTTATACCTATAGGTGGCATTGACATGGGTGACCGGAGTGAGGCCGTCGTCAAACATAAATATTCCATAGGCCGGCAGTGGGGGGAAGATCATGGTGGAGAAAGTCAGGGAAGAGTCCAGGACTGCGGGGCCATTGTTGTCAATGCTGAGCCGGTGCGCCGGCTGCGCAGCGAGGAGGGACAAAAGACAAAGTAAAGGAGGGAAGGACTTGGGGAGAAGCATCCAGCAATGTTCATGGAATTTCCGAGAGACCTGACATCACTCACCATTTTGGGCTTCCTCTCCTCCATCTTCTGGCTTGGGATTGTTGTCGATGGACATTATAGTCTGCTGTTTCACACACACATACACACTGGCAGTTATCAATTTTGCAAACAAGATAACAGATAATAAGAGAACTGATACACACACAACTGATAACAGTACTAACTATTTTAAAAAACATGCTGTGATATTTTTTTCCTCATTCAGTACTTTTGTCTGATGATGGTAACAAACTGTTACCATTACCGTCCTCTGCAGAGCTGACTGCTACAGGGCACGTCTCAAGGTGGCGATAGGGTAATATGAAGGCCAGCTGCTAAACAAGAAGAAAATCTCTGATGAATAAGCAGTTGTGGACCAACAGCAGCATTGTTAGAAGAGGAGAAAGACCTCTTCACACACAAATCCTGAGTTCAACTGACCCCTTTGATGGCATCAGCTTGGGTTCCTCTCCAGGGATACTAGGTCTGTACTCATGTTAAGAGTCAGCAGCAAAGGCTTCCATGTTAAAAATGGCCTCAAATTACAGGCAAAGTCAGACTTTCACCATAGTGTGCCTGGATTATGGTGCCATGATCAATGAAAGCTACACCTCTACACTCCATTCCATGAGATCAGATGTTGATTTGCAGCTTGAGGAACATGGACTCATGGAATTGTGTAATCTTTACACAAGGGGATAAGAAACAACAACAACGCTTCTACTTAAACATCACACACTATTTATTTATTTGAATTTGGTCTTATTACCTTGTGTTTCTAATCAATAATCCAAAATATATAATCATAATATTTAATAAAATTTCCTTCCAATTAGAGTGATGGCCAATCCATTTGTCAAGTTAATTTAAAGAGCTGGCTATTTTTGAGGAGTGAGCAATCAATGATTTAAAAAAAAAAGAGCTTTAGCTCTTCTGATTCTAACAGATTCTTTCTAGATTTCAATGATCCATCCGTTCACAAAATGGATTCTTTCAAGAGAAAAGTAATCTGCCGCGATCTAATTCATAGAACAAACTCTTTAAAGAGGCAAGCAATCAATGATTTAAAAAAAAGAGCATAGGATCAGAAACAAGTCTTAAAAAGAAAGATCAAAAGTTTTGTTGATCTGGTAATGTCTTATTAAGAAAAAGGCATCTCTTTGTTGTGCAATTAAAAGTTGCTGATGGCTTGTGCCATCTGTCGGAAAAAATTCCAACTAATCGTTGGATTTTAATTATTCCAGAATTGGCCAAATACCCATCCTTGATTAATCAAGAGAATCATGTACGCATTTCAAGCTGTTGGCCCTCATCAGTATGGGGCAATTTATTCGCCTGATCCAAGTATAATTTCACTTTTGTATTTTTTTTTTCTTTCACACAGTAAAATGTCATTCTGTAACAATAACCAATCAACAAAATGGATTGACATGACATCAGTAGTGTCTGTTCTCCATGTTAGGAGCGGCTGCACAGGGCGTCTGTTCCTCATATTAGAGGCAGCCATTTAATACCAGGTCAAAGTCCAAGTTACACCTCTCTGTAGGTGACCTCGGGGAAATGCTGGATAAAACCAGCGCTTTAACGTAACTGGCATATAACCTATATGGAGTCATGCACAAAAGATCCCTGTACAGAGAACCAAGAAGAGTTATTGAGCTTCTTTATGAGCACGACCTCCAAGATCTTGTCTAATTTAGACTAAAAAGATAAGTAAAAACAAAAAACAATCAACAAACATCCACCATGTTGTTGGCTCTCTTCAGCATGATACAGGCTCAATTGATCTTCAAGGCTTCTTCATATAGCTGTGAATGTACCAATGTGTGTCTACATACAGTGTAAAACCTCTTTAATAAAACCAATAAAGTATCCAGGGCTCTTGTACAATTTCTCTAGCTTTCAGGCTAAAATGACCTTCAACAGGATCAACTACATACAGTGTGTATAGTTAGTGTGCTGAGAACATGTAAGAAAACATCTACCTATGTTTTCCCACGTGACGCAGCGGAGCGTGGCCTCGGCTGCACGGGTGAGTCAGTTGTTGTTTTGCTCTCTGTATAGATGGACATTAAAACATGGTGGCAGCGATAGCTGGATAAAATACGAACCCGTATATTGCAAAATATCGATTTTTGCCTACCTTGGAAGATAATTCAACATGGCTCAGATTCAACCTCCAGAAACTTTCGACTTCTCGACTCCCAACGAATGGCCCAAATGGAAGAAAAGATTCGAACGATACCTCGTGGTCAGTGGAATGAAGAAGAAAGAGGAGGCGGACAAGATCGATTTGTTCATGTACTTGATGGGCGACCGCGCGGATGATATATTCAGGACCTTCAAGTTCGAAAAGGAGGAAGAGGCAACGAAAATTGATTCCGTCCTCAAGGCGTTCGACAGCCACTTCTGTGTCAGAAAGAATATCATCTACAAACGTGCGAAATTTAATTCAAGAATCCAAGAGGATCGGGAGCCAGTGGACGAATTCATCACTTCATTGTACAAATTGGCTGATAGTTGCGAATTTGAGGGTCTTCATGAGCAGTTGATCCGTGACCGAATAGTGGTTGGAGTGAGGGACAAAGCTTTATCTGAAAGAATGCAGTTGGACAGCGAACTGACTTTGGAAAAGGCGGTGAAAATGGTTCGACAGCAGCAAGTCGACCTGCAGCGTCCCTCAACAAGCCAAAAGGTCAATCAGGTGAAGTTCAACTCGAAGAAACAATCACCGAAACAACAACAGCAGCCTTCAAGGAAGAAGGAGAAGTCAGCCAAAACAAGATCACGATGTCCAAAGTGCGGAGGTTTCACCCACAGGGAAGGACAGGCTTGCCGTGCTGAAGGACAAAGATGTAACCTATGTTCAAAAACTGGCCATTTTGCAAATTGCTGCCCAGATAAGCAGGCGAAGACTGCGGAAGTCAAAGCTGTTTCTGAACTTGATGAAGAAATTGGTTTTCTCCTGGAGGTCTCAGCTGTGGAGGATTCATCTAATCTCGATGATGATGAAGGCGAGTGCAGGAGGCGATGGACAGCAGAAATCCAAGTGAACGGGAAACAGCTGAAGTTCAAGCTCGACTCCCAGGCGGATGTTACATGTGTTCCTCTGTGTCTCTTCAAGAAGATAATGGGACAGCAACGACTAGTGGAAAGTGATATCAACATTAGAGCTGCTGAATTCTCCGAACTTCAGACTGTGGGTATGTTTATATCAACGCTGCGAAATGGCAATTATGAAATCAAGGAGAAGATTTATGTCATTCGTCGTTTGAGTGAACCTCTTCTGAGTCGCCGGGCATGTGAGCTCTTGAACCTGGCGAGGCGGATTGAAGTGGTTGCGACGAGAATTAACCCGATCAAGGAATTCCCTGAAGTATTTGAAGGACTGGGACAGATCGGAAACCCTTACGAAATCAAATTGAAACCTGGAGCAAAACCTTATGCTGTGCATACTCCTCGACGGGTACCAATACCTTTGATGGAAAAGCTCAAGACAAGATTGGAAGAGCTCGAGAGGGCGGGAATCATAGCACAAGTTAACGTTGCGACTGAATGGTGTGCACCGACTGTGATTGCTGGTAAACCGAATGGCGACATACGACTCTGTGTGGATCTCTCAAGGCTGAACGAACATGTACAGCGCGAAGTGCATCCCATGCCAGTGGTGGAGCACATGCTGGGGCAACTGGGGGAAGCAAGATTCTTTTCGAAACTGGACGCGAACAGTGGCTTTCACCAGATTCCGTTGAGCCCGGACTGCCAGCATTTAACGACCTTCATCACTCCTTTTGGGAGATATAAATACTGCAGAATGCCATTTGGAATCTCACTCGCCCCAGAGTATTTTCAGAGAGTTATGTCAATAATCTTGCAAGGCATGGACGGTGTAATGTGTTACCTGGACGATATCCTGATATTTGCCTCCGACTCCAAGACTCACGATCGAATTCTTCGTTTAGTGCTCCGAAAACTGAAAGAGGCGAAAGTTACACTAAACAAGGCCAAGTGTGTCTTCGGCGTGCCAAGAATTAATTTTCTTGGGCACATACTGGATGAAGACGGTATTCGACCAGATCCAGCGAAAATCGAAGCGGTGGCGAGGATGCCTGTTCCGACAGATGTTCATGGCGTAAGAGGATTTCTTGGCATGGTGAACCATCTGGGACGTAAACTCCGAACGACCTTGCCAATTGCACCAGGGAATCTTAATCCAAAGTTGGTGGACTCTCAGGCCCTGAAAAGAAAGGAGGGGAGAAGGAGAAAGGATATGAAATCCAGATATGATCGACGCTGCGGAGCTACGGACATGGAGGAGCTATCCGAAGGTGACACTGTTTGGATTACAGATATGCGAACCTGGGGGATTGTAAAGAAGAAAGCAGCGACACCAAGGTCGTATATGGTTGATACTCCAGTTGGGACTTTACGTCGAAACAGGTTCCATCTACGAAAAGGAGTTACAGTGCAATATCCAGCCGACCCATCGACGCCGACCTTTTCGGGGGAGGAACTGGTTGAAAATGAAAAGACCCCAGTTGTGGATTATCCCTCTAACGACTCAGAAGACGGCCAGATAAGAACCCGGAGTGGACGAATTGTTAAACCTGTGGATCGCCTTCATTATTAATTATATTATGCATTTAAAGTTTGTAATGTATATATATATTTCAAGTCTTAAAAAGGGGGATGTGCTGAGAACATGTAAGAAAACATCTACCTATGTTTTCCCACGTGACGCAGCGGAGCGTGGCCTCGGCTGCACGGGTGAATCAGTTGTTGTTTTGCTCTCTGTATAGATGGACATTAAAACAGTTAGCTAGAAGTTCTAGGTGCTCCTGTTAAAGGGCATGTTAGCCACAAAGTTTGAGAAATAAAATTGTACAAGAAACTTATCCTTGAATGCTTTATTGATTTTATTAAATTATAAGTCAGGGGAAGTACGATCACTTTAAATCTACAGTAAAAACCTCTGTAATTCAACAACAGACTATAACACTAACCTTAATTCAACCATTTTTCAAATCCTCACTGAGGTATTTACTTGAACCAACACCATACTTATCTTGAATTTCCTTATAATGCTTCTCTAAATTCCTTCCCTACATGACCACCTTCTAACCAAGTAGGCTATATTTAAGGGGGGAAATAATTTTTTTAAGAAAGCTCTATACCTCTGCCTCACAATGGCATCAACAATAGGCCACACAACCAAGTTGGCTCTCTTTGATGGGAGCCTAAATTTTTGACAGCTTTCACTCTATCTGTACAGTGGAGGAAAAAAGAAGAGATGGATGCCCTGACCAATCTGGATTCCAAGATCACTGCAATTATCAGAGAACCCTTCCATGTGGAGCCTCTGCGCGGCGTGGTGCAACCCATGTTGCGGCTAATAGAGCTCAGTGGTATATGGCCTCTGTGGGTCTTGGTGGATGTGGTGATGATGGCCGCTGCTCCCAGCACCACCGAAGCTCGCTTCTACCAACGCTTCTTCATAGCGCTGGTCCTGGACATGCTCATCCTGTTCCTCATCACCTCCCTGGTCCACCGCAGTCCACCGGAGTCTGCTCCCTCCAGCCATGAGATCATGTTGGGCCAGTACTCTTCCTTCCCCTGTGGACTTGCTAGCCGGGCCTCTCTCATCTATCTCTTCCTGGCCATGCAGGCCTCCACTCCTCTGCCTAAGGTCTTGCTGCTGAGCTGGGCTCTGTGTCTGTGCCTCTGTGAGATTGCCATGGGCCGCAGCTACCTGCTGGATGTGGCTGCTGGCATCGGAGTCGGCTTGTTGGAGTTCCACATGCTCTACAACACTCCTTTCTTCCTCAACAAGGTCATGGAGTGTGTGAGGCCCATTCTGGATATTATCTACCTGCGCTAGGCCACTCCCATGGCTTCACAGCTCTCAAATCTTACAAGGGTTCCTCTCTTTGCCTCTCATTAAAAAAAAAAAATATTGAAATTTAAGTACTTCAATGGTTTATCACCTTGTCTTCTTCTTCTTTCTTATCTCCACTCAATCATATAAGGGTATCAAGCTTGTAAAGCTTGAGATGACAAGCATCATGACTGGGTGAAGTAACCTTTTGTCATTAAGACTGGGAGCACTACTCAGTAGCAGACCGACTTAGCTCCAAAAGAAATGGCCGCCTCTGTTATCACTTTGTTGTTGGTGGCATCCATCAAGTTGAGTTGGTACTTTTGTGATCTATATGGACAAATATCCTCCATTTTGATCTGAAAGTGAACAACATTCAAATACATCTAGTGACGTTCTAGCCAGCTCATTGCAGGTCTTTCTCTCTTCTTTCAATGTTTCCCAACATCTTTTCTAAACCATTTTCTCTCATTATATATCTGAAGTAATTCAGTCTTTGTTTATTTGGGATTCTAGGGATCTAACAGGATCAATTTTGATAAAGCACAATTTAGATTAAAGATTATAATTAAAGAAAATAAGACCTAATCCAAATAATTTATTAGTGTGTTTCTAAACTAAAGATGTTCCGGCAACAGTATTGTCACCATCATCAGACAAAAGAATAAAATAATAATAACGAAAAGATTCAAAAAGGATAAGTTTTTGAATCTTTTCGTTATTATAATTATTGAAAGGATTATTCGTCTTAAAAGAATAAAATGTTTTATTTTTTTGTCTGATGATGGTAACAATGCTGTTGCCAGAACATCTTATAATAATTAGTTGGATTAAGTCTTATTTTTAGAATTAGTTTCATTTAAGATTGAAATATTTGACCCATTATCTGTCCATAACACTCCGAGTAGCTTTCTCCATGTCCACATTTCAAAGTTTCCCATTCTTTTTCTTTCTTCTTTTCTGAAAGTCCATCTCTCACATCCATAAATGTGTCCACAGGGAAAATCAATGCCTCTACAATTCTCTTCTATGTCTTGAATGAAATGTCTTTGATAATCTTTCTCACACTTTTCCGCCTTTGCCGGTCCCAAGCCCGGATGAAAAAGGAGGAGGGGGAGCATTAACAAGCTCACTAAAAAACCTGGGTTCAGCTGGCCCGGCTGATAGTATCCTGTAAGGGCTCCTAATCCAGGAATACAGGATGAGTCTGTACTCCATGTTAGGAGCGGCTGCACATGGCGTCTGTTCCTCATGTCAGAGGCGGCCATTTCTTTTGGAGCTAAGTCGGCCTGCCACTGAGTAGTGCTCCCAGTCTTAATGACAAAGTCAGACGCATTCTACTTCATCCAGTGTGGAGATAAGAAAGAAGAAGAAGAAGAAGAAGTAGCATTTTAACATGGTGTCTGTTCCTCATGTCAGAGCTGGTCATTTCATATTGGATCTAAGCCAGCCTGCCACTAAGTAGTGCTCCCAGTCTTGATGACAAAAGCAGACGCATTCTACTTCACCCAATCATGATACTCTAATGGTCTATTTAATAAATAGATATTCAAAGTACTATTAAAGCTCACACAAATATATAAAAAATCTAAACTTCCACTTTTTGATGCTAAAAATAATTGAGAATAAAACTTTGCTTTTTCCTATGAGACTAACTTAATGAGAGTTGACTATAATGAAAACCTTTGTTCTCTTATGAACCTTTTCCAACCAAATAACTTCAAAATGGTGCATACATATAGACAACAATACCTTGCAACAAGGTAACAAGACTAAATCCATAAGCTGTATTATAATCATGTAACAAATGCATTCAAAAATTAAAATTGGTAAATAATTTCCAAAACTTTAAAAAGAATTGTTAACATCTGGACACATGAAACTTTAAGAAAAAGGTATTCTAAATGAATTAAAAGTATTTTAAGGTAAGAGTGATGTCCTTAACAAACACTAAAAATTATTTATATTTGTCAAAATTAAATTAGCCTAAAAGAAGTTTAATGTATTTCATAAATGATATAAAATTTTAGTTATCACACGTTTTTTCCAATTGTATCTATATTTGGTTAATCAAATCCTGACTTTGAATTTACATACTGGAAAATATAATGGTGTACTCGATGTCAATTTTAAAGAGTTTATAATACACTTATGAAACAATGTGTAATTATCAAAAAAAAAAATATGATACTTGAAAATTTTTTGCGTAATAATTTAAAACATGTAAAATATAGCGAGCGATACAATTTCTAAATAGGATGCATGTTAACAACTTTAAAGCGTACCTGATTGAGTTTACAAATTGAAGCAAAATTGCAATTTTTTTAAGTATAAACATTAGAAACAAACAAACCGCTAATACACAGAGTGGAAATTTGGGTAGTGCTAGATAAAATATTTAACTAAAATAAAGGATTTTGCGCTTTTATTTAACTATTTTTTTATTTTAATGTAAACTTATTCATTTATGAATATTCATATTTCGTTAATTTAATTTATACAATTAGAATTTTGTTAAAACTTTTTGCTTCCTAATTTAAACTTTTGCTATTTAAATTTTTTTTTTATGAATTTTACCTTACAAATATTTATTTTTTATTTAAGAAACCAATATATATTGGCACACTTAGTATGTACTATTACTTTTCTTTTTATTTTTCAATGGTGTTAAACGCCTAATACACACAACAACAAAAGCATTTATTAAGACATATAGTTCTATAGATGGATTGAGGCTGCAAAGGAAAAGAATAAAACATGTGATATCTATTTATATTTAATGATAACAGTACAGGTCATCTATAGTTTCCCTTTCAACGCTGCGAATCTCTGGTGAGGCGTAGATGGATCCTGAAGCTTTCAGCCTTGACAGCACCAAGCCAGAGTCAAATATAGACTCAAAAGTCCCTTCTCTGTGGTCGAGCCACATGACCTAAGGTGGTTGACTTAACCCCACCTAATCTAACCATGTACCACCTTTGTCCATCTAAGCCGCAAATCTCAGTGATTTTGAGGTGTAAAGATGGAGCCTGAGGCCACTTTCTGCCTTGACAACAACAAGCCAATGTCCAAGATAGACTCAGATACCCCTTCCTGTGGCCATCTATCTGACTTGTGGTGGATGACCTGGCTCTACCAAGCTGGTCTGAGATGGACTCAGACACCTCTTCCTGGTGGTCGAGCCACATGTCCCATTGTGGCTGACTTGAACCCAAGCCAGAGTCCAAGATGGACTCAGACGCCCCTTCCCTGTAGTCAAGCCACTGACCTATGGTGCTTGACTTGACTCCACCAGGTGGGTGTTGAAGTCACCATCTTCAGGCAGAACACCAGCTCCACCACGAGCCCTGAACCTTTCCCAAGCTGACCACAAGATTCCCAGATCCTACAATATTTATTTTTTTGTGAATTTTATTTTAATAATTTCTATATTTAATTTTTTATTATTTTTTTTAAGATACTTTTTTTACTTTTTTTCACAGAAAGAAGTGTGATGATAGCCTTGGGGAGATGAGTCCAGCAACACTGGGGCAAGGAAGCGGGATATTTACAAACAGTTTTTTTCCTGGGAAGTGGAGGACTGGGAGTTGCTGAAAGCGCAGGCCGCTGGCCTTGGCTGTCCTTTTTCAAATCCTGGACTTGGGTGGCTGGATCCAGAGGTAGGTGGGGAGATATGGGATTTTGGCATGATAGGCTTTTTATTTTTTTTTAAGTTTGTATTTATATATATATTAAACTCTTCTCTCCAATTTTACCCCTTTGTATATTTCCCATTTTCATAGGTTTCTTCTTAACCCCAAGGAGAATCCTCTGTAAGACCAGTGTGTCTTAATAAAGGTTTTTGTGTGTGTATATATATATTAAACTCCTCCCTATTTTAACCTTATATCGTTTTTTTAATCCTTTTTTTTAAATCTTATATGCGCGTAATATTATTTAGGTATATTTTTGTTTTATCTATCCTCTAATATATATTGAAAGTTTATTTTATTAGACTAAAATAAAATATGTTTAGCCAAAAAGTATTGGTTAATTTCCCCCTCAACATTTATTGCTAGCCAGTATAGATTTATGTCTCTACATGTGCCATAGATAAATAAATTTGAGGTCTGCTTTTCTGCAGCCACTGGCGCCCGAATATTTGGACATGTAGAAATTTGGAAATAGTTTTTAAAAGTATAACAGCAAAGTAAAACATATGAAATCATCCCGATTTTAACAACTTGAACTAAGTGCCCCTTCCCTATGGGAATCCAAAGACCAAGGGTCCCATGGTGGCAGATCACATCACCATCCTCAGGAAGACTACCATTTCCACCAGAGCCCTACTACCTTTATTACTCACTTTACACTGCCTGCAGTTGTATTTTTGACTTGTGTGTGAGAAACTTCTACACTGCAATATATTCATCTCTCCTCACCATTTTATTATATCTAGGAACATGCAGAGCAATTATTTTGTATTTTTAAATACATTGGACATTTATGAATATACATGATAATTATATTATTATGAAAATATTGTTAAAAAACTTATATGGCCAAAAAAATATGAAACAGACTAATTTCCATTTGTAAACCCAACAAAAAATTAATTATCAATTAGGAGATTCAAAATCTCAAGCCTTAAGAAGATTCCTTTCTTTGGAAAGACGCTTCCATCAAAACCCTGTTTATTCACAACATGTGAGAGAATTCATGCAGGAATATCTAAATCTTGGCCATATGGAAGTTATCAATGAAATTGAACCAGAACAACCATCTCATCAAGTATATTATATGCCCAATAACACTACTAGCACATCCATTCAACAAATACACACACACACACATACACAAAAGCCTTTATTAAGACACACAGGTCTTACAGAGGATTCTCCTTGGGGTTACAAAACGGAGAAACCTATGAAAGTGGGAAATAAAAAATGGGGAAAGATTATATACATTTGGTAAATATATACAGATTATAAGAAAGAATAAAAAATAAGAAGAATAAAAAAAAATCAAAAAAAGAAAAAAAAATAAAAAAATTTGGAAATATGGATGGGAGAAGTGGAGAGCGAAAAGAGGAAAGAAAACAGGTATTTACATATGAAACAAGACCATTTAAGCTCTCACACAGCACAGGTGGGCCATGTATTTTTTAAGAAATCTTTAAGAGATTTGCCAGGAAATCCTCGTGTTCAGGGTTGTAAGGTAAACACCGTTTTATCATTGTTAACTTATCGTATCTGCCTAAACAAATAATTGGATGTTGGTTCTGTCTTTCTCATCGAACAGAAATTTTTGGTATGTTTGAATGTTCGGTTAAGTCTTTCTTTTTTACAGCATTTTTATGGAAGTTATATAGATTTAGAGCTACTGAACTATTGTCTATAAAGTTGGATAATAAAGAATATAATGGTGATATATATATTCTCTAGTTGGAGTTCGTTAGGAGGTAGATACGTGAAGGTTATACAAGTCAGCAATGAATCTATGCTTGGGTTCATTTTAAGTAACCGAAATCCAATTAGTTTTCTCTTCAACATTGTCCAGTATGTGTTTATTTTTGATATAAATTCCCACAATGATGTCTTCAGAGCTTCTTCCCTGACCCGAGATTTTTCTGGCAAGTGATTGGTAAACCTGGAAATTCTCGATCTCGAGTTTTAGATAAAATTGGCACTAAGTTTCCGTTATAGCAAATATTTCAGATTGTTTTAAATAATTAATGAAAGGGAAAACGTATAAATTGGAAAAATTCCAATACATAATATTTACATAATTGTGACCAAGTTTTAATAGTTGTTAAATCGAGTAGTTTAGTTTTCCATTCCTATTAGCTATATGTGATTGATGGTGATCTTTTCTTGCCTGTAAAAAGAGATATGATGTGATCCTTCCAGTTCCTTTCTGAGTGTTTGCTATATCTCAGTTCCTTCTGAACTCATGATCTTATCATTTATAACTTGGTAAACAGTACTTCCCACAATCAACTTGCTATCTCGAAGTCTAGATGAGATTCCTTTAGCCAAAAGTTCTTTTCTCTTATTAATCAACAGTCGACGCTGTTCTCTAACTTTTAAGGTGTAATCCTTATTTATGTAAATCCTTAATTGCTTAAGCTTGAATGCATTCCTAAATAGTTTTATTCTGTCTTCATATTTGGGTATTTCAACCAGTAGGGGTGCGCTCGGCCTTTTAGATAATCGATGACATTTAAGGATGTTAATATTCTCGGAGATTTGCATATTGTCCGTAATTATCTGTTTTATTTTTGCGAGAGATTCATCGCTTGTTTCATTTTCTTTCTTTTCGACTCCGTAAAAAATTAAATTACTTTCTCTCATTTTCATTTCCGTGAAATCTATTCTTTTCTCAATTTCTTGGATCCTTTCAGAATTCTTCGAGACAGATTTTACCGTGTTTTCCATAGTATTCTCCAGTTGTTGTATACGTCGATTTAATTTATCAACTCCTTGCTCTATAGAAAGTAATCTTGTCTCTAATTTATCCCCCCAGTTATCCATTTTATTTGAGATTGCACCAATCAATTGTCGAATATCACCTTCCATACATGACTCGAGCGTAGTTTGCCTAGTGGGCCTAGGTCCCGGGTTTTGCTCTATGCCAGATATCAGTTTATCCCCCCAGTTATCCATTTTATTTGAGATTGCACCAATCAATTGTCGAATATCACCTTCCTTACATGACTCGAGCGTAGTTTGCCTAGTGGGCCTAGGTCCCGGGTTTTGCTCTATGCCAGATATCAGTAATAACATCAAAATTATACATCTAAGCTTTGGCCTTCTGTACTGAATCTGAATCTTGAATTTCAGATTCTCAACATAACCCAGATCCACTGCCAAACTATAATTTGCACAATTTTCACACGAATCAAAATTTGCATAGATAAAAGTTGAGCGAGGCTTGTTTCGCTGTAAATTTAAATAAATTATGATAAGAATTACAATTGGCCTCATATTATGAAGATATAAATTTACCAATATCACCTCAATAAAAAAATAGCTCTTTTTTATAAAGTACGGCGAAAAAGCTTTAAAAATAAATTACCTAGCAGGAGCTGTCGTTTCACGCAACCTTTCCCTTTGGCCACCTGGCGGAGCCATTCAACAAATACATGTTAATCATTCTTCAGCTGAACTAGATGATATTGTTAAAAAATTTTGGGATGCGGAAAGCATTCCTACGCACAAGGAAGAAATGAACACAGAAGAATTAGAATGTGAGAATATATTTAGAACTACAACATTCAGAGATGAAAATGGGAGATATGTAGTTTCATTGCCATTTAAGCTTAACCATAATAAAATTAAAACATAAGGATTAAATATGAAAATGTTTGACGCGCGTTTAAATGGCGTCACTTATTCTTCTTGGTAAAAGTTCTTTCTGCTTTCTTTTTCCGCCGCGCATGCGCACCACCTCAGATTCTGCGTCACCAACACAAGGTAAAAGTTCTTAAACACAGAAAAAAAAAAACAAATAAAAAAACAACAGAAAAAGACCAATATGATTTCACTGAAACTATTTATTAAGAAGCTAATGAAAATCCTTCTTAAAAATACAGGCCATTATTTTTATGATGGTTTGCCACCTAACTGCAAGCAACCAGATTTGTCCATACCATGACTTGGGCTTGGAGGCGAAGAAGTCATGTAAGCATTTCAACCTCATCTCCAGTGTCAAGGCGACATCCTAAAATGAATGTTCCAATGTTCTATCAAACAACCATAGTCTGATGGGTGGCAGGGTGTGTGGCAGTACTTCAACATTATCAAGAGCTGCAATCTTCTCCCTTGCCTAAGCTGCCTGGAATTATCTACCTTAAGCAATACGCGATCACGGCGAATCAGTGATGGATATTTTTTTCTTCAACTTGGGGTACACCCCTTCCAGCTGCTTACAGTACAGATTGGCGTCTACTGATCATCAGGATCTTCCATTAGGACAAGCTCTAAAAGGAGTTGACCCTTGAAGTTCCCCTTAATTTATATCATCACCTTCTTTGCAAAGTGATCTTGATGGGCGATGGATGGCGACTGTTGGTCTTGTGCAAGCCATTATTTTTTACTGTTGTGGTTCACAAGGTAGACCCATTTCTTGTCCAAAACGATGTCCAGTGGGTTTTCAAGCAGTTGGTGGCAAGTGTCAATGCGTTGCTGTGTCTGTGCTGTAGTCAGCTCATGGGGTCTTGTAATTGGCTATTTTGCACTGATTTGATATGCAAGGCTGTAGTCACCTGATTTGAAACGTTTTTGTTTGATATTGTCACTGAATAATTACTGTAAATGCAACATCTTCGTACACATTTATTTTTAGCAAATCTTTATTGTCTTAGTAAAGTCTGATACAGCCTTTTATTGTTTATTTTCGAAACGCCAAAAAGTGACAAAAACAAATCAAAAAAGGGATGATGATAACCTGCGTCTTGCAGATTAACATTTTCATAGAAACATATATATATATATATTTATTGCTAGCTATATATCAGTAAATACTCTGTTGTTAGTTTATCATGTGCTGGAAGATTATCATTTGTAAAATTATTATCACGTTTTGCATTCTAATTATCTACTTATATAATTGCCTTATTCTGTCTGTGTGAAGTTCACTGTGTGAAGTTCACTGATAGATTTTGGTCAGAATGGATAAAATAAAAAAAGTGTCAAGGGATGGGAATCGAACCCACGACCTTCCGCTTACCGGGCAGATGCCATGACCACTAGGCTACCCTGGACATATTTTTCCGTTCATAAAGTTAATATATGATACCAATATATATAATAATTGTATAAACGAATGCAAGACAAAATCACCGCGAATGTTTCTTTTTTTTAAGGCAATTTCTTTTTAAGGCAATTATCGTTTTGCACAATTACTTAATCTTTTGCGGAAAGTTATAGGGTCATTTTTTGTGATTTTTTTTGTTTCGATTTTATTGAAAAAAAAAACGATATGGTGCCTTTAAAAAATGATCTTTATTACTATGCAGTTTTCTATTTAGTCAATATACCTAAGTTCATGTTGCAAATGTAATTATCTCTATCGATTTAGTAGGTGAAATGGAAAAAAAAATCGACATGATGAAATCTTTATGAAAATTCACATTTTTATTTTTATATTTTCAAGACACACACAGTTTGGGGCGGGACGTTTCACAAGAGAGACATCCACGGCGCCAATTTATAATTGTAATGAATAGTATTTGAATTAAAACGTTTTTAAAATATATACGCACTCGGGTAAAACAACACCGGGCGTTGCCAGGCCATTCGCCTAGTTAATTAATAAATCAGGTGGTTGGCGACTTCTGTATGCTCCAGGAACCTGGGTTATCGAAATAAATAATAATAATTAATAAATTATTTTCAACTTAAACTTTTTTAATACTTGTCTACTCTGCCATGACATTTGGTGGAGATGCTGGATAGATTAAGGAAGACAAAATGAGGATCGCTGAAAAGACCTCAAGGCCTTGGGTGCTGTGATTCACATTTTCTAAGACTGGCTCCAGGATTCCGCCGCCATGTCAGTCAGGGCTTCCCTACAAGAAGACTTTGTCTCTATTGACGATAGGACGCCGCTTTTCACGTCGCAAGAGAAAGGACGCGAAGCTACTACGGACAAAGTTTCAAGACTCAGAGGGAATTATAAGAGAGCTGTGATCCACAGCTAGCAAATATTCTGGATCTGACGTGCTTCTATCAAGTATTCTCTTGGAGTCTCAGAAATTTGTCCCTAGTAGCTTTGCGTCCATTCTCTTGCGGCATGAAAAGCGGCTTTGTCATCTTTTACAGGGACATCTCCTTCTTTGAAGGAAGTTTTGGCTTTGATGCAACGGTGGAATCCTAGAGCCAGTCGCGGAAAAATGTAAACCATAGCGCCCATGCTCTCAACATCTCCACCAGATTGTAATATAATTAATTAAGCAAATAACACTTATCGATAAGATAAAATATTTTATATATGAGTATTCAGATAAAATCTCTAAAAGTACGCTCAGGAATCAGGGTTACCTCAAGAGAGAGTGATAGATACATGGGGGGGAGAAGTCCAACCACACCTCCCTGCGTCCCCCCTGGACCCTTGGAATATTCCAATGTTCGTTTTTCAAGGTGACTAACGTGGCAATGGCACCCATTTTCCAATGAAGATCAAATAGATATTTCATATTGATTGGTCAATATAATTATTCTTTTTTTATATCATCTTTCTGCATCTTTGTTTTCTGGCTTCAGTAAATAACGACCATCTGCGTCGTTATTTAGACTTAATATCTAATCTAAATTACTCTATTTCTATTATAAATATATTGTATAATCCTATTAAAATTGTCTAAGCAAATACATATAGAAAAGGATTAGTATGAGTTAAAATAATTTGTTTACAACTACGCGGTAACCCTAAATACACAACAGAGAGAGAGAGAGAGAGAAGTTTCAAAGATAATAATATTAAAAATAAAAAAGGCATCTCTTTATTTATTAATTTATGCACCTTATCCTAGTACAATATAGATCACATTTGTACTATTTTCACTTAATAATATTAATTTTAAAATGTATAGAGGCGACAAGAAGTTTCTGAGCCATCATTTAGTAACATATTATAAAAATAAATAATTCGATGATAAATAAATTAAATGTTAAAATATAAATAACGCCCAGGTAACTTTGCAACTCAATAATACAAATATATGATAAAAATAATGATCAGGTTTGTTAATTTTTAAATAATTTCTACTCTCAAGAATGAGAGCAAATTTCAAAATAAAACTTAAGTGAGTTTCATTTAAAATTTAATCATGGTATTTTAATTCTATACAGAGTTAATAAATTTTCAAATTTATTCATCAAAATCCTTAATAATTATTTTTATTTAGATTAGAATATTTAATTTAATATAATTATTATTTTTTGTTATTTCAATATTTTTTTTCTATACTTACTCTTTTCCTCAATTCAGTGTGACTGAGCTCCCTTTTCGTGAAAGCATTGAGGCCTCTTTTGCAAAATATATTTTACAAGTAATATCCTACCAACACTTCTATATTTATGAAAATAGCCTAAAATGAAGGTAAATATTGTTAATATATCCTAAATAATATACCTATTTCTTTAAATTTCAGTAATACACATATTTGCTACAATAATATTTCATACAAACGACGATTAAAATAGATATTTTTCATATGGGCTACCCGTAAATTTTGGTACAAATTTATTTAATGCTCATTTTATAATTGCATTCTTTCAATTTTTTTATAAAGACACCGTCTTATAGTTTAATTTGAATAATTTTAATATGTTGAAGTAGAAAATTGTACACATGGCAAAGTTTAGTTTTTATTTATTGATGTTTATACGATTTCAATAAGTTGAAATTTTCGCTTATAACTACGTGGGATCGAAAACGAACAAATTTTTTATCTACCAATGAGATGGTATATCTTAATATATATATTTTTTCTTTATAGTGTCTTAAGGCTTAGGCTTTCCAAGTAATTAATTCGATTACTTTTTCGTTTAGAAATACTATAAAAATCGCCATATCTATCGATTCAATAGCAATAAATTATGTAAACATTAAAAAATAGTAAAAATATAAACAAACCACATGTTTTACTTCAATATAAAGTTCATTGGAAATATAAAAAAAATGTGATCCATACAATTTAGAAAATACACTAAAGCTACCTATCTACAATTATTTGAAAATAATCACTTACAGAAATGTCATATTTCACACAATATTTTTGTAATATTTTTTTTGTGTAAATAGGAGAAAATGTTTAAACATCTTCAGATGAAAAAGAAATATTATGGCATGTTTAATTTGTTGTTTTTTTTATTGCGGGAGGTATGTATTTACTACCTAGGACAGTCTATTACACATGGCTGCTTTTGCAAGAGTGGAATACAAGTTGAGATACTTGTTATATATGGACGTATATATGGCAATTAAAAACAAATGCTACAGAAGAAAACATGTTAGATTAACAGTTGTGCAATAGAAGTCAAATATAAATACTATTACTAAAGTGTACCAGATTTCTGAATGTGTTTTAATACACCTTCTACAAGCTTACACGTGAAGCTTTATTTACTTTAAAATACTTGTTATAGCAGCCAGAATGAAAAAAAAATGTTCTACTGATTGTAATATACTATTCTAGGCCTACTTGCTCTTTCTGTTCATTAAAATATGCCATATTTTTCGAATTCATCTAGCCAATTATTACACTCATATTTCTACCCTGGCATCTAAAATTAGTATCTTTATACTAATATAAATCAGTAATAATGGCAATTAAAAACAAATGCTACAGAAGCAAAACATGTTAGATCAACAGTTGTGCAATGAGAGTCAAATATAAATGCTATTACTAAACTGTACCAGATTTCTGAATGTGTTTTAATACACCTACAAGCTTACATGTGAAGCATTTTAAGGCCATTTTATGATAAGAGAATTAAAAAATTGATTTCTGTTATGTTGGTGTGTTGGAAATACCACCACATGGATTGTCATTATTAAGTTATTAGCACTAATCAGGAGAAAACTAATGTCTTATTGAAATACTAAGAATATGGGAATAAGATAGGCCATATGATTAGACACGATAAAAGTTTCCTATCAAAAGATTGATTGAAATAACCAGATCAAGGAATGCTTTCTTTGCTCAATGTGTAAACATGAGAGAAACCAAGAAGACATCTTGCCACCATTAGAAGATTATGAATTGATTATCTTAAAAGGAACTTAACTGAGGAAGTGTAGTCATGGAAACCTAGAATAATAATGAAGATACCTCACTGGTATATCATTTTAACTGACAAATGCTTCCATCAGAAATGACATCTGTGGGTTTCCTGGGAATATAAATGAGGTATGAACATCTTGTACTCACCTTAATTGACAGAATTTTACTAGGCTAATGTTTGAATGTGACTTCTTGGTGTTTATGAAGGAAGGTAATTCCAATATATAAGACAACACCAATTAATCAAAAAGGCATTAAAGCATAAATGATTTGTTGCTTCTCTTCATTATAACAAAATTGGTATATTTTTGTAATAAGGTACAATAGATAAAGATTACAATGTCTCAATGTGTAAGCATTGCCCAAGTATGTTGTATTTGGCAGCTTTTTATATTACTAAAATACTGTGCTAACTTTCTTTCTAATTATAAACTCCTAAAACTAAGTGCAATTCTCAACCTGTAACCCCAAAACACATTATTGACTGTATATTGACTCATCCATTGATGAGCTCTACTCTTCCCCGGCAGACACCATCAAAAGTCTCAAGCTTTACAAGCTTGACATCCTGATAGGATTGAGTGGAGATAAGAAAGAAGAAGCTCTTAAAGAGTTTAGGTTAGCCCATTTGTCAGAGGGATTCTTTTTTTTTTTTTTTCATTATTGATCCTTGATTGCAAAAATAAATTTTAAAAAAGGATGCCAGGAACCAAAGCAACATTCAACCAGATTCTTAATTTAAATATATTTTTAAACAGATTATTTTTTTTTTATGATGGGAATATAGTTAGCCATTTTTTTGTTTGTGAATGCTGCATTGTGTAAATATTGATTCTGTTATAGCAAAGAAATGCCTGTGTACTTTGGCTTTAATGTCAGCTGTGTTCCAGTTGAACGTATCCTACCCCTACACCGGCTGTCAGAAACTATTTGAGGTGGACGATGAACTCAAGCTCAGCATCTTTTACGAGAAGAGGATGGGGGCAGAAGTGGAAGTGGATAACCTGGGAGATGAGTGGAAGGGCTACGTGGTCCGTATCACCGGCGGCAACGACAAGCAGGGCTTCCCCATGAAACAGGGAGTGCTGACGTCTGGCAGGGTCAGGCTGCTGCTCTCCAAGGGGCACTCCTGCTACCGTCCTCGCCGCACGGGAGAGCGCAAGCGCAAGTCTGTCCGCGGGTGCATTGTTGACTCCAACCTGAGCGTCATCTCCCTGGTGATCGTGAAGAAGGGCAATGAGGAGATCCCAGGCCTGACAGACACCACTGTCCCCCGCAGACTGGGACCCAAGAGGGCCAGCAAGATCCGCAAGCTCTTCAACCTGGAGAAGAAGGATGATGTCCGCCAGTATGTTGTGAAGAGGCCCCTGGCTCCCAAAGAAGGTAAATCTTTTGTTTGATAACTTTGTCAGTAGCAAATTTTTTTATGGGTTTGTGGATGTTGCTAACACAGTTGCTTATGTGAAGGAGAATCAAATGTCATACATGTACAGCCACACATCTACATTAACAACTATTCAATTCTCAATGTTTTGATGACCATCACTTGATTATATCTCAAATGTAGCATAGCTTACAAATCTCTCAGTTATACTGAACTTAAACAAGGAACTTAAATCAGGATGAGTGTCCCAAATCAATACTTCTTCAAGTAAGGACTAAACCAAAGAAAGCCATTTAATCCTTCCTGCTCCAGTATTAGCAAACCACGTGTTTGGCAAGTTGTCCTAGCAATAATTTATAAGGTTTTGTTAAAAAAAAAAAGGGGGGGGGAATGCATATATAATATCTATTTTTGTAGTTGTAGTGAATGTTGATGATTCTCTCACTAGGAAGGTATAAAATGGAAATAATAATGTGTTGGTTACCAGGCAAGCCCAACAAGACCAAGGCCCCCAAGATCCAGCGGCTGATCACACCACTCACCCTGCAGCGCAAGCGTCATCGTCTGTCACTCAAGAGGCAGCGTGTGCTCAAGCGCAAGGAGGAGGCCTCAGACTACGCCAAGCTGCTGGCCACCCGCGCCAAGGAGGCCAAGGAAAAGAAGGCAGAGGAGCTGCGTCGCCGCAGGTCTGCCTCCCAGAGGGAATCCACCTCCTCTGGTGGCGGAAAGTGAAGTGCTTCAATAAAGGGAGACTGTTAATGTTGTTTTCTCCTATTGCCTCTATAGTCCTACACCCTTTTTGTATCACAGGATTGACAAATT
>CP092881.1:6249399-6310197 GCA_030710605.1 Cordylochernes scorpioides | reverse complement strand
GATCTGTTTACGCAGATAGTTCTTGTTGTAGGGGACATCCACCGTCTCAATGTAAAGCCCTGTGCAACAACTGTCAAACACAACAACAGTTTATACGATGGGAGACATACGACTATCATCAGATAGGGTGCTGTCGGAGAAATCTCCGGAGGAATTGGGCTGCTTTTCTGCATAGCTGAGGAGGAAGGCATAGCCCTTGAATGTGTTCTTGGGGGGGCAGGGGACCCATTGTGGAGGTGCTGGTTCCTGCGCAACAATCCTGCTCTAGTACTGCATAACAACTGCTCTAACAAATACAAATCTATATACTCAAAAATTACACAACAATAAAAAAAAAAAACTAAACAAGCAACAGACAACAATGTTATAAAACCCACACAACAATCACACAATCTGCTCTGACACTCAAAGACCCTCAATCAAACTGTCCCATAACTGGCTCAACTATAATATAAACCTGCTCATATACTGCTGCACAGCAGGTTGTCAATTGCTCAGAACTTCGCAATAATTCTTTCTATAACTGTACCAAATTTCTATAAGGAAAATAGAAAATTTGGAACCTTTAAAGAAATATAATAATAAAAGATATTGTACCTATATACTTTAGATTCAATCACAACTATAGATTAAAACAATCTGCTACCACATTTTATATTCTCTCATTTTAATTATCAACACAGATGATAAGACACAATTTGGATTATAGATTATAAACACAAGGTAATAACATATTATTGACTGTATTGACTCATCCATTGATGAGCTCTACTCATCCCTGACAGACACCATCAAGAGTTTCAAGCTTTACAAGCTTGATGCCTTAATATGATTGAGTGGTGATAAGAAAGAATAAGACCTTGTGAATTATCAACACAGATGATAAGACACAATTTGGATTATAGATTATAAACACAAGGTAATAACACATCATTGACTGTATTGACTCATCCATTGATGAGCTCTACTCATCCCCGACAGACACCATCAAGAGTCTCAAGCTTTACAAGCTTGATGCCTTAATATGATTGAGTGGAGATAAGAAAGAATAAGACCTTGTGAATTATCAACACAGATGATAAGACACAATTTGGATTATAGATTATAAACACAAGGTAATAACACATCATTGACTGTATTGACTCATCCATTGATGAGCTCTACTCATCCCCGACAGACACCATCAAGAGTCTCAAGCTTTACAAGCTTGATGCCTTAATATGATTGAGTGGAGATAAGAAAGAATAAGACCTTGTGAATTATCAACACAGATGATAAGACACAATTTGGATTATAGATTATAAACACAAGGTAATAACACATCATTGACTGTATTGACTCATCCATTGATGAGCTCTACTCATCCCCGACAGACACCATCAAGAGTCTCAAGCTTTACAAGCTTGATACCTTAATATGATTGAGTGGAGATAAGAAACCTTGTGAATTATCAACACACACTTCCCATTTTGATCATTTCCCTCACAGCAAACTTCACTTACCTTTCTTCTGTGCAGATGAAGCCGTGGTCACTCTCTTTACAGGAGTTTCTGTACAGACAGACCCATGTCAGAATTGGCTGGTAGGTGTTGGCCACAATGATCACATCTATATATATAAAAATGAATGTTTGTAGGTTTGTCTGTTTGTTTGTTGGTCTGTATGCACGGTATACAAATTCGCAGTAGTTCACTAATTCAAACCAAAATTTCCATACATAGGTAAAAAATAACGGGGATGACGATAGGCTATTTTAAAAAATATATAAATCAATTATTAAAACTATATATTCAAATTATTCTACTTAGCTCACGAAAAGCGCCCTCTAGAATGCGGGCGATCTGACGACGGTGTGCGCCCGTTGGCTGCCGGCGAGCACGTGACTTCCCTGCCCCCCCTTCGAGAAAATGTAATCGTCCGGCTGCCAGCCGGTTGGACAGTCCAAGTTCCCACCGACCGTTGGCTGCCAGCGAGCACGTGACTTCCCTGTGCGCGAGCACAGTTTTGTATAGTGTTTGAATAGAACATTTAATCGGGTAAATCCCGGGCGTTGCCCAGGTCATTCGTCTAGTTTTCTATAAATACAAACACACACAAGGTAATAAGACCAAATCCAATTAAATAAATAGTGTGTGATATTTCTGTGTAACTGCATTGTTAACATTATCAGACAAAAGTACTGAAATGGTATGCTGGATGGTAACAAAGCTGGAATAATGATGGTAACAAAGTTGTTGTTACTGAAACATCACACACTATTTAATTTATTAGGAATTGGTCTTTTATTACCTTGTGTTTCTAATCTATAATCCAAATTGTACCTTATCATCTATAAATGAATGTAATTGATATGTTACAATTTATATTATAGATTAGAAACACAATGTAATAAGACCATATAAATATTGTGTATAATAATACATTTATTAATTTGGTCTTATTATATACATTGTGTTTCTAATCTATAATATTGTGACGGTGTTTTGACCCACCGCCAATTTTGAACAGCCCTTTCAACCACCACCACCTCGGCCGGCTGGGTAAGCTAAGTCGGCGCATGCGCGGCGGCGGTGGTGACGTGGTAAGCACGTGGGAGGATGCCATTGTTTTTGACGGCCACCACGAGCCAACGTTCATTTTCATCAAACCTTTTTAAACTCTTCTTTACTAGATTTTAATTTGTAACAATAATAATTAACATTGATATTTATTTTTATATTTTATTTGTAATAATTAAAATACCTTGGAACGAATAATTGAATCATTTCTTCAAAACCAGACGAACCACCACAATATAAAAGTTGTACCTCAGCAATTACTTGTAAGGACATAAAAGTATAATCATATTGTGGCCAACAGTTCTGAGATATGTACTAAGTGCTACTTTAAAACAACAAAGTACTTCCCACCACAAGTTACTTATAATCCATGACAGAGGTTCCAATATGTTCAATAAAACCTTTATTCTTTGTTAAAAACTCTGCTTATTTCATTTTTAACAGAAAATAATAATAAAAAATTTTAAATGTATGAAAGAATAACACATGTAGTACATACTAGAAGTTTTCAGGTATTGTAGACTGTGTTAGAAGTGTGTTCAAACAAGTCCAGACACAGTGTGAGAACCACTCACTAGGAGTCCGCTGCAGGGACCCAGATGGTCCGGACCCAGAAGAAGTGGAAGAAGAAGCATCGCTGGCCTCCAGTAAAGGATCTGGTCTAGGCCTGATCCGCGACCGTCTGGATCCTGCGGCTATGGTAGGACTGGGAGTGGCGATGGGCTTGCGAGTCCGTCGCCTGCCTTCCACCATGTTGTCTGGACACCCAACAATTTATATAAAATTTCTCCTGATTCAAAAGAGTATATTGAAAATAAATTTAAAAATTCAAAGAGAGAAGTTTGAATGATTTTTGAGAAATATCCCATAGTATACAAGTTGTGAAATAGATGTATAAGAAATATACACTCATGGACAAAACTTAAGGAAGTGGAAAGTCTTTGCTAGTCATCTATTTTTTTGAAGGAGACAGAGGCAATTATGTTCATACTTGTTTATCTTGTGTCTTCAATAAAGGTCACTGAAATATCTTTCAGAATTATTGTCTGAATCCTGATATATATACATGCTAAAAGATACAACTTCTTTAAGTTTTGTCCATGAATGTACAAACATACCACTATTGTTGTTGTTGTTGTTGTTTCTTATCCCCTTGTGTAAAGATTACACGAATTCCATGAGTTCATGCTCCTCGAGCTGTTTTATGATGAGCAGCGGCCTCTCCCAAAGGTCCTCTTTAGTACATCTAATGCAAGCCAAAATGTGTTCTGGAGCTGCAGGTACCAAACTACATTTTGGGCAAGTGGGATAAATTTTGTTATTATTTTCTATCTTCAATGGCTTGAGATGGCCTGTTCTAAATCTTGTTAGTGTTGTTTGATGCTGTCTATTTCTGATGTTCAGAGCTCCTCCTGGGTTCACTCCACTGTACCAACTGTGCTTAGGTGGGATCCTCCAGTTCTTGTTTATTTTTGTTTTGGCTATTGTTTCTATTTCTTTAAAAGTAAGTTTATTTTTCTGTGTCAAGGGTTCTTTTGTGCCTTTTTTCGCTAGCACTATTGTAATCTTGTAATAAAAACACCAAGAATTCCTCTACAGTGTTGGTTATATAAACAGAATAGCCCAATACAATGGCAGCACAGTATGGTGGATTAAACTGGTGAAACTTTTGAGAGGGTTCACCACTGATGAGCCAGGCCATCCCAATTACTTTTCCATCACAGTAAGGACAGTAGGAAGTTTGTTATCATTTGATAATGTTTAAAAATTTTGTTCTAAAACTGTTTCTTCTACATAGATGACAAGCCACCAATATGCAAAAGTGAAGTGCTACTGTACAAAGGAAGCAGATGTCAGTACCCAAGCTGTGAGGACACATTTTCTACAAGTCACAGATGCCCATTATCAAAATATCACAGGAAAATACCAAAGATTACTTCTGTATAGAATCCCTCCTATCTAAATATTACAATAGCATTAACATGAAAATTAAGTTGAAGCAAGAAAATGATTATTCTTTGAGTGTGAAAACTTGTAAAAAAAATAGGAAATCACCCCTCTATTATTAATTTGTTTATTTTTGATAAGGCACAATTTGGATTCAATGGACCTAAGAAGTTATTTTTCCTATGAGCTGAAGAAAATGAATTCCAAAGTGAATATCAATGTTGATGCTAAGCCATCACTTGAAGATTCTATTTTAAAGAGTTCAGGATCTGAAGCTCTCCTCTACTTCAAGAAGTTGAGAAAACACAGCATTAAAAGGGTGAGTTCTTTTTCTCACATCTATTTTCCATTCAGTACTTTTGTCTGAAGATGGTAACAACGCTGTTACCGAAACGTCACACACTATTTATTTATTTGGATTTGGTCTTATTACCTTGTTTTGGTTATTTTTTCGTCTGTTTTGCACAAGTTGAATCTGGTTAGAATGATGTATGTAAATTAGATGATTGTTGCCTTAAATACACGAGGTAATTAACTCGTTTCTCTCTCTCTATATCTAAAAATGTTTAAAGTTTAATTTTATAAATCTGAGAGTTGTCTTCAAAAATGATCCAACATGAGTTATAGCTGCAGAGTTCAGATATTCTTTAGAATAAATAAGATTCCATTAACATACAAGTCATCCCTACTTCTGCCAAAGTAATATACAGTAGAACCTCCATGAGAGGACACCCATGCTAGAGAACACCTCTCTATAAAGGACAGTTTTCATTTGCAAAATTACCATTTTTATATTTTTGCAACCCTCTGGTAAGAGGACACCTCTCCCTAAAGGACACTTTGGCTCTGCAATTAGGTGTTGTCCTTTACAGGGAGTTTGTTCTACTGTATAAAAATTGTTATATAAGTACCTATAACCCCCAGTTTCTAATTATAAAATAATAACTAGATAATGTTTTTTTTTTTTGCTTATCCCTAATACACGTGGTACAGGCCATGATAATCATGGTGGGTAGTTAGCGACTGCTTTTTTTACTGTAAGCGCACCACATGTCTACACATGTGAAAAGCAGTTCAACTTTGCTCCTACAAATGTGCCAGAGCCCCGTTTGGTTACTTGCACTCACTGGTGGGGTTGGACTTTTGCAAGAATAGGGAGACATTGGAGCTTTTTTTTTTATCAGAAAAAAGTGTCCAATGCGGGAATCGAACCCGGGTCATAGCGGCCGAAAACCAACGGTTTAGACCATCCTTCCACCGACCCCCTACTAGATAAAGTAAATACACAGGATATGGAGTGTTATAAATGACTTTCAATGTTTTGATTTTGTTATGGACACCAGTGCATGTGCAGAGAAACATTTGATTTTTACAAACAGTTTGTATTTCTCCACTTTGATTGGTTAATAGAAGATTGCTAGAAATCTTGCTTTTTTTTTTTCCCAATTAAATAAGATATATATGGTTTAATTTTTTATTAATGTTTGAATAACTACAGTAAAATCCCTCTATAACGAATCTCAATGGGACTGAACCTTTGGTTCACAATAGCCATTATTCATTATAACTATAGTTCACTGTATTATGAAATAAGAATGGGGATTATATTTCAGGTTTGTTATATCCCAGGGGTTTTACTGTATTAACATTGTTACTTGATGAATGATAAGACACAATTTGGATTATAGATTATAAACACATGGTAATAAGACCAAATCTAAATAAATAGTGTGTGACATTGTTACTGAAACGTCACACACTATTTATTTGGTCTTATTACCTTATGTTTATAATCTATAATTCAAATTGTGTCTTATCATTCATCAAGTAACATTGTTACTTGTGTAACTCACCCAGGGAGATAGTGGCAGAGATGGTGCTATCCTCAGCGGGAGCTGCTGGCTTCCTGAGTGACGTGGATTGGTCCCCAGAGAGGATGACAGCAGTGCGGGAGTAGCGGCGGGTATCCCCCGAGTCACTCTCCACAATGTAACCCAGTTGCCCGTGGTCCCGGAAGTATCCTCTAACGATGCCCGGATCGAAGTAGTGGTCCGCAGCCTCCGTCAGCACACTCTGGCCCTCCGGCAGTGGATCTACTAGAATGATGTCCCGGCTCCAGATGGAGTGGAGGTCCCCATCATCGAACTGGATCATCCACCTGCCACACACTTATCTATTTGGAGATTTGGTCTTGCTACCTTTTGATTCTAGTCTCTAATCCAAATTGTACCTTACCATGAAATCAAGAGAGTTGTTGTTTCTTATCCTCTTGTGCAAATATTACACAAATTCCATGAGTCTATGCTCTCCTTGAACAATCTCATGGAATGGGGTGTCAGGGTGCAGCTTTCAATGATCATAGCACCATGATCCAGACACACTTTGGTGAAATTTTGACTTTGACTGAAATTTGAGGTTGTTCCTAACATGTAAACAAAACGTCTTTGCTGCCGACTATAACATAAGTACAGACTCAGTATCCCTGGAGAGGAACCCAAGCTGATATCTATCAAAAGGGTCAGTTAAACTGTATTTAAAGAGGTCTTTCTCCTCTTTTTTTCTAACAATGCTGCTGTTGGTCCACAACTGCCTATTCGTCAGAGTTATTCTGCTTGTTTCGCAGCTAGCCTTCATATCTGAAAGTTGATCTTCTATTCGCCATCTGGGGACGTACCCTGTAGCAGTCAGCTCTGCCGAGGGAATTGAGACCAGCTGTAGATGACCCCACAAACACAGAGGAAGAAAGAAGATCTAGAGGGAACGTACCTGCTGATTGAATCTTCGGAGGTGATCACGCCGGGGTAGTAGAAGCCATCTTTCCATTTGGCCATCACCCTCATACCTGGCCATACACATGTAACATTGGTTGGCTGGCACATTGCCATCTACAGTAGAACTATCTCCATGAGAGGACACTCCCGTTAGAGGACACCTCTCTACAAAAGAACAGTTTTCATTTGCAAAATTACCATTTTTACTATTCTGAAATTCTCCGGTAAGAGGACTCCTCTCCTTAAAGAACATTTTGGTTCTGCAATTAGGTGTCCTTTACAGGGAGGTTCTACTGTATATGTGAAAAGAAACACATTGCCACACAAATATTGCAAATTTAAGAGAGATGTAGCAACACCTTCCTGACAAATCTACATTTCAAAAGTAGAGAGGAACAAGTAGGTACCTGGCATGATGGTTAAGCCAGTTGGATTTGGAACTGCATCTGTGGCCATCTGGATCTCTGGACTGGGAGATCGTTCTGGACTCTTTGGGGGTGCTGCAGACAGAGGGGGGTTGGCTTCTGTGAACACAAGGTAATGACACCAAATCCAAATAAATAAATAGTGTGTGACGTTTCAGTAACAATGCTGTTACCGAAACATTACACACTATTTATTTGGATTTAGTCTTATTACCTTGTGTTTATAATCTACCACATGTAACACTGGTTAGCAGACACATTACCATCTACAGAAGAACAATCTCCGTGAGAGGACCCTCCCGCTAGAGGATACCTCTCTACAAGAACAGTTTTCATTTTCAAAATTAGCATTTTTACTGAAAGGTAATAAAAGACCATATTCAAATAAATAAATGTGTGTAACATTTTGTTAACAGCATTATTACTATCATCAGATAAAAATACACCTATCCCCCGATTTACACGGTACTTGTTTTACACGTTTTCGCTTTTACATGGTTTTCCAAATAAGTTTTTTTTTTTTATCGCACTATACTAAATGCTACTGTGATTGAACACATGCGCTGTGTACACATCTCACGAGGAATCCCGAACTTATGTGCTGACTACATATTTTAACCTGTCAATGCATTTTATTTTTATTTCTGTGTACACCTATCCCCCGATTTACACGTTTTTCTCAGGAACGTATCTACCGTGTAAATCGGGGGATAGGTGTACTTAATGTCTTTTATCAGATTCAGTCTGATAATGGTAACAATGCTGTTACCGAAACATTATACACTATTTATTTGGTCGTATTACCTTGTGTTTATAAGTGCCTTATCAAGGGGTCTCTCACCTGCAGGAGGCTGTGGGTGTACCACCAGAGGGAACTCTGGGCTGTTGGGACGAGGGGACATCAGCTTGGGCTTCTTCTTGGAGGGCTCCTGGGAGCAGTTGGAGCTGAGGGAGGAGCTGATGTCTGTCATGTAGCCGGTGCTCCGGGCTGCTGGGGACTCCAGGCAGTAGGACTCCACCGGGACTGTGACCTCCTCCACCACTCCATCCTCTCTGTGCTGGGGTCCAGTGGTTAGTTTGCCGGATCTAATGGGGTATACAGTGAAACCTCCCTTAAGAGACCAGAACTTAAATGGATACTATCAAAAGTATTTTTTTTTTGCTTATCCCTAGTACACGTGGTACAGGCCATGATAATCATGGTGGGTAGTTAGCGACTGCTTTTACTGTAAGTACACCACATGTCTACACATGTGAAAAGCAGTTCGACTTTGCACTTACTAATGCCAGAGCCCCGTTTGGTTACTTGCACTCGCTGGTGGGGTTGGACTTTTGCAAGAATCGGGGGCCATTGGAGCATTTTTTTTTTCTTTAAACAGAAAAAAGTGTCCAATGCGGGTTCGAACCCGGGTCCTAGTGGTCGTAAACCAAACGGTTTACCAGCCTTCCACCGACCCAAAAAGTATAAAATCAAATCAAACCAAATCAAAAGTATAAAATTGTGAGGCAAAGAGTATCTTGTAATGATCTTTTATTTGGCCGAGCTATTGAGTGTTTCTGCCCATCTACAGAGGAGGGAAAATCCCATTTTTACTGCTGTAGAAGGACAGAAATACTCAAAAGTTTTGCCAGATAAAAGATCATCACAAGAAACTCTTTGCCTCTCTCTCACAATTTTATACTTTTGATAGTATACTGCTCCAGGTGGTTATTCAACACTTAACATGGATACTCCTGGTCCCTCCTTAGAGAGCTTCCCATGAGTGCCCAATTAGATGGATGACTAGCTCCCATGAGAGATCCATATGATCAGTGTGATCACCTACCTCTATGAATGATATTAAATTTGGTAAAATTTTTAAAAGTGAGACTTCTTCTCATCCATTCCCAACCTTTGAAGAAGAACAGAATGGGCTCTAATGGAAGGTTCTAACTATATCAAGTCATTTGTGACCTTTACAGTAACTCAGTTAACTCCGCCTTTGCCGGTCCCAAGCCCGGATGAAAAAGGAGGAGGGGGAGCAGTAATAAGCTCACTAAAAAACCTGGGTTCAGCTGGCCCAGCTGATAGTACCCTGTAAGGGCTCCTAATCCAGGGATACAGGAAGAGGAGCGTTTGTACTCCATGTTAGGAGCAGCTGCACATGGCGTCTGTTCCTCATGTCAGAGGCGGCCATTTATTTTGGAGCTAAGTCGGCCTGCCACTGAGTAGTGCTCCCAGTCTTAATGACAAAGGCAGATGCATTCTACTTCACCCAGTCATGATGGTTGTCAAAAGACACCATCAAGGGTCACAACTTGATACCCTAATATGATTGAGTGGAGATAAGAAAGAAGAAGAAGACAGTAGCTCAGCATGTGGGCTGCTGTACTCATGAGAGGTTTTACTGTCTCTTCTAAAAGAAAAAGAAGCACAACAAACACACAGGATCCATGTGAGAATGAACTTACCTTAGAGGTATAGGACTTGATGACTTCCCCTCCAATTACAAGTTGCTTAGTGATCACCCTGGTGACGTAGGTGATGGAGTAGGTCTTCTTGGGGTCATACACCACACCATCCAGGGCCTGGACACATTGATGATGTTACTCTACTACTGACAGTGGCCACCCAACCACAACACATTGGGGGGGGAAATGCCAAATCTCAAAAAGTGGCCACCAAACCACATTGGGGGGGGAAATGCCAAATCTCAAAAAGTGGCCACCAAACCACATTGGGGAAAATTCCAAATCACAAAAAGTGGCCACCAAACCACATTGGGTAAAATGCCAAATCTCAAAAAGTGGCCACCAAACCACATTGGGGAAAATTCCAAATCACAAAAAGTGGCCACCAAACCACATTGGGTAAAATGCCAAATCACAAAAAGTGGCCACCAAACCACATTGGGGAAAATTCCAAATCACAAAAAGTGGCCACCAAACCACATTGGGTAAAATGCCAAATCACAAAAAGTGGCCACCAAACCACATTGGGGAAAATTCCAAATCTCAAAAAGTGGCCACCAAACCACATTGGGGAAAATGCCAAATTACAAAAAGTGGCCACCAAACCACATTGGGGAAAATTCCAAATCACAAAAAGTGGCCACCAAATCACATTGGGGAAAATGCCAAATCTCAAAAAGTGGCCACCAAACCACATTGGGGAAAATGCCAAATCACAAAAAGTGGCCACCAAACCACATTGGGGAAAATTCCAAATCACAAAAAGTGGCCACCAAACCACATTGGGGAAAATTCCAAATCGCAAAAAGTGGCCAAACCACATTGGGGAAAATTCCAAATCTCAAAAAGTGGCCACCAAACCACATTGGGGAAATGCCAAATCTCAAAAAATGGCCACCAAACCACATTGGGGAAAATTCCAAATCACAAAAAGTGGCCACCAAACCACATTGGGGAAAATTCCAAATCTCAAAAAGTGGCCAAACCACATTGGGGAAAATTCCAAATCACAAAAAGTGGCCACCAAACCACATTGGGGGAAATTCCAAATCTCAAAAAATGGCCACCAAACCACATTGGGGAAATGCCAAATCTCAAAAAGTGGCCACCAAACCACACTATAAAAGCAAAGGTCACCTCTCCCATCAAAATAGATATCAAAACTAGACGTCATCTATTGACTGCCGCTACAAACTAGTAGCCTCGGGTCAGTGACAAAGCCACAACACCGGCTTTGGCAAACTGAGAAGCATTCATCTGGAGACCATGGTTTCGGGCTAATGGCCCTCGTTAGTCTAGGACAGACTTTATTCCATGAGAATTTTATCGAACAGGAGTTTATTGATATAGAGATTTGAATACATATGTAAATATGTTAAAAAGTATAATGATTTATGATATTCCGCTATCTTTAGAAGTTCAAGCCATTAACTCTTCTGATTTGTTTGTTTTGTATAATTATACATTCGATTGGAAAAATACAGGAGTCAATATTCCATCATTGGTGTCTAAACCAAAAGAGTCTAAAGCTATTCAGGAATTTGCGCTGAACCGACAAGCTATAACCTGTATTTCCAGGCTCAAAACTGGCCATACAAGACCACTCCTTTCTCAGGATGGTGTCAAGACTTTCCCACAATGTACCATCTACAGGACCAGAGAGGCCTCACCAGACCACCTCTTGGAATGTATGGAAGCCTCAAGACAGGACCTGTATTCCTACACTACCAAGATTGTAAATTTGATCCATGATTTCAGTCTCCATAAACTTGTATAACTATGTACAAATGGCAAAAGATGTACCATGCAATGGATACCAGTCCATGTTGGAATAGAGGGCAATGAACAGGCTGATGGCCTAGTGAAGGAAGGACGAAAACAGGTACTGGAAACCAGTTCAATAACATTGAAAGACGCAAATACAATAGCAAAACTCATTACAAAAACCAAAATACCCAAAACAACAGTCTTTGATTTCCAGACTTGAGTCTGATCATCTACGGACAATGACTTTCCAGAATGGTTGCAGGGTTTTCCCACTATGTACTAAGTGCAATTCTCAACCTGCAACTACAAAACACATTATTGACTGTATTGACTCATTCATCTACTCTTCCCCGGCAGACACCATCAAAAGTCTCAAGCTTTACAAGCTTGATACCTTAATCTGATTGAGTGGAGATAAGAAAGAAGAAGAAGAAAATACCCAAGCCCATATGCAACCTCAACATTAACATAGAATTAAAAACAACAATTTCAAGAATCAGAACAAGACATTTTAAAGGAATGAAGATAAACCCAGACATGCCTAGATCCTACAGGAACTGCAATAACTATTACAACACCCAACTCACTCTGGACCATATATACCCGGCCATCCTTGCAGCCCTCTATATGGCAGACATCAATCCAAAAGAGGACATCCATACGGACAAGGCACCTTGGTTGGCCGGTATTGTGATCAGGGTGCATGGGACCAATCTGATCTGCTTCATGGACAAGACACCGCCACCATTGTATATACTTGCAATGAATAACTCTATATTGGCGCAACTATCCCAAGTAGGGATATCGCATTGTGAATGAAATGACAATGAAAATTTTGTATAAATTAACATAAGAGTTCAACCAGTACCTGGAGGAAAGGTCGAGGGGAGAAACAGTGGCAGTGAGGGCAGGTCTCCGTGTCCACCTGAACTGATTGATCCTTGACTAAGGTGGGGGTGCTGGTCTGACCCCTCTTGGGGAGCAGGGGCAACCTGAACTGTGGCACCACACATACACCTTATATCAATCAACCAACACCTTTAGTCTAGGATTCCCCTGAGAGATACAGAAAAGGAGTGGGAAAGGAAATCACATACACACACAATTATTATGCAGTTAAACCTGTCTATAGCGCCCCCTCTTGGGACTCACCAAAATAGGGTGCTATAGAGAGGAAGTGCTATAGACAGGTCACTTTTAATGTAAATTGCATCGTACTACGTATTCAAAATCAGGTGCTATAGAGAGGAAGGTGCTATTTAGAGAGGGCGCTATAGACAGGTTTAACTGTATATTTATATAGAATTCTATATATGGAAATTTTGCCAGGAGGAAATTGATCTATAAAAGATCTTTCCCATCAAAATAAACGTCAAGACTTTCACCAAAGTGTGCCATGGTGCCATGATCAACGAAAGCTGCATTGCTACACCCCATCCCATGAGATCAGCTCGAGGAGCATGAACTCATGGAATTTGTGTAATCTTTACACAAGGGGATAAGAAACAATAACAACAAATAAACATCAAATAGATGGTGTCTAGTTTTGACATTTATTTTGACAGGAGAGGCGCCTTGTGCTTTTATATATTTCTCTATGAATATAATATATTAAAAATTGACCATTGACTGTAAATATTAACTTATCTTGTTTACATTTATGATAAGGTACAAAATTAGATTATAAATTAAGATTGGAATCTGTGTTATAACAACAACATCAAAAATTTTTATTAAGACTTTTACCAATTTTTCCAAAATTTATATTCGTAATTAGAAAGATAATATGGAGATATATTACCTGCTTCTCACTAGTGGCAATATCCATGGACTCGGGAAGCGTGGAATCTCCTGGAAGACCCAAGATGGAGGAGAACAACGTAGAAAAACAACAACGAGGGAGTTTACCTTCGCTGAAAGAAAAGTACTCCGGAGTTTGGGAGATCACAGGAGTCTTCCTACTGCATATCGACTGGACACACAAGACATGGTGGCTTAGGGCAGGAGTTTGAAAATAAATTTTTAAAAATCCAACCATTGATGTACTTACTCTGTACTACTCTACAGAATAATAAACTTACTTTTGAAGACATAGCAGCAGTAGCCAAAACAAAAATAAACAAGAACTGGAGGATCCCACCTAAGCACAGCTGGTACAGTGGAGTGGAACCAGGAAGGGTTTTGAACCACAGAAATAGACAGCATCAAACAACACTAACAAGATATAGAAAAGGCCATCTCAAGCCATTGAAAATAGAAAATCAACAAAATCTACCCCACTTTCCCAAAAGGTAGTTTCGGTGCTTGCAACTCCAGAATACATTTAGGCTTACATTAGATGTACTAAAGATGACCTTTGGGAGAAGCTGCTGCTTATCATTAAACAATTCGAGGAGCATAGACTCAGGAATTTGTGTAATATTTGCACAAGGGGATAAGAAACAACAACTCTGTTATTTAGATTATCTACATGAGGTAATTAATGTTTAGATTATGAGACATGATGCTAGTGATACAGAACAAACTCCGTGTAGAGGACAACACCTAGTTGCAGAGCCAAAGTGTCCTTTACTTTTTAATTGGAAAAAAAGCTCCAATGACCCCAGATTCTTGCAAAAGTCAAACCCCACTAACAAGTGCAAGTAACCAAACAGGGGTCTGGCACATTAGTAAGTGCAAAAGTCGAACTGCTTTTCACATGTGTAGATATGTGGTGCACTAACAGTAAAAGCTGTCGCCAACTACTACCGACCATTATTATCATGGCCTGTACATACGTGCACTAGAGATAATACAAAAAATGTAAATCTATAATTTTATATAAGAAATGACGGGAGCAAACTAACCTTCATGGGCCGCATTATGGAGCTGGCCTGGGAGCTGAGGGGTGTGGAAGCCGGGTGCTGCAGGGAGCTGTTGACATGGCTGGACAACACGGGGTTAGGTCAGGAGAGCAGGGAGGATGGCTCACAGACCAGATGTAGGCAACCATGTTGGCATAATCCTTCCACATCTGTTGTGGCTGATAGCTTGTAGCAAGTTTCCTGCCAGCTTCCGCTCCGTTACCCAGAAGTGGATAATTGGGGGATTCACAGATAAGATGGAGGCCCAGTCTAGGTTCTCACAGACCCTGGGATTCTTTGGATTCTACCCCACAACTGCCATGGTCGGAATGTCTAAGTCCTTGTAAGAGGCATCAATGCTTTAGGAAAAAATAGAATAAAAAGATAAATATAAAGGATAAGGAGGTAAAATTAAAGTAAATAGCATATCTAATCGTGCAAATGGGAGTTGTTGATAGTTTGTGCCATTTATCAGAATAAAATGTAATTAATCATTGATTTATTTTTTTTATTTTTTATAATCAAGACTATTAACACAAAGCAATAACGCGCCATCTATACATATAAAATAACATAGCAGAATGATCCAATACAGTATTAGAGCTCTGAGAAGCGGTCTGGTGGATTAAATTGGCAAAACCGCTGGGAGGGTTCACCACTGATGAGCCAAGCCCTCCCAATATATTTTTTCATCGCAGTAAGGACAGTGGAAGTTCATTTTATGTATAAAAGAAACATTCGCGCTTTTAAATCCTTTTATTTTAAATCAAGACTATATCAATGTGCTTTAGTTCGCTTTAATTTTTTTTTTGTAAATAACACACTTTGTTTTTATTTTTCCTATTACACATAAGTAATGTGGGTAGAAGTTAGCGGGTGCTTTCTTTTACTGTAAGTGCACCACATGTTTTTACACATGTAAAAAGCACAGTTCAACTTATGCATTTACAAGTTTGTCAGAGACCTGTTTAATTACTTACACTCTTAGGTGGGATTTGGCTTTTTAAAAAAAAATAGGGGTCATTGGTGCATATTTTTGATTAGAAAAAAAAATTGACTAATATGCGGGGGATTCGATCCTGGGTCGTAGCGGTTGAAAACCAACAATTTTGACCACTCGTCCACCAACCTTCCTGGGTCCACTGACCCTCCATATGCACACATTAAAAGGAGCCTATAATCTTCTTCTTTCTTATCTCCAACCATCATGGTTGGGTGAAGTAAAATGGGTCTGCCTTTGTCATTAAGACTAGTAGCACTACTCAGTGGTAGGCCGACTGGAGCTTAATAATGGTGTCCCACAATGGGTGTTAGAGCTAAACAGCCGCCACAACCTACAATGACGGTATCATGGCGGAGTAAGAGGACTCACCTGTCAGGAATGGACTTGATGAAAGAAAAGTCATCCGAATTGCTGACTGCCAGTGGAGGAGATTGAGGTACCAGAGGTGTCCCACCGTCATCTGATCCTGAAGACACTGCCACACAATATATCTGACCATAGGCTCGTTGTAGGTTCTGATGTCTTTAAAAACATTTTTTAGGAGAACATAGCACAAAGGTGAAATTGTACAGAGATCAAGTTGATTAATTAAGAGAAAGGGATACATAGGGATACACCATCAAAAGTCTCAAACTTTAAAAGCTTGGTACCTTAGTGTGATTGAGTGGAGATAAGAAAGAAGAGAAAGGGATACATAGGGATACACCATCAAAAGTCTCAAACTTTAAAAGCTTGGTACCTTAGTTTGATTGAGTGGAGATAAGAAAGAAGAGAAAGGGATACACCATCAAAAGTCTCAAACTTTAAAAGTTTGGTACCTTAGTGTGATTGAGTGGAGATAAGAAAGAAGAGAAAGGGATACATAGGGATACACCATCAAAAGTCTCAAACTTTAAAAGCTTGGTACCTTAGTGTGATTGAGTGGAGATAAGAAAGAAGAGAAAGGGATACATAGGGATACACCATCAAAAGTCTCAAACTTTAAAAGCTTGGTACCTTAGTGTGATTGAGTGGAGATAAGAAAGAAGAGAAAGGGATACACCATCAAAAGTCTCAAACTTTAAAAGCTTGATACCTTAGTGTGATTGAGTGGAGATAAGAAAGAAGAGAAAGGGATACATAGGGATACACCATCAAAAGTCTCAAACTTTAAAAGCTTGATACCTTAGTGCGATTGAGTGGAGATAAGAAAGAAGAGAAAGGGATACATAGGGATACACCATCAAAAGTCTCAAACTTTAAAAGCTTGATACCTTAGTGTGATTGAGTGGAGATAAGAAAGAAGAGAAAGGGATACATAGGGATACACCATCAAAAGTCTCAAACTTTAAAAGCTTGATACTTTAAAAGCTTGATACCTTAGTGTGATTGAGTGGAGATAAGAAAGAAGAGAAAGGGATACATAGGGATACACCATCAAAAGTCTCAAACTTTAAAAGCTTGATACCTTAGTGTGATTGAGTGGAGATAAGAAAGAAGAGAAAGGGATACATAGGGATACACCATCAAAAGTCTCAAACTTTAAAAGCTTGATACCTTAGTGTGATTGAGTGGAGATAAGAAAGAAGAGAAAGGGATACATAGGGATACACCATCAAAAGTCTCAAACTTTAAAAGCTTGATACCTTAGTGTGATTGAGTGGAGATAAGAAAGAAGAGAAAGGGATACATAGGGATACACCATCAAAAGTCTCAAACTTTAAAAGCTTGATACCTTAGTGCGATTGAGTGGAGATAAGAAAGAAGAGAAAGGGATACATAGGGATACACCATCAAAAGTCTCAAACTTTAAAAGCTTGATACCTTAGTGTGATTGAGTGGAGATAAGAAAGAAGAGAAAGGGATACATAGGGATACACCATCAAAAGTCTCAAACTTTAAAAGCTTGATACCTTAGTGTGATTGAGTGGAGATAAGAAAGAAGAGAAAGGGATACATAGGGATACACCATCAAAAGTCTCAAACTTTAAAAGCTTGATACCTTAGTGTGATTGAGTGGAGATAAGAAAGAAGAGAAAGGGATACATAGGGATACACCATCAAAAGTCTCAAACTTTAAAAGCTTGATACCTTAGTGTGATTGAGTGGAGATAAGAAAGAAGAGAAAGGGATACATAGGGATACACCATCAAAAGTCTCAAACTTTAAAAGCTTGATACCTTAGTGTGATTGAGTGGAGATAAGAAAGAAGAGAAAGGGATACATAGGGATACACCATCAAAAGTCTCAAACTTTAAAAGCTTGATACCTTAGTGTGATTGAGTGGAGATAAGAAAGAAGAGAAAGGGATACATAGGGATACACCATCAAAAGTCTCAAACTTTAAAAGCTTGATACCTTAGTGCGATTGAGTGGAGATAAGAAAGAAGAGAAAGGGATACATAGGGATACACCATCAAAAGTCTCAAACTTTAAAAGCTTGATACCTTAGTGTGATTGAGTGGAGATAAGAAAGAAGAGAAAGGGATACATAGGGATACACCATCAAAAGTCTCAAACTTTAAAAGCTTGGTACCTTAGTGTGATTGAGTGGAGATAAGAAAGAAGAGAAAGGGATACATAGGGATACACCATCAAAAGTCTCAAACTTTAAAAGCTTGATACCTTAGTGTGATTGAGTGGAGATAAGAAAGAAGAGAAAGGGATACATAGGGATACACCATCAAAAGTCTCAAACTTTAAAAGCTTGATACCTTAGTGTGATTGAGTGGAGATAAGAAAGAAGAAGAAAGGGATACACCATCAAAAGTCTCAAACTTTAAAAGCTTGATACCTTAGTGTGATTGAGTGGAGATAAGAAAGAAGAAGAAAGGGATACACCATCAAAAGTCTCAAACTTTAAAAGCTTGATACTTTAGTGTGATTGAGTGGAGATAAGAAAGAAGAAGAAAGGGATACATAGGGATACACCATCAAAAGTCTCAAACTTTAAAAGCTTGATACCTTAGTGTGATTGAGTGGAGATAAGAAAGAAGAAGAAAGGGATACACCATCAAAAGTCTCAAACTTTAAAAGCTTGATACCTTAGTGTGATTGAGTGGAGATAAGAAAGAAGAAGAAAGGGATACACCATCAAAAGTCTCAAACTTTAAAAGCTTGATACCTTAGTGTGATTGAGTGGAGATAAGAAAGAAGAGAAAGGGATACATAGGGATACACCATCAAAAGTCTCAAACTTTAAAAGCTTGATACCTTAGTGTGATTGAGTGGAGATAAGAAAGAAGAGAAAGGGATACATAGGGATACACCATCAAAAGTCTCAAACTTTAAAAGCTTGATACCTTAGTGTGATTGAGTGGAGATAAGAAAGAAGAGAAAGGGATACATAGGGATACACCATCAAAAGTCTCAAACTTTAAAAGCTTGATACCTTAGTGTGATTGAGTGGAGATAAGAAAGAAGAGAAAGGGATACATAGGGATACACCATCAAAAGTCTCAAACTTTAAAAGCTTGATACCTTAGTGTGATTGAGTGGAGATAAGAAAGAAGAGAAAGGGGAATACATAGGGATACACCATCAAAAGTCTCAAACTTTAAAAGCTTGATACCTTAGTGTGATTGAGTGGAGATAAGAAAGAAGAGAAAGGGATGCATAGGGATACACCATCAAAAGTCTCAAACTTTAAAAGCTTGATACCTTAGTGTAATTGAGTGGAGATAAGAAAGAAGAGAAAGGGATGCATAGGGATACACCATCAAAAGTCTCAAACTTTAAAAGCTTGATACCTTAGTGTGATTGAGTGGAGATAAGAAAGAAGAGAAAGGGATACATAGGGATACACCATCAAAAGTCTCAAACTTTAAAAGCTTGATACCTTAGTGTGATTGAGTGGAGATAAGAAAGGGATCTCCTGATTGGACAACTAAAAGTTGCATATGACTTGCTCCATCTATTGGAATAAATATCAACTAAACGTTGATTTAAAAAAAAAATTATTCCAGAATTGATCTTTTGTAATATTTTTTTCATTATAGTTTGGCGTTCTAACGCACTTACGGGCTTAAATACTCATTTCATGTTTTTTTTTTTCTCAGGAAGCCTCAAAGGCCAGCTTTTTTTGTCATTGAGGTACAGCTTTCACTACGCTGATAAGAGCCTGATATGCGTAAGTGTTTATCTTTTCTTAATTAATCAATTATTTGACCCATTCTGGAATAATTAAAAAATCAACAAATAGTTGATATTTTTTCTGATAGATGGCGCAAGTCATCCGCAACTTTTATTTGCATAATCAGGAGATGTCTTTAATTTTATTTTTGTAATACGGATACAAACCAGAATCTTAATTTAATTATGTATTACCTATAGTTTTGCACTTATCTCATTAAAAGCATAGGAGCATTCACATGATAACCTCTAAATGTAGAACAAATTCTCTGGATAACAGCTAGTTGAAGAGCCAAAGTGTCCTTTAGGGAGAGGTGTCCTCTTACCGGAAAGTTGCTAAATAGTAAAAAAGGATTATTTCAGCAATGGAAACTGTTCATTGTAGAGAGGTGTCCTCTCATGGAGTATGTTCTGTTGTTGTTGTTTCTTATCCCCTTGTGTAAAGATTACACGAATTCCATGAGTTCATGCTCCTCGAGCTTTGTTCTACTGTAGAGAGGTGTCCTCTAACGTGAGTGTCCTCTCATGGAGTATGTTCTACTGTACAACAAGACCAACCAATAAACATAATAAAACCCACCTGGACGACCATGCCGGCTTTCTATTCCAGAGTCTCCAGACCTAGTCATGGGGGGGGCAGTTTCTGAAAACACAAACACTCATATGACTAAATATCCTGACTGAAGATACAATTTAGATTATAGATTATAAACACAAGGTAATAAGACCAAATAAATAAATAGTGTGTGATGTTTCGGTAACAGCGTTGTTACCATCTTCAGACAAAAGTACTGAATTTTGATTGGATTTGGTCTTATTACCTTGTATCCTGACTGATCAAATGAGCATTTTTAGATGACATAAGTGTTATCCAGTGGAACATAAATATCAAATAAACATTGATTTAAGTTTGTTCCATAATATTTGGTCAACCTATTTTCTTGATAAATCAGGTAAAGCCAACCACATATGTGTTTTGGGCTGTTGGCCTTCATCAAAGTATGGTACAAGATATACCTCAACGACTGCAAAAGAAAGCTTGTCCAAGAGGTTTCCTGAGAAATCAAGAAATGTGTTAGAGAGAGAATTGGTTCCTGATATCTCTCTGGAAACATACTGCTGCAATGTAAAAAGACAATATCTCAAGCCATTGAAGATAGAAAATAATAACAAAATCTACCCCACTTGCCCAAAATGTAGCTTGGCACCTGCAGCTCCAGAACACATTTTGGCTTGCATTAGATGCACTAAACAGGACCTTTGGGAGAGGCCGCTGCTTATCATAAAACAGCTCGAGGAGCATGAACTCATGGAATTCGTTTAATCTTTACACAAGGGGATAAGAAACAACAACAAAAATATCACAATAACAACAAAAAGATATCACCACAACACAAAGAAGGCCTCCATAGAGGAATAAATAATCTATAGGAATTATTACAAATGAGAACATTTAGATGTGAATGTTTCATTCACACATATATCAAACTTCTACTGTCCTCACTGCGATGAAAAATATATTGGGAGGGCTTGGCTCATCAGTGGTGAACTCTCCCAGCGGTTTCGCCAATTTAATCTACCAGACCGCTTCTTCAGAGCTCTAATACTGTATTGGATCATTCTGTATATATATGCTACACTGAAGGGTGGAATCTTAGAAATGGTATTTAGGTAAACTATGGACATAAGCTTTTAGGACAGTAGAATTACATAGAATATTTGCATTGAGCAATGCTCTTCCAGCAAACAATAAGGACAAGGCCAGTTAGGAATAAATAGGATAGTATAGGAATTAATTTTTTTTTTTTGCTTATCCCAAGTACACGTGGTACAGGCCATGATAATCATGGTGGGTAGTTAGCGACTGCTTTTACTGTAAGTGCGCCACATCTCTACACATGTGAAAAGCAGTTCGAATTTGCACTTACAAATGTGCCAGAGTCCCGTTTGGTTACTTGCACTCGCTGGTGGGTTGGAATTTTGCAAGAATCGGGGGCCATTGGAGCATTTTTTTTTTCTTTAAATCAGAAAAAAAAGTGCCCAATGCGGGAATCGAACCCAAGGTCGTAGCGGTCGAAAGCCAACGGTTTAGACCATCCTTCCACCGACCCCCCTTGATATGCCTGTGTATTAAACATCATTTTCAAGTTGAAAGTTTGTTTTAAAAAGATACAGCTACAACAATCTCACTCTTCTTTTTTCCCGAAGTTTCAGTGACTCTCATTCACATTCCTCAGGAAAATTTTACATAGTTTGTTATTTCTAAGAAAATATAACGCTAACGTCGACAATTTTCTTTATTGAAAAGGTGATAAGGCACAATTTGGACTATAGATTATAAACACATGGCAATAAGACCAAATCCAAATAAATAAATAGTGTGTGAAGTTTCGGTAACAGTGTTGTTACCATTTTCAGACAAAAGTACTGAATCTGAAAAGATGAGCCGGACATGATTCAGCATTTCATTCAGCACTTTTGTCTGAAGATGGTAACAAACGTCACGCACTATTTATTTATTTGGTCTTATTACCTTGTGTTTGTTGAAAAGGTTATAATCTTGGTGAGTTTTCAGACAATAATGATTTTTCAATAGGCTCTAATATAAATACAAGAAACTAGAGGAGAAAGAAATCAGTATTACAGCCTGTTGACATGGAATTCGTGTAATCTTTACACAAGGGGATAAGAAACAACAACACAGCCTGTTGAAGGTTGACATAGCCAGAAAACTGGCCAAACTTATACCTTTTTAATAAAAGAACCTCGTCGCCTTCAGCTTTAATCTCTTCTCAGAAATGGCATCCTTCGATTCCTCCTATTGTTTAAGTTTGTTGCACTCATGATATCATTGTCTCTCTGTTCTTTCATGGAAATATTGCAACAAAGTATTTATTATTTTATTCGCAGAGTATTATTTTTATGTTTATATTTTGCTATACTCTGTACACTTCTTCCCTATTTTGTTTATCTTTTGTTTACCATTCATAGTTTGTTCTTGCCTTAAATAAATTGTTGTCTCATCCTGAAGTTGGCCTTCTCTAATTTTCCACGTAGTAATATGTTGGTTGTCTTGATCAGAGTAGCTGGTCAAGTTCCCTCATATTTTCTAAGTGATACTATTAAGTTACAAGAAAATAAGACCAAATTGAAATAAATTAATAGTGTGCGACGTTTCAGTAAACAATGCTGTTTTTTTTTCGATTAAAAAATGCTCCAATGGCGCCCTGATTCTTGCAAAAGTCCACTCCACCAGCGAGTACAAGTAACCAAACGAGGCTCTGACACTTTTGTAAGTGCAATGTCAAACTGTTTTTCACATGGTGTAGACATGTGGTGCACTTACAGTAAAAGCAGTCACCAGTTTCTACCCACCATGATTATCATGGCCTGTATCACATGTACTAGGGATAATAAATTCAAATTGTGTTTTATCATCATACTATTGAAGTAAAACATCATAAAGGGTTAGGACTAGTTATATTTATTCATAGAATAGAAGGGGGGGAGGGCACAGGTCTAGTACTGTGTTAATGATGAGAGAACACCTACCCTGGGAAGCCGGCACAATGTCCGAATCATCTGTCACAATCATTTTATCAAATGTTGGAATCACAGAAATGGCCGCCACTCACCCCGAGATAAGTTCTGTGTCGTGGTCGACTCGGAGAGTACGAGGTTCCAGGAGGTGTTGAACTCATCCTGGGATGGCTCCGTGGTGGGAGGGGAGAAGGAGATTCTACGGCACGGCGTGTTCTTCATGCGGCACTGCTCATTGCTGCAAATCTCCTCCTGTACACACCAGTACAGTACAACAAACTCTGGACAACACATAATTAAGGTGAAAACACAAACACACGCAGTTTTATTAAGACAACCGGTCTTATACAGATTCACGGCAGGAAGGAAGTATATATTAAGCTGAAAACATCAACCATCCAAAGGGATGAGTGTGTGTTTCTTTTTTTTTTTTTTTGAATTCAAATCTCTAGCTTTCCAGGCATGAAAGCCCTTCTGCTATTATGCTTCCCCTATAGAAGGGCTTTCATGCAAATATTTTATACACTGTGACAATAAGGCACAATTTGGATTATAGATTATAAACACAAGGTAATAAGACCTAATCCAAATAAATAAATAGTGTGCGACGTTTCGGTAACAGCGTTGTTACCATCTTCAGACAAAAGTATTGAATGGACCAAATCTAAATAAATAAATTCAGTACTTTTGTCTGAAGATGGTAACAATGCTGTTACTGAAACGTCACACACTATTTATTTATTTGGATTTGGTCTTATTACCTTGTGTTTATACACTGTGACCTTAATTGAAGACACACAAGATAAACAGGTGTGAATACTTCTGTCTCCCTCAAAAAAAAAATAGATGATCAGTGACATCAAAGACTTTTCACTTCCTTAAGTTTTGTCCATGAATGTATAATTGTATATACAGTAAAACCTCTCTGTAAAGGACAACACCTAATTGCAGAGCCAAACTGTCCTTTAGGGAGAGGTGTCCTCTTACCAGAGAGTTGCTAAATTGTAAAAAAAAATGGTAATTTTGCAAATGAAAACTGTCCTTTGTAGAGAGGTGTCCGCTAGCGGGGTGTCAGTTAAAGGGAGGTTCTAGTGTAATATAAACTATGTTTTATAAATGGAAAAAAAAATTTGATTATTCTAAGATCTCATGGAAAAATTCAAGATCCTATCTATAAAGAAAACTCAGGGAGGACAAGAAGGAAGGTTGAGGAGAAATATGAACTATGTTAGATAGAAGTGAGTGGATACCTGAGTTGAGACTTGACTGGCTTGATCTTGTGACATGGCACCTGAAACAACAACAACATCTTGTTTTACTTTTTTTTTGCTTATCCCTAGTACACCTAGTACAGGCCATGATAATCATGGTGGGTAGAAGTAGGCGACTGCTTTTACTGTAAGTGCACCACATGTCTACACATGTCAAAAGCAGTTCGACCTTGCACTTACAAATGTGCCAGAGCCCTGTTTGGTTACTTGCACTCGCTGGTGGGGGTTTTACTTAATGATTGGTATAAGAGCCCATATCTATTCATTCTCACATGTATAATCAGAATTGTCCAATACAGTATTGAAGCTCTGAAAAGCGGTCTGATTGATTAAAGTGGTGAAACCGCTGGGAGGGTTCACCACTGATGAGCCAAGCCCTCCCACTATTTTCCATTGCAGTAAGGACATTTGAAAGTTTGTAAAAGAAACATTTGTGCTTTATGGCTCTGTTCACTGTCTTATAAAATAAAAATGGGGATTGTTTCAAGTTTGTTATGGGACTGAGCCTGTGGTTCATTATAGCCCTGGTTCACTGTATTATAAAATGGGGATTGTTTCAAGTTTGTTATGGGACTGAGCCTATGGTTCATTATAGCCCTGGTTCACTGTATTATAAAATGGGGTTTGTTTCAAGTTTGTTATGGGACTGAGCCTGTGGTTCATTATAGCCCTGGTTCACTGTATTATAAAATGGGGATTGTTTCAAGTTTGTTATGGGACTGAGCCTGTGGTTCATTATAGCCCTGGTTCACTGTATTATAAAATGGGGATTGTTTCAAGTTTGTTATGGGACTGAGCCTGTGGTTCATTATAGCCCTGGTTCACTGTATTATAAAATGGGGATTGTTTCAAGTTTGTTATGGGACTGAGCCTGTGGTTCATTATAGCCCTGGTTCACTGTATTATAAAATGGGGATTGTTTCAAGTTTGTTATGGGACTGAGCCTGTGGTTCATTATAGCCCTGGTTCACTGTATTATAAAATGGGGATTGTTTCAAGTTTGTTATGGGACTGAGCCTGTGGTTCATTATAGCCCTGGTTCACTGTATTATAAAATGGGGATTGTTTCAAGTTTGTTATGGGACTGAGCCTGTGGTTCATTATAGCCCTGGTTCACTGTATTATAAAATGGGGATTGTTTCAAGTTTGTTATGGGACTGAGCCTGTGGTTCATTATAGCCCTGGATCACTGTATTATAAAATGGGGATTGTTTCAAGTTTGTTATGGGACTGAGCCTGTGGTTCATTATAGCCCTGGATCACTGTATTATAAAATGGGGATTGTTTCAAGTTTGTTATGGGACTGAGCCTGTGGTTCATTATAGCCCTGGTTCACTGTATTATAAAATGGGGATTGTTTCAAGTTTGTTATGGGACTGAGCCTGTGGTTCATTATAGCCCTGGATCACTGTATTATAAAATGGGGATTGTTTCAAGTTTGTTATGGGACTGAGCCTGTGGTTCATTATAGCCCTGGTTCACTGTATTATAAAATGGGGATTGTTTCAAGTTTGTTATGGGACTGAGCCTGTGGTTCATTATAGCCCTGGTTCACTGTATTATAAAATGGGGATTGTTTCAAGTTTGTTATGGGACTGAGCCTGTGGTTCATTATAGCCCTGGTTCACTGTATTATAAAATGGGGTTTGTTTCAAGTTTGTTATGGGACTGAGCCTGTGGTTCATTATAGCCCTGGTTCACTGTATTATAAAATGGGGATTGTTTCAAGTTTGTTATGGGACTGAGCCTGTGGTTCATTATAGCCCTGGTTCACTGTATTATAAAATGGGGATTGTTTCAAGTTTGTTATGGGACTGAGCCTGTGGTTCATTATAGCCCTGGTTCACTGTATTATAAAATGGGGTTTGTTTCAAGTTTGTTATGGGACTGAGCCTGTGGTTCATTATAGCCCTGGTTCACTGTATTATAAAATGGGGATTGTTTCAAGTTTGTTATGGGACTGAGCCTGTGGTTCATTATAGCCCTGGTTCACTGTATTATAAAATGGGGATTGTTTCAAGTTTGTTATGGGACTGAGCCTGTGGTTCATTATAGCCCTGGTTCACTGTATTATAAAATGGGGATTGTTTCAAGTTTGTTATGGGACTGAGCCTGTGGTTCATTATAGCCCTGGATCACTGTATTATAAAATGGGGATTGTTTCAAGTTTGTTATGGGACTGAGCCTGTGGTTCATTATAGCCCTGGTTCACTGTATTATAAAATGGGGATTGTTTCAAGTTTGTTATGGGACTGAGCCTGTGGTTCATTATAGCCCTGGTTCACTGTATTATAAAATGGGGATTGTTTCAAGTTTGTTATGGGACTGAGCCTGTGGTTCATTATAGCCCTGGTTCACTGTATTATAAAATGGGGATTGTTTCAAGTTTGTTATGGGACTGAGCCTGTGGTTCATTATAGCCCTGGTTCACTGTATTATAAAATGGGGATTGTTTCAAGTTTGTTATGGGACTGAGCCTGTGGTTCATTATAGCCCTGGTTCACTGTATTATAAAATGGGGATTGTTTCAAGTTTGTTATGGGACTGAGCCTGTGGTTCATTATAGCCCTGGATCACTGTATTATAAAATGGGGATTGTTTCAAGTTTGTTATGGGACTGAGCCTGTGGTTCATTATAGCCCTGGATCACTGTATTATAAAATGGGGATTGTTTCAAGTTTGTTATGGGACTGAGCCTGTGGTTCATTATAGCCCTGGTTCACTGTATTATAAAATGGGGATTGTTTCAAGTTTGTTATGGGACTGAGCCTGTGGTTCATTATAGCCCTGGTTCACTGTATTATAAAATGGGGATTGTTTCAAGTTTGTTATGGGACTGAGCCTGTGGTTCATTATAGCCCTGGTTCACTGTATTATAAAATGGGGATTGTTTCAAGTTTGTTATGGGACTGAGCCTGTGGTTCATTATAGCCCTGGATCACTGTATTATAAAATGGGGATTGTTTCAAGTTTGTTATGGGACTGAGCCTGTGGTTCACTATAGCCCTGGTTCACTATAGCCATAGTTCACTGTATTATAAAATGGGGATTATTTCAGGTTAGTTATAAAGGAATGTTTGCTATACTCCAGGTTTGTTTTAGCGAGGTTTTACCGTATATGCTATTGTATTTAAAATATTAACATATGGTTAAATATAGTATATTACTGTATATTTAAAACCCAAGATTTTACAGATAACATCTTACCTCTGGTGGGAGTGCTGGGGACAATGTGGGGAACTCCCAAGGGGGGCTGATGTGGAAGACTGCTGCAAACTTCTTTGTTGGCCGTAGTCATCACACAACATGGCACAGTATGTGGTGTTCAAGGAGTACTGTAAAACAACACTTGAAGTTACACCGCATGAGTTTCTTTTCAATGAAAAATCAAAATTTTATTTCAAGGTGAAATATTGACTATTTCTAACCTTTTTGGATGAAAGGGTGAATTATGAAGAGTAATGATGAACGGAAAAATAATAAGCGGAACATTGTGGGTTCGATTCCCATCCCTGGATACTCTTATTTTTCTGTTCATTATTTTTCCGTTCATCATTACTCTTCATAATTCACCTTTCATACCTCATCCAAAAAGGTTAGAAATAGTCAATATTTCACCTTGAAATAAAATTTTGATTTTTCATTGAAAAGAAACTCATGCAGTGTAACTTCAAGTGTCGTTTTGCAATCACAGGCCGCAGTGTATTATATTGTATTATAAGGAGTACTGTGCTCTATACATTCTTCTTTACTCCTTAAGAACAAGGGCTCCTATACTTGGGTTACAGGATAATCAGCAGTTCTCCATGTTAGGAGCTGCTGCACAAGGTGTCTGTTTCTCATGTTAGAGGCGGCCATTTAATACCAGGTCAAAGTCCAAGTTACACCTCTCTGTAGGTGACCTCGGGGAAACGCTGGATAAAACCAGCGCTTTAACGTAACTGGCATATAACCTATATGGAGTCATGCATGAAGGATAAAAAAAAAAAGTACAAGGCTTGAAGCATATACAGTATAACTTCCTCAATTCAACTGACTATAATTCAACCATTTTTTGTACTTTAATTCTCCTATTTACTTCTCCTTTCTTATCTCCACTCAGCAATCATATCAGGGTATCAAGCTTGTTGATGGTGTCTGCTGGGAATGAGTAGAGCTCAATAATGGATGAGCCTATACAATCAATAATGTCTTCTTCTTCTTCTTCTTTTTTCTTATCTCCACTCAATCACACTAAGGTATCAAGCTTGTAAAGCTTGAGATTTTTGATGGTGTCTGCCGGGGAAGAGTAGAGCTCATCAATGGATGAGTCAATACAGTCAATAATACGTCTTGGGGTTGCAGGCTGAGAATTGCACTTAGTACATAGTGGGAAAACCAATCAATAATGTGGTTTGGGGTTGCAGGTTGAGAATTACACTTAGTACATAGTGGGCAGTGTTGGGCAAATATTAATTAAAATGATTTATTAAAGATTAACAATTGATTAATTGTTAATTGTATTTTTACAATTCACAATTAATAAATTGTTAATTGTGAAAATTACAATTAACAATTAATTAATTGTTAATCTTTAATAAATCATTTTAATTAATATTTGCCCAACACTGTCTACCAGGCCGCTCTAATATTCCATTGGACTGTTTTTTTTTTTGTTTTATCTTGTTTTTGTCTATCAGTGTTGGGTATTAAAAAATTATTTTTCAATTAAATTGTTAATTGACTAAGAAATTAATTGCTAATAAATTAATTGCAATTAAATCAATTGCAATTAATCTTTAAATTGCAATTTGCAATTAAATTAATTGCAATTGATTTAATTGCAATTGATTTATTAGCAATTAATTTCTTAGTCAATTAACAATTTAATTGAAAAATATTTTTTTAATGCCCAACACTGATAGTGGGAAAACCTTGCAACCATTCGGGAAAGTCATTGTCCGTAGATGACCAGACTTAAGTCTAGAAATCAACGACTATTGTTCCCTTGAAAATAGACATCAAAAACTAAATGGTATTTATTGACCATTGCCGCAAACTAGTGGCTTCAGGTCGGTGACTAGTTTGTGGTGACTGTCATGCCATCTAGTTTTGATATCTATTTTGACAGGAGAGGTGATCTTTTATAGATCTCCAGAGTTACAAAGAGTTGCATGATCTCACCTGGGTTGCTCCTGGCTCTCTAAAAGAGGTTCAGTGTCCACCTGGAAGATGGCTACAGGATCTGCGGAACATCACAATCAATCAGTGATGTGGCGCAAGCCAGAGCATGCACTCACCTGTCTCTTGCTGAGTGGAGAAGAGGCTGGTCTGAGTATCAGGGGGGTCCACCTCCATGCTGCTCCCACAGAACATGTTGGCAGATGGAACAACACAGGATCATCACTCCATCCTTACCTGACATCTTCATCTTCCAGCTTGGACTCTGACTCTACAGATGGACAGAGGATAACCACAGTTGTTAGTGGGGTTAGCAACAAGACAACACAACACTGGAAATAACATGAATACCATCTGTTAAAGGAAATTCAGGAGGGTCGGTGGAAGGATGGTCTGAACCGTTGGTTTTCAATCGCTACGACCCGGGTTCGATTCTCGCATTGGGAACTTTTTTCCGATTTGAAAAAAAAAAAAATGCTCCAATGGCCCCCGAATTCTTGTAAAAGTCCAACTCTACCAGCGATTGCAAGTAACCAAACAGGGCTCTGGCACATTTGTAAGTGCAAAGTCGAACTACTTTTCACATGTGTAGACATGTGGTGTACTTACAGTAAAAGCAGTCGCCTACTTCTGCCCACCATGATTATTAGGGCCTATACCACGTGTACTAGGGATAAGAAAAAAAAAGGAAATTCAAACTTTTAAAAATAAAATAATAAGGCACAATTTGGATTATAGATTACAAACACAAGGTAATAAGACCAAATCCAAATAAATAAATAGTGTGTGACCTTTCAGTAACAGCATTTTTACCATCTTCAGACAAAAGTAATGAATCAAAAGTTTAAGTACTTTTGTCTGAAGATGGTAACAACGCTGTTAAGCAAAAGGTCACACACTATTTCTTTATTTGAATTTGGTCTTATTACCTTGTGTTTAAAATAAAATAATTTCTTACTGATAAAATAAGGGTTTTTTTTTTTATAGTTGCAGTAGACATTTTTTTATTTTAAAAAGAAACTTATATGTAAAAAAAAATAGTTTGAATTTCTTATTACTGGAAAATGATAATGCACAATTTGGATTAAAGACTATAAACGCAAGTTACCATGTTTACTTAAAGTCAAATTGTGGTTATTTTTCTAGTAATAAACACAAGGTAATAAGACCAAATTCAAATAAATTAAGTAAACATTTATAAGATGCTTTGTATAGGAAAAAAAGACACCAATTTTATTAACACCAAGTCTTTTTTTTTTCTACAAAATATGACAATAGGTAACAAGACCAAATCCCAAATGATAAATTGTGGGTGACATTCTGGTAACAACACAGTTAGCAAAATGTCTCACACAATTTATTGAATTTAGATATGGTCTTGTTGTTTCTAATCTATATTCCAAATTGTTCCTTATCTTACAAAATGAGACATAAAATCAGGATTAAAGTAATTGACAGATTGACATGTCTGGTATTATACTACACCTTGATACAGTTAAACCTGTCGCCCCCTCTTGGGACTCAAAGGGTGCTATAGAGAGGGGGTGCTATAGACAGGTCACTTTTAATGTAAATCGCATCGTACTACAGCTAAACCTGTCGCCCCCTCTTGGGACTCAAAGGGTGCTATAGAGAGGGGGTGCTATAGACAGGTCACTTTTAATGTAAATCGCATCGTACTACAGCTAAACCTGTCGCCCCCTCTTGGGACTAACCAGGATGCTATAGACAGGTCACTTTTAATGTAAATTGCATCGTACTACAGTTAAACCTGTCTATAGCGCCCCCTCTTGGGACTCACTAAAATAGGGTGCTATAGAAAGGGAGTGCTATAGACAGCTCACTTTTAATGTAAATCGCATCGTACTACACATTTAAAATAGGACACAATAGAGAGGGAGGCGCTATTTAGAGGGGACGCTATAGACAGGTTTAACTGTAGTTACTTTAGATTTTTTCTTCTGAATTTTCATCAAACGTTAACAAGACCAAATCCAAATTATTGAAATGTTTGTGATGTTTCAGTAACAGCATTGTTACCATCATCAGACAAAGTACACTTTAGTACTTTAATACTTTGTCTAATGATGACAACAATGTTACTGAAACTTCACAAACATTTGGATTAGGTTTTGTTACATTTTGATTCTAATCTATAATCCAAATTGTTCCTTATCATTTCATATCGTAACAATTTTCAGTTATATCTTATATTGTAATTTAAAAAAAAAGAATTGGGGCTCACATAAAATGTAATATGGTTTGTACTAATACACAAATGGTAACATCATGGGTTAGACATCAGAGCTTTGCTGACAATCATCACCAGACTTCCAACACAGAGGTATATCTTCTCCATATAAATTAACTAAGAGAAAGAAGGGGTCGGTGGAAGGATGGTTTAAACCGTTGGTTTTCGTCCGCTACGACCAAGGATCGAATCCCGCATTGGGCACATTTTTCTAATTAAATAAAAAAAAAAAAAAGCTCCAATGGCCCTCGATTCTTGCAAAAGTCCAACCCTACCAGCGAGTGCAAGTAACCAAATGATGCTCTAGCACATTTGTAAATACAAAAGTCAAACTTGCTTTCCACAAGTATAAGACATGTGGGGAACTTACAGTAAAAGCAATTGCTAACTACCCACCATGATTATCATGGCCTGTACCACGCGTACTTGGGATAAGAAAAAAAAAAAAACCTAAGAGAGAGGTGGAAAAGAGAAGTGAAATAAAAAATTATTTTGAAAAATCTAAAAAAAAAAACCTTGAGAGGTTAAAAAGTTCAAAATTTATTCCTGATAAATTCCTGATGTCCTTGACTCTTTAAAAGTGTTCAATCCCAGGCAGCTAGCCCCAGAACCTCAGACCTCTCAGTTTGTAGGAGATACTCCGGCGCCAGTGCTCCAAGCGGGAGGGTGGGATCAGCTCCAGACTGGCCTGGAAGTCAAAGTCCGCCACCTCCACCATTTGTCTGGGCTTCTTGCGAGTCATCACGAAGATGCACGTAGCCAGTACTGAGACCAAGGCCATGATGATCAGGGTGATGAGCAGGGGCCCGTAACGTCTTATTTCCGGAGGAACGGCGTAGACAAATACCCCAACACTACGGACCTGCCAGTCCACCTCATTGAGGACATGCAGGTGAAGGTGGTAGATGCCAGACCCGATGAGGGACTCAGCGAGGGGGAAGGAGCAGCGAGAACTGCTGTCCATCTGACTGGAGCAGCTGTCATGGAGGTATGAGATGAGGTGGGTCTTCTTGAGCTGCCAGCAGAACCGGAAGTGGTTGCCTCCCCCGGTACAGTTCACCACCAGGTTGAGCGTCTCCTCGTACAGGGAAAAGGAAACCACCTTCATCGTGGTGATGGGATCCACTGCAGTCAGTTTGATCTCATAGTAGCCGTAGTAGATCCTGATGGCACTCTTGCGGAAGAGCACGGTGGTGCTGATGACGGTGCTGATGGGGGAGAGGAAGGTGTAGTTGAGGTTGGTCTGGGACTTCTTACTGAAGATATCCTTCAGGGTCCAGAACTGGGAGACAGAGGCATCCCGCAGGAAGTCGTTGGGGTCGTGGATGTCCATGTAGAAGATGACGGGCTGTCCTGTAAGGACGTAGTTGGGCAGGGCGAGGGCCGAGAGCTCCATCTGGAAGTAGCTTAGAGTCCCCGGGACTGAGTCCATCAAGACAAACTGAGTCCTATTGGTTGCCAGCAGTGTCTGCTTCAGCATGACTTTGACCTTCATGGTATAGGTGCCAGCATGAAAGCTGGATGCATTGTAAACCTTGGTGAGGTTATACCTATAGGTGGCATTGACATGGGTGACCGGAGTGAGGCCGTCGTCAAACATAAATATTCCATAGGCCGGCAGTGGGGGGAAGATCATGGTGGAGAAAGTCAGGGAGGAATCCAGGACTGCGGGGCCATTGTTGTCAATGCTGAGCCGGTGCGCCGGCTGCGCAGCGAGGAGGGACAAAAGACAAAGTAAAGGAGGGAAGGACTTGGGGAGAAGCATCCAGCAATGTTCATGGAATTTCCGAGAGACCTGACATCACTCACCATTTTGGGCTTCCTCTCCTCCATCTTCTGGCTTGGGATTGTTGTCGATGGACATTATAGTCTGCTGTTTCACACACACACACACACTGGCAGTTATCAGTTTTACAAACAAGATAACAGATAATAAGAGAACTGATACACACAAAACTGATAACAGTACTAACTATTTTAAAAAACATGCTGTGATATTTTTTTCCTCATTCAGTACTTTTGTCTGATGATGGTAACAAACTGTTACCATTACCGTCCTCTGCAGAGCTGACTGCTACAGGGCACGTCTCCAGGTGGCGATAGGGTAATATGAAGGCCAGCTGCTAAACAAGAAGAAAATCTCTGATGAATAAGCAGTTGCAGACACAGCAGCATTGTTAGAAAGAGGAGAAAGACCTCTTCACACACAAATCCTGAGTTCAACTGACCCCTTTGATGACATCAGCTTGGGTTCCTCTCCAGGGATACTAGGTCTGTACTCATGTTAAGAGTCAGCAGCAAAGGCTTCCATGTTAAAAATGGCCTCAAATTACAGGCAAAGTCAGACTTTCACCATAGTGTGCCTGGATTATGGTGCCATGATCAATGAAAGCTACACCTCTACACTCCATTCCATGAGATCAGATGTTGATTTGCAGCTTGAGGAACATGGACTCATGGAATTGTGTAATCTTTACACAAGGGGATAAGAAACAACAACAACGCTGTTACTTAAACATCACACACTATTTATTTATTTGAATTTGGTCTTATTACCTTGTGTTTCTAATCAATAATCCAAAATATATAATCATAATATTGAATTAAATTTCCTTCCAATTAGAGTGATGGCTAATCCATTTGCCAAGTTAATTTAAAGAGCTGGCTATTTTTGAGGAGTGAGCAATCAATGATTTAAAAAAAAAAGAGCTTTAGCTCTTCTGATTCTAACAGATTCTTTCTAGATTTCAATGATCCATCCGTTCACAAAATAGATTCTTTCAAGAGAAAAGTGATCCGCCGCGATCTAATTCATAGAACAAACTCTTTAAAGAGGCAAGCAATCAATGATTTAAAAAAAAGAGCATAGGATCAGAAACAAGTCTTAAAAAGAAAGATCAAAAGTTTTGTTGAACTGGTAATGTCTTATTAAGAAAAAGGCATCTCTTTGTTGTGCAATTAAAAGTTGCTGAAGGCTTGTGCCATCTGTCGGAAAAAATTCCAACTAATCGTTGGATTTTAATTATTCCAGAATTGGCCAAATACCCATCCTTGATTAATCAAGAGAATCATGTACGCATTTCAAGCTGTTGGCCCTCATCAGTATGGGGCAATTTATTCGCCTGATCCAAGTATAATTTCACTTTTGTATTTTTTTTTTTTCTTTCACACAGTAAAATATCATTCTGTAACAATAACCAATCAACAAAATGGATTGACATGACATCAGCAGCGTCTGTTCTCCATGTTAGGAGCTGCTGCACAGGGCATCTGTTCCTCATGTTAGAGGCGGCCATTTAATACCAGGTCAAAGTCCAAGTTACACTTCTCTGTAGGTGACCTCGGGGAAATGCTGGATAAAACCAGCGCTTTAACGTAACTGGCATATAACCTATATGGAGTCGTGCACAAAAGATCCCTGTACAGAGAACCAAGAAGAGTTCTTGAGCTTCTTTATGAGCACGACCTCCAAGATCTTGTCTAATTTAGACTAAAAAGATAAGTAAAAAAAAAAAAAAACAATCAACAAACATCTACCATGTTGTTGGCTCTCTTCAGCATGATACAGGCTGTAGCTCAACAATACCATTGATCCTCAAGGCTTCTTCGCATATAGCTGTGAATGTACCAATGTGTGTCTACATACAGTGTAAAACCTCTTTAATAAAACCAATAAAGTATCCAGGGCTCTTGTACAATTTCTCTAGCTTTCAGGCTAAAATGACCTTCAACAGGATCAACTACATACAGTGTGTACAGTTAGCTAGAAGTTCTAGGTGCTCCTGTTAAAGGGCATGTTATAGCCACAAAGAGAAATAAAATTGTACAAGAAACTTAGCCTTGGATGCTTTATTGATGTTATTAAATTATAAATCAGGGGAAGTACGATCACCACTTTAAATCTAGAGTAAAACCTCTGTAATTCAACAACAGACTAAAACACTAACCTTAATTCAACCATTTTTCAAATCCTCACTGAGGTATTTACTTGAACCAACACCATACTTATCTTGAATTTCCTTATAGTGCTTCTCTAAATTCCTCCTAGCACATTTCCCTACACGACCACCTTCTAACCAAGTAGGCTATATTTAAGGTGGGAAATAATTTTTTGAAGAAAGCTCTTTAACTCTGCCCCACAATGGCATCAACAATAAGCCACATAACCAAATTGGCTCTCTTTGATGGGAGCCTAAATTTTTGACAGCTTTCACTCTATCTGTACAGTGGAGGAAAAAAGAAGAGATGGATGCCCTGACAAATCTGGATTCCAAGATCACTGCAATTATCAGAGAACCCTTCCATGTGGAGCCTCTGCGCGGCGTGGTGCAACCCGTGTTGCGGCTAATAGAGCTCAGTGGTATATGGCCTCTGTGGGTCTTGGTGGATGTGGTGATGATGGCCGCTGCTCCCAGCACCACCGAAGCTCGTTTCTACCAACGCTTCTTCATAGCGCTGGTCCTGGACATGCTCATCCTGTTCCTCATCACCTCCCTGGTCCATCGCAGTCCACCGGAGTCTGCTCCCTCCAGCCATGAGATCATGTTGGGCCAGTACTCCTCCTTCCCCTGCGGACTTGCTAGCCGGGCCTCTCTCATCTATCTCTTCCTAGCCATGCAGGCCTCCACTCCTCTGCCTAAGGTCTTACTGCTAAGCTGGGCTCTGTGTCTGTGCCTCTGTGAGATTGCCATGGGCCGCAGCTACCTGCTGGATGTGGCTGCTGGCATCGGAGTCGGCTTGTTGGAGTTCCACATGCTCTACAACACTCCCTTCTTCCTCAACAAGGTCATGGAGTGTGTGAGGCCCATTCTGGATATTATCTACCTGCGCTAGGTCACTCCCATGGCTTCACAGTTCACAAATCTTACAAGGGTTCCTCTCTTTGCCTCTCATTAAAAAAAAAATATTGAAAATCAAGTACTTCAATGGTTTATCACTTTGTCTTCTTCTTCTTTCTTATCTCCACTCAATCATATTAAGGTATCAAGCTTGTAAAGCTTGAGATGACAACCATCATGACTGGGTAAAGTAACCTTTTGTCATTAAGACTGGGAGCACTACTCAGTAGCAGACCGACTTAGCTCCAAAAGAAATGGCCCGCCTCTGTTATCACTTTGTTGTTGGTGGCATCCATCAAGTTGAGTTGGTACTTTTGTGATCTATATGGACAAATATCCTCCAATTTGTTCTGATAGTGATCAACATCTGAATCTCATCTAGTGACCTTCTAGCCAGCTCACTGCAGGTCTTTCTCTCTTCTTTCAATGTTTCCCAACATCTTTTCTAAACCATTTACTCTCATTATATGTCTGAAGTAATTCTGTCTTTGTTTGTTTATTTGGGATTCTAGGGATCTAACAGGATCAATTTTGATAAAGCACAATTTGGATTATAGATTATAATTAAAGAAAATAAGACCTAATCCAAATAATTTATTATTGTGTTTCTAAACTAAAGATGTTCCGGCAACAGCATTGTCATCAGACAAAAGAATAAAATGTTTTATTTTTTTGTCTGATGATGGTAACAATGCTGTTGCTGAAACATCTTATAATAATTATTTGGATTAGGTCTTATTTTCTTTTAGAATTAGTTTCATTTAAGATTTAAATATTTAACCCATTATCTGTCCATAGCACTCTAAGTAGATTTCTCCATGTCCACATTTCAAAGTTTCCCATTCTTTTTCTTTCTTCTTTTCTGAGTCTAGATCTCATATCAATATGTGTCCACAGGGAAAATCAATGGCTCTACAATTCTCTTCTTTGTCTTGAATTAAATGTCTTTGATAATCTTTCTCACTTTTCCGCCTTTGCCGGTCCCAAGCCCGGATGAAAAAGGAGGAGGGGGAGCATTAACAAGCTCACTAAAAAACCTGGGTTCAGCTGGCCCCGCTGATAGTATCCTGTAAGGGCTCCTAATCCAGGGATACAGGATGAGCAGCGTTTGTACTCCATGTTAGGAGCGGCTGCACATGGCGTCTGTTCCTCATGTCAGAGGCGGCCATTTCTTTTGGAGCTAAGTCGGCCTGCCACTGAGTAGTGCTCCCAGTCTTAATGACAAAGTCAGACGCATTCTACTTCATCCAGTGTGGAGATAAGAAAGAAGAAGAAGAAGAAGAAGTAGCATTTTAACATGGTGTCTGTTCCTCATGTCAGAACTGGTCATTTCATATTGGATCTAAGCCAGCCTGCCACTGAGTAGTGCTCCCAGTCTTAATGACAAAAGCAGACGCATTCTACTTCACCCAATCATGATACTCTAATGGTCTATTTAATAAATAGATATTCAAAGTACTATTAAAGCCCACACAAATATATATAAAATCTAAACTTCCACTTTTTGGTGCTAAAAATAATTGAAAATAAAACTTTGCTTTTTCCTATCAGACTAACTTAATGAGAGTTAACTATAATGAAAACCTTTGTTCTCTTATGGACCTTTTTCAACCAAATAACTTCAAAATGGTGCATACATATAGACAACAATACCTTGCAACAAGGTAACTAAATTCATAAGCTGTATTATAATCATGTAACAAATGCATTCAAAAATTAAAATTGGTAAATAATTTCCAAAACTTCAAAAAGAATTGTTAACATCTGGACACATGGAACTTTTAAGAACAAGTTATTCTAAATGAATTAAAAGTATTTTAAGGTAAGAGTGATGTCCTTAACAACGACCAAAAATTATTTATATTTGTCAAAATTAAACTAGCCTAAAAGAAGTTTAATGTATTTCATAAATTATATAAAATTTTAGTTATCACACGTTTTTTTCCAATTGTATCTATATTTGGTTAATCAAATCCTGACTTTGAATTTACATACTGGAAAATATAATGGTGTACTCGATGTCAATTTTAAAGAGTTTATAATACACTTATGAAACAATGTGTAATTATCAAAACAAAATGATACTTGAAATTTTTTTGCGTAATAATTTAAAACATATAAAATATAGCGAGCGATACAATTTCTAAATAGGATGCATGTTAACAACATTAAAGCGTACCTGATTGAGTTTACAAATTGAAGCAAAATTGCAATTTTTTTAAGTATAAACATTAGAAACAAACAAACCGCTAATACACAGAGTGGCAATTTGGGTAGTGCTAGATAAAATATTTAACTAAAATAAAGGATTTTGCGCTTTTATTTAACTTTTTTTTTATTTTAATGTAAACTTATTCATTTATGAATATTCATGTTTCGTTAATTTAATTTAAACAATTAGAATTTTATTAAAACTTTTTGCTTCCTAATTTAAACTTTTGCTATTTAATTTTTTTTTTTTATGAATTTTACCTTACAAATATTTATTTTTTATTTAAGAAACCAATATTTATTAACACACTTAGTATGTACTATTACTTTTCTTTTTATTTTTCAATGGTGTTAAACGCCTAATACACACAACAACAAAAGCCTTTATTAAGACATATAGTTCTATAGATGGATTGAGGCTGCAAAGGAAAATAATAAAACATGTGATATCTATTTATATTTAATGATAACAGTACAGGTCATCTATAGTTTTATTTCTGTATTGAGACCATTTATGACCTTTGCATATAAGTATGCCACGCAGGCCACAAATTAACCCAAACTTTAACCTAACCACCTTTCCCTTTCAACGCTGCGAATCTCTGGTGAGGCGTAGATGGATCCTGAAGCTTTCAGCCTTGACAGCACCAAGCCAGAGTCAAATATAGACTCAAAAGTCCCTTCTCTGTGGTCGAGCCACCATGTCCCACCTTTGTCCATCTAAGCCGCAAATCTCAGTGATTCTAAGGTGTGGAGATGGAGCCTGAGGCCACCTTCTGACTTGACAACAACAAGCCAAAGTCCAAGATAGACTCAGACACCCCTTCCTGTGGCCATCTATCTGACCTGTGGTGGATGACCTGGCTCTACCAAGATGGTCTGAGATGGACTCAGACACCTCTTCCTGGTGGTCGAGCCACATGTCCCATTGTGGCTGACTTGAACCCAAGCCAGAGTCCAAGATGGACTCAGACGCCCCTTCCCTGTAGTCAAGCCACTGACCTATGGTGCTTGACTTGACTCCACCAGTACCAAACAAGACTCCAGGTTGCATATGGGCAAGCCACAAGCCCATGGTGGGTGTTGAAGTCACCATCTTCAGGCAGAACACCAGCTCCACTATGAGCCCTGAACCTTTCCCAAGCTGACCACAAGATTCCCAGATCCTACAATATTAATTATATATCTACCAAGAATACAACTGCTTACGTGGCGCAGCACTTTAAAAGCAAAGCATTGGTTGCTTCAAACGCAGTATGGAGAATACTATCTAAGTCAAGAACCAAATCGTTCGGAGCAGTGATGAAATTACTTGACTCCATAGTTTTATCCACGTTGTTATACTCGGCCCCCATGTGGGCGACAAATCAGATAGTAGTCGTAAACCAGATCCAGGATATTTTCCTACGGCGATTTCTTGACCTACCCAAATATACTCCGGGCTATATCTTAAGAACAGAAACCGGAAGGATGTCACTTGAATTAAACATTACGAAATTGATTCTAAAGTTCTGGATATGGATTTTAAAAATGGACAGGACAAGATTACCCTATGTTTGCTTGTCCCAGCTCTGGAAAGTTTCAATTGTGGGAAAAGCGGGAAACAACTTTATTCATAACTTGAATAGCATCATTGACTCTAGGGGTTTTTCTTTTCTTAAGAACTGTGAAGATTATATGGTTGTGCGAGGAGAAATCCCTAGAATTATTCAAACCACAGTGGACCAGCTACTCCAATTTGACCGAGCTAAGATACAATGCTCAACTCATTTTATTCACTACCAATTTCTAGGTAGCTCCTTTATGACGGAGGACTACTTACTATCAAACCTCCCTTTGAAAATTAAACGATTTATAGCCCGTCAAAGGATTCTATGGCTACTTTTCCGCGAGGATATGACGGGATTTTGGAACAGCGACCCTTCAAATTGCTACTTCTGCAATGTTGGCATCCAAGACAATTTGGTCCACTATCTATTCCATTGCCCATTCCTACATGAAAAGAGACTGGAAATTCGCGAAATTTCGGAGCTAGCTCACTACAATGAACAACATGTATATAAAATCTTTAATGCTCTCCTGCTGGATAAAGCATTTGTTTATAAATATTTTAAATTTTTCAAGGCGATTGATAAAATGAGAGAAGAGGTGCTCAACTCCACAGACAACGGCTGATTGCTCCCCCTCTCCTCTGGATTGCTTTTCCTCCTCACTCATGTACATATATAACCTTCAGGGGAATCCCCTTGTAAGACAATAGTGGCTTAATAAAGGTTTTTGTTGTTGTTGTTGTTGTATTAATTATATATTTTTTATTCAATATTTTCTAATCTTTATTTTTTTGTGAATCTTATTTTAATAATTTCTATATATATATATATATATTTTTAAAGATGCTTTTTACTTTTTTTCACAGAAAGAAGGGTGATGATAGCCTTGGGGAGATGAGTCCAGCAACACTGGGGAAAGGAAGCGGGATATTTACAAACAGTTTTTTTTTTACCTGGGAAGTGGAGGACTGGGAGTTGCTGAAAGCGCAGGCCGCTGGCCTTGGCTGTCCTTTTTCAAATCCTGGACTTGGGTGGCTGGATCCAGAGGTAGGTGGGGAGATATGGAATTTTGGCATGATAGGCCTTTTTTTAAGTTTGTATTTATATATATATTGAACTCTTCTCCATTTTTACCCCTTTGTATATTTCCCACTTTCATAGGTTTCTTCGTAACCCCAAGGAGAATCCTCTGTAAGACCAGTGTGTCTTAATAAAGGTTTTTGTGTGTGTATATATATATTAAACTCCTCCCTATTTTAACCTTATATCATTTTTTAATCCTTTTTTTCAAATCTTATATGCGCGTAATATTATTTAGGTATATTTTTTTATCTATCCTCTGATGTATATTGAAAGTTTATTTTATTAGACTAAAATAAAATATGCTTAGCCAAAAAGTATTGGTTAATTTCCCCCTCAACATTTATTGCTAGCCAGTACAGATTTATGTCTCTACATGTGCCATAGATGAATAAATTTGTGGTCTGCTTTTCTGCAGCCACTGGCGCCGAATATTTGGACATGTAGAGTTTTGGAAATAGTTTTTAAAAGTATAACAGCAAAGTAAAACATATGAAATCATCCCGATTTTAACAACTTGAACTAAGTGCCCCTTCCCTATGGGAATCCAAAGACCAAGGGTCCCATGATGGCAGATCACATCACCATCCTCAGGAAGACTACCATTTCCACCAGAGCCCTACTACCTTTATTACTCACTTTACACTGCCTGCAGTTGTATTTTTGACTTGTGTGTGAGAAACTTCTACACTGCAATATATTCATCTCTCTTCACCATTTTATTATATCAAGGAACATGCAGAGCATTTATTTTGTATTTTCAAATACATTGGACATTTATGAATATACATGATAATTATATTATTATGAAAATATTGTTGAAAAAACTTATATGGCCAAAAAAATATGAAACAGACTAATTTCCATTTATAAACCCAACAAAAAATACTATGTAGAGGTAAAAGTTCTTAAACACAGGAATAAAAAAACAACAGAAAAGACCAATACAATTTCATTGAAACTATTTATTAAAAAGCTAATGAAAATCCTTCTTTAAAATACAGGCCATTATTTCTATGATGGTTTGCCACCTAACTGCAAGCAACCAGATTTGTCCATATCATGACTTGGGCTTGGAGGCGAAGAAGTCATATAACCAGCTCCAACCTCACCTACAGTGTCAAAGCGACATCCTAAAATGAATGTTCCAATGTTCAATCAAACGACCATAGTCTGACAGGTGGCATCAGGGCGTGCACGCAAGGTGTGTGGCAGTACTGCAACATTATCAAGCGCTGCAATCTTCTCCCTTGCCTAAGTTGCCTGGAATTATCTACCTTAAGCAATACGCGTGGCGAATCAGTGATGGATATTTTTTTCTTCAACTTGGTGTACACCCGTTCCAGCTGCTTACAGTACAGATTGGCGTCTACTGATCATCAGGATCTTTCATTGGGACAAGCTCTAAAAGGAGTTCACCCTCGAAGTTCCCCTAGTTCATCACCTTCTTTGCCAAGTGATCTTGATGGGCGATGGATGGCGACTGTTGGCCTCGTGCAAACCATCATTTTTTACTGTTGTGGTTCACAAGGTAGACTCATTTCTCGTCCAAAACGATGTCCAGTGTGTTTTCAAGCAGTTGGTGGTAAGTGCCAATGCGTTGTTGTGTCTGTGCTGTAAGTCAGCTCATGGGGTCTTGACAAGTTTTTTTTTTGTGAAAACAAACAAATGATGCAGATGTTTCACATGTTTCTTTGGCTGACACTAAACGAGGCTGCAAGTTCCCAGCTACTTGATATAGGCTTGTTCAGGGCCCAGAGATATTCAGCTTTCAATGTAATTGGCTATCTTGCACTGATTTGATATGCAAGGCTGTAGTCACCTGATTTGAAACGTTTTTGTTTGATATTGTCACTGAATAATTACTGTAAATACTCTGTTGTTAGTTTATAATGTGCTGGAAGATTATCATTTGTAAAATTATTATCACGTTTTGCATTCTATAGATTAATTAATAAATCAGGTGGTTGGCGACTTCTGTATGCTCCAGGAACCTGGGTTACCTAAATAAATAATAAAATAATTAATAAATTATTTTTAACTTAAACTTTTTGAATACTTGTCTACTCTGCCATGAAATTTGGTGGAGATGCTGGATAGATTAGGGAAGACAAAATGAGGATCGCTGAGAAGACCTCAAGGCCTTGGGTGCTGTGATTTACATTTTCTAAGACTGGCTCCAGGATTCCGCCGCCATGTCAGTCAGGGCTTCCCTACAAGAAGACTTTGTTTCTATTGACGATAGGACGCCGCTTTTCACGTCGCAAGAGAAAGGACGCGAAGCTACTATGGACAAAGTTTCAAGATTCAGAGGGGATTATAAGAGAGCTGTGATCCACAGCTAGCAAATATTCTGGATCTGACGTGCTTCTATCAAGTATTCTCTTGGAGTTTCAGAAATTTGTCCCTAGTAGCTTTGCGTCCATTCTCTTGCGGCATGAAAAGCGGCTTTGTCATCTTTTACAGGGACATCTCCTTCTTTGTAGGAAGTTTTGGCTTTGATGCAACGGTGGAATCCTAGAGCCAGTCGCGGAAAAATGTAAACCATAGCACCCATGCTCTCAACATCTCCACCAGATTGTAATATAATTAATTAAGCAAATAACACTTATCGATAAGATAAAATATTTTATATATGAGTATTCAGATAAAATCTCTAAAAGTACGCTCAGGAATCAGGGTTACCTCAAGAGAGAGTGATAGATACATGGGGGGGGGGGGGGGAGAAGTCCAACCACACCTCCCTGCGTCCCCCCTGGACCCTTGGAATATTCCAATGTTCGTTTTCAAGGTGACTAATGTGGCAATGGCACCCATTTTCCAATGAAGATCAAATAGATATTTCATATTGATTGGTCAATATAATTATTCTTTTTTTATATCATCTTTCTGCATCTTTGTTTTCTGGCTTCAGTAAATAACGACCATCTGCGTCGTTATTTAGACTTAATATCTAATCTAAATTACTCTATTTCTATTATAAATATATTGTATAATCCTATTAAAATTGTCTAAGGAAATACATAAAGAAAAGGATTAGTATGAGTTAAAATAATTTGTTTACAACTACGCGGTAACCCTAAATACACAACAGAGAGAGAGAGAGAGAGAGAAGTTTCAAAGATAATAATATTAAAAATAAAAAAGGCATCTCTTTATTTATGAATTTATGCACCTTATCCTAGTACAATATAGATCACATTTGTACTATTTTTCACTTAATAATATTAATTTTAAAATGTATAGAGGCGACAAGAAGTTTCTGAGCCATCATTTAGTAACATATTATAAAAAAAAAAAATAATTCGATGATAAATAAATTAAATGTTAAAATATAAATAACGCCCAGGTAACTTTGGAACTCCATAATACAAATATATGATAAAAATAATGATCAGGTTTGTTAATTTTTAAATAATTTCTACTCTCAAGAATGAGAGCAAATTTCAAAATAAAACTTAAGTGAGTTTCATTTAAAATTTAATCATGGTATTTTAATTCTATACAGAGTTAATAAATTTTTAAATTTATTCATCAAAATCCTTAATAATTATTTTTATTTAGATTAGAATATTTAATTTAATATAATCATTATTTTTTGTTATTTCAATATATTTTTTTCTATACTTACTCTTTTCCTCAATTCAGTGTGACTGAGCTCCCTTTTCGTGAAAGCATTGAGGCCTCTTTTGCAAAATATATTTTACAAGTAATATCCTACCAACACTTCTATATTTATGAAAATAGCCTAAAATGAAGGTAAATATTGTTAATATATCCTAAATAATATACCTATTTCATTAAATTTCAGTAATACACATATTTGCTACGATAATATTTCATACAAACGACGATTAAAATAGATATTTTTCATATGGGCTACCCGTAAATTTTAGTACAAATTTATTTAATGCTCATTTTATAATTGCATTCGTTCAAATTTTTTATAAAGACACCGTCTTATAGTTTAATTTGAATAATATTAATATGTTGAAGTAGAAAATTGTACACATGGCAAAGTTTAGTTTTTCTTTATTGATGTTTATACGATTTCAATAAGTTGAAATTTTCGCTTATAACTACGTGGGATCGAAAACGAACAAATTTTTTATCTACCAAAGAGATGGTATATCTTAATATATATATATATATATATTTTTTTTTCTTTATAGTGTCTTAAGGCTTAGGCTTTCCAAGTAATTAATTCGATTACTTTTTCGTTTAGAAATACTATAAAAATCGCCACATATCTATCGATTCAATAGCAATAAATTATGTAAAGATTAAAAAATAGTAAAAATATAAACAAACCACATGTTTTACTTCAATATAAAGTTCATTGGAAATATAAAAAAAATGTGATCCATACAATTTAGAAAATACACTAAAGCTACTTACCTACAATTATTTGAAAATATCACTTACAGAAATGTCATATTTCACACAATATTTTTGTAATAGATAATTTTTTTTGTGTAAATAGAAGAAAATGTTTAAACATCTTAAGATGAAAAAGAATTATTATGGCATGTTTAATTTGTTGTTTTTTTTATTGCGGGAGGTATGTATTTACTACCTAGGACAGTCTATTACACATGGCTGCTTTTGCAAGAGTGGAATACAAGTTGAGATACTTGTATATATGGCAATTAAAAACAAATGCTACAGAAGCAAAACAGGTTAGATTAACAGTTGTGCAATGGGAGTCAAATATAAATGCTATTACTAAAGTGTACCAGATTTCTGATTGTGTTTTAATACACCTTCTACAAGCTTACACGTGAAGCTTTATTTACTTTAAAATACTTGTTATAGCAGCCAGAATGAAAAAAATGTTCTACTGATTGTAATATACTATTCTAGGGCTACTTGCTCTTTCTGTTCATTAAAATACATATTTTTCAAACTCGCCTAGCCAATTAATACACTATTATTGCCACCCTGGCAGCTAAAATTAGTATCTTTATACTAATATAAATCACTAATAATGGCAATTAAAAACAAATGCTACAGAAGCAAAACATGTTAGATTAACAGTTGTGCAATGGGAGTCAAATATAAATGCTATTACTAAAGTGTACCAGATTTCTGAATGTGTTTTAATACACCTACTACCAGCTTACATGTGAAGCTTTTTAAGGCCATTTCACGATAAGAGAAATAAAAAAATTGATTTCTGAAGGTTTCTGTTATGTTGGTGTGTTGGAAATACCACCACATGGATTGTCACAGATAAGAAGTTGTTAGCACTAAGCAGGAGATAACTAATGTCTTATTGAAATACTAAGAATATGGGAATTAGATAGGCCATATGATTAGACATGATAAAGTTTCCTATCAAAAGATTGATTGAAAGAAACCAGATCAAATAATGCTTTCTTTGCTCTATGTGTAAACATAAGAAAAACCAAGAAGACATCTTGCCACCATTAGAAAATTATGAATTGATTATCTTAAAGTAACTTTATTGAAGAAGCACACAATCTCGCTGACTATCTCGCTATAATATCATTTTAACGGACAAATGCTTCCATCAGAAATGACATTTCAATCTGTGGGATGAATTGATCATCTTAAAAGGAACTTTATTGAAGAAGCATACAGTCATGGACACATAATAATGAAGATCCTTCACTGTGATATCATTTTAACTGACAAATGCTTCCATCAGAAATGACATTTACTGCTAGGGAATAAGGTATGAACATCTTGTACTAACTCACCTTAATTGCCAGAATTTTACCAGGCTAATGTTTGAATGTTACTTCTTGGTATTTATGAAGGAAGGTAATTCCAATAGATAAGACAACACCAATTAATCAAAAAGGCATTAAAGCATAAATGATTTATTGCATCTCTTCTCTTCATCATAACTAAATTGGTATATTTTTGTAATAAGGTACAATAGATGAAGATTGCAAGACCAATGTCTCAATGTGTAAGCATTGCCCAAGTATGTTGTATTTGGCAGCTTTTTATTTTACTAAATAACTGTATAATGTAAAATAAATTTTTATATAAAAATAGTATATATCATCAATTTATTATCGTGATACTCCTGTTGAAGGACTGACAAGTCTGAAAGCTTGAAAATAAAAAGTTGAACAAGAAACTTAGCCCTGGAAGCTTTATTTATTTTATAATAAAATAACTGTCCTAACTTTCTTTCTAATTATAAGCTTCTAAAGAGTTTAGGTTAGCCCATTTGTTTAGAAGGATTCTTTTTTTATTATTGATCCTTGATTGCAAAAATAAAAAAGGATGTCAGGAACTAAAGCAACATTCAACCAGATTCTTAATTCAAATCTTTTTTTAACAAAATTATTTTCTTTATGATGGGAATATAGTTAGCCATTTTGTTTGTGAATGCTGCATTGTGTAAATATTGAATATGTTATAGCAAAGAAATGTCTGTGTACTTTTGTTTCAATGTCAGTGGTGTTCCAGTTGAACGTATCCTACCCCTACACCGGCTGTCAGAAACTATTTGAGGTGGACGATGAACTCAAGCTCAGCATCTTCTACGAGAAGAGGATGGGGGCAGAAGTGGAGGTGGATAACCTGGGAGATGAGTGGAAGGGCTACGTGGTCCGTATCACCGGCGGCAACGACAAGCAGGGCTTCCCCATGAAACAGGGAGTGCTGACGTCTGGCAGGGTCAGGCTGCTGCTCTCCAAGGGGCACTCCTGCTACCGTCCTCGCCGCACGGGAGAGCGCAAGCGCAAGTCTGTCCGCGGGTGCATTGTTGACTCCAACCTGAGCGTCATCTCCCTGGTGATCGTGAAGAAGGGCAACGAGGAGATCCCAGGCCTGACAGACACCACTGTCCCCCGCAGACTGGGACCCAAGAGGGCCAGCAAGATCCGCAAGCTCTTCAACCTGGAGAAGAAGGACGATGTCCGCCAGTATGTTGTGAAGAGGCCCCTGGCTCCCAAAGAAGGTAAATCTTTTGTTTGATAACTTTGTCAGTAGCAAATTTTTTAATGGGTTTGTGGATGTTGCTAACACAGTTGCTTATGTGAAGGAGAATCAAATGTCATACATGTACAGCCACACATCTACATTAACAACTATTCAGTTCTCAATGTTTTGATGACCATCACTTGATTATATCTCAAATGTAGCATAGCTTACAAATCTCTCAGTTATACTGAACTTAAACAAGGAACTTAAATCAGGATGAGTGTCCCAAATCAATACTTCTTCAAGTAAGGACTAAGCCAAAGAAAGCCATTTAATCCTTCCTGCTCCAGTATTAGCAAACCACGTGTTTGGCAAGTTGTCCTAGCAATAATTTATAAGGTTTTGTTTAAAAAAAAAAGGGGGGGGGGGGGGGAATGCATATTTAATATCTATTTTTGTAGTTGTAGTGAATGTTGATGATTCTCTCACTAGGAAGGTATAAAATTGAAATAATAATGTGTTGGTTACCAGGCAAGCCCAACAAGACCAAGGCCCCCAAGATCCAGCGGCTGATCACACCACTCACCCTGCAGCGCAAGCGTCATCGTCTGTCACTCAAGAGGCAGCGTGTGCTCAAGCGCAAGGAGGAGGCCTCAGACTACGCCAAGCTGCTGGCCACCCGCGCCAAGGAGGCCAAGGAAAAGAAGGCAGAGGAGCTGCGTCGCCGCAGGTCTGCCTCCCAGAGGGAATCCACCTCCTCTGGTGGCGGAAAGTGAAGTGCTTCAATAAAAGGGAGACTGTTAATGTTGTTTTCTCCTACTTTGGCCACAACATTGCCCTATAGTCCTACACCCTTTTTGTATCACAGGATTGCGGATATTTTGACAAATTACAAAAAAAAAAGGCATTAGATGTCACAACTTTTTATTTACTTGGTTTAGTTAGCTGAAGAAGGGCTTGCACCAAACTTTGACCAAGCAAATGAAAATAGTTGTTGCATCTTATGACTTTTTTTTTTGTAATTTTTAACCCTTTCTGTATGTAGGTTTTAACTGAGTTTTACTGAGGGAATATTTATAAAAAGGCATTTCCTGAATGTGCAACTGAAATATGTAAATGGTTTGCTCCATCTACCTGAATAAATATAAACTAATCATTGATTTTTTTTTTCAAATGCTTCAATCCTGGTAGATCCCAAGCAATAACAAATATGTAAACAAAGACCGACCTACTTCAGGCACAATGAGAACAAATGGATTAGAAAAGTTGTTAGGAAAAATTGAAGGAAGACCTGCAATGGGAGCTTGCTAGGAGGTGTCAAGAAAGCTGCCAGGTCACTAGATGATTGTCACCAACAGATCAAATTAGACTTGATGCATGTTAGCAACAAATTGATTAAAATAGTGGGTCTAGCTCAAGGAGCATGAACTCATGGAATTTGTGTAATCTTTACACAAGGGGATAAGAAACAACAAATAGTGGGTCTTGTTACCTTATGGGTTTCACAATGTTTCCTTATGCAAAGATTGATTTTATTTAGTCTGACATTTTGTGTAGATATTTTTGGGGCAATATGAGTATAGGTTGGGGCAATTGGAATATAGGTCCTGTCCCCCATACATTATAATAGGTGGTTTGGTGAGGCCTCTTTAGTCCTGCAAGTGGTGTATTGTCAATATCTTTTTAAAAGTATTATATATCATATATATGTGGGGTTCTCTTTTCTTGATTAATCAAGAAAGGGATATTGGCCATTTCTGGAATAATTAAAATAAACAATTGATATTCTGACAGATAATGCAAGCCATCAGCAACTTTTTATGGGGTTCTCTTTTCTTGATTAATCAAGAAAGGGATATTGGCCATTTCTGGAATAATTAAAATAAACAATTGATATTCTGATAGATAATGCAAGCCATCAGCAACTTTTTATGGGGTTCTCTTTTCTTGATTAATCAAGAAAGGGATATTGGCCATTTCTGGAATAATTAAAATAAACATTGATATTCTGATAGATAATGCAAGCCATCAGCAACTTTTTATTTGCACAATCATATATATATATGTTTTTTTTATTTATTATATATCAGTTAGAGAGAGTTGGAAATTTTGCTGTGAGCATTTTTCCTGTTTAAAAGTTAGGTGGAATCTATTCGCTATCTGTTTTTTCCAGGAAAAATTCTCACCTATATGGTTGACCTAGTTACTTCACCAGCTCTGGTTGATTTGGAAGATATCCCTTGTGGAAATCATAACCTGCCTCGGATTCCTGATGAGTTCATAGCTAGAACCATGTTTCTAGATGGGTGTTTGCCAAAGCTGGTATTGTTTATAACAAGATTGTTGACATGGTCAGAAGATATTCACATTTTTTATTTATTTAACAGTTGGGAGAGACACGCCATTTCCACAATTTGGATAATTGCGTGTATATTTTAAATTGAATACAATTGAACATTGGGAATCATGAAAATTAAACGTTCGATGTCAAATTTTGCATATTATAATTATAAATAGTAGCTTGAAATATGTAAAGTCAATACTTTAGCCTCAAAATATACATCCTGCAGAATCTATTAAACTTAATGTATTGGTCTTTATTGCAAGCAACTTGTTTTGTATTAGTCGGGTAAAGTTAGTTTTCTTCCCTTAGATCAGAAGTCAATGGACAGTTTATCAGATGTTCAGGGGTTTGTTGTACGTTTCCACAAGTGCATGCAGGTGAATCAATTTTGCCAATTCTAAACAAATATGTGTTGAAGTCACCATGTCCAGTAAAAAATTGAACGTTATAAAAGTTGGGTTGAACATAGTTAGGAATTCTTGAAGTATCAAAGAATCCCTTGAAATTATCATTGGCACCCCCATAGTATTCCTCAAATTTCTGGTTTATAAAATTAGATATAATTTTTTTTTAGTTGGATCTGATTTTCACATTTTTTTTTTGCTTATCCCTAGTACACGTGGTACAGGCCATGATAATCATGGTGGGTAGTTAGCGACTGCTTTTTACTGTAAGCGCACCACATGTCTATACATGTGAAAGCAGTTCGACTTTGCACTTACAAATGTGCCAGAGCCCCGTTTGGTTACTTGCACTCGCTGGTGGGGTTGGACTTTTGCAAGAATCGGGGGGCCATTGGAGCATTTTTTTTTTTTACACAGAAAAAAGTGTCCAATGCGGGTTCGAACCCGGGTCGTAGTGGTCGTAAACCAAACGGTTTAACCAGCCTTCCACCGACCCCCCTTTGATTTTCACATGAATTCTGTATATAAGAAACCCAAGTTAATTTTCTGAACTGAAATATTATGTGCTAAAATGATCTAATGTCCTCTAAAAGTACTGTAGTAGTTTTAAGAAATATCTTTTGGCTTCAACCCCAATGAATGGAAAATCTCTGTACCTCCCAGTGTCGGTACAACCCCAGTAGAGGGTGGATAACATCCTAATGGGATGGATAACACTAAAGGGAAACGAATGAAAACAGAGATAAAATGGACCAAATATCTAGTTATGTAAACAGGTGTGAATGATGGTCACTAATATCAAAATAAAAATATTTGTCCATGTAGTCGCCAAAGATTGACTTGATGGACAATAACAATATATGCTCTAATGATATGGTACAATTGGGATTATAGATAATAAGACCAACTCCAAATAAATTAATAGTGTGTGATGTGTTTCAGTAATAACGCTGTTATTACTGATAAGACAATTCTATTAAATGGTTGGGTGCTATGAAGACATTACTGAACTCTGCCATTGCTGGTCCCAAGCTCAGATGGAGTACTTACTGTAACATGGTATTTTGTTACTCATTTATATTGGAGCTAATATGGCTTGCCATTGAGAGAATAGTGGACATAGTCTTAACAACTAGGCTGAAAATTTTTCACTTTTAAAATAATACAACACTTTTTCTGGAGATAATTTTTTATTAATGTAATCTCAAGCTTTAGAATGAGAGGAGAAATTGTACTGGGGTTTAGCAAAGCAACAACAACTTCAGCCTTCAATCTTTGACATTTACTCAAGTTGTTTTTGCTTTGCTAACCCCAGTACAATTTATCCTCTTTTTAATCCTAAACTTGAGATTACATTGATAAGACACAATTTGGATTATAGATTATAAACATAAGGTAATAAGACCAAATCCAAATATATAAATAGTGTGTGACATTTCGGTAACAGCGTTGTTACCATCTTCATATTACATTAATAAAAAGAAACTAATCTTCAGAAACATATATTATTTTAATCTATATTTAAAAATCAAGTGAATATTTTACTTTTCTCAATCAGGAAACCCCAGTCTCAAGACTTGACATCTTAAAATGAGGAGATAAGAAAGAAGAGAACTTAACGTTGACAAGACATTGTTATTTGACCTTGTTACCCTTCTTTCTTATCTCCACTCAATCATATTAAGGTATCAAGCTTGTAAAGCTTGAGACTTTTGATGGTGTCTGCCGGGGAAGAATAGAGCTCATCAATGGATGAACTCAATACAGTCAATAACCTTGTTACCCTTTAGTTCTCAGGGGAGAGGTGCTTTAAACTGTTGATTATCCACAACCAGATATCAAATCTTGTATTGAGCACTTTTTTTCTGAAGAAAATATTGCTTCAATGGCCCCAGATTCTTGTAAAAGTCCAACCTCACCAGTGAGTGCTAGTAACCAAAAGAGCTCTGGTACATTTGTAAGTGCAAAAGTCAAACTGCTTTCTACATGGGTAAAAATGTGTTGCCTAGAGTAAAAGCATTTGCTAATTATACCCGCCATGATTATCATGGGCTCTATCATGTTTATTAAGGATAATAAAAGTTCTCTCTTTTTAATTTTGTGTCTCAATTATGGACCTATATTAGGTTCTATGAGCTCTTGTACAGTATCTGCATTGTGGAATATTGTCTACTCTGTGAATATTGTTCCACGGTCACTAACCTCTGTATGATGATCTTTTATTTTATAAATGTTTCCTAAATGATAAATCATAATTTTGATTATGTTGTTGTTGTTTCTTATCCCCTTGTGTAAAGATTACACAAATTCCATGAGTTCATGCTCCTCGAACTGTTTTATGATAAGCAGCGGCCTCTCCCAAAGGTCCTGTTTAGTGCATCTAATGCAAGTCAAAATGTGTTCTGGAGCTGCAGGTGCCAAGCTACATTTTGGGTCATGTTTCAGTAACAATGCTGTTACCAAAATGTCACACACTTAATTTATTTGGATTAGGTCTTATTATCTTGTAGTTAATTGTTTCCTAAACAAAATTTTCTGAAAAATAAAATTTACAAAAGTGAAATTGTACTGGGATCAAGTATATTTTGAATTTTCTGAATTAGTGTTAAGTTATAAAAAGTCTCCCAATTGGAAAAAAAATATTTATTTGTCATACAAATATTATATACAATAATAAATGGAAATTTTATATACAAACAATGTCAACATTTCAAGGCACTCTGAAAATATAAAAAACTCTAAATACGTTTAACAATCATATATATATACTTTGACATATTTACATAATGTATTTCTTCAATAAAATCAAATGATCAACAATTTATAGAATTTTTTTATATAGAAAACCACAAAATACAGTTAAACCTGTCTATAGCGCCCCCTCTTGGGACTCACCAAAATAGGGTGCTATAGAGAGGGGATACTATAGACAGGTCACTTTTAATGTAAAATGTTTACATTTTAATGTTTAAAATCGGGCGCTATAGAGAAGAAGACGCTATTTAGAGAGGGCGCTATAGACAGGTTTAACTGTATTATATAGTGGAACCTGATTATAACATCATACTTCTAAGGTACCTAGTTATAAGTTCCCGATTGTTTTAACTGGGGTGATAAGAAACAACATAAATGGTTGAATGGGTACAATTTAGATTAGAACTACAAGGTAATAAGACACCAAATCCAAATGAATTAATAGTTTGTGACATTTTGGTAACTGTTGTTACCATTATCAGACAAAAGAATGAAAAACTTTTATTTGAAAGAATTTTTTTATTATTTTGTCTGATGATAGTAACAACGCTGTTACAGTAATGTCACACAACAACAACAGCAGCTTTATTAGGACATTTCCGTCCTGTAAGGACTCCATACATCATTTTCATGGAGAAAACGAAAAAAAAGAAACATAAACAAAGGCGAGAAGGGAAAATGAAATCAAAATATTCAGCATAACTATACAAATTAACTATGGAAGGAAATTGTTCTGTAATTTTAGTTCTTAGAGATTACCTTGTTCTCTAACGCTTTATGAAAGTTAAACAATTCTATCGCTATATATTTTTTCTCAGACATTATTCTGATTAGCTGAACTGGGTTCATGTAGATTTAGATAATGTTCTTTAAGAAGTAATGTCACACACTATTAATTCATTTGGATTTGGTCTTATTACCTTGTAACATATATGGTTATAACAACAGCCCAAATTGAGGTTGACTATATACATCTCAATACACACATCTTAAAAAACATGTAATGAAATATATTTCAAACAAAACATACTGGCTATCAACTTTCTATACTTGGAGAGAGAAGGCTCATTATAGAATGGACTGTTGTCATGTTTCAGATCTCTGGACACAATTCATGAATACTACAGGGAGCACAAATACTACAAAGCCTCTTTAATAGTCCAACCCCACCAGCGAGTGCAAGTAACCAAACAGGGCTCTGGCATATTTGTAAGTGCAAAGTCGAACTGCTTTTCAGATGTGTAGACATGTGGTGCGCTTACAGTAAAAACAGTTACTCACTTCTACCCACCATGATTATTATGGCTTGTACCACGTGTACTAGGGATAAGCAAAAAAACTAAAGCACTAATTAAAGCAACACAAATGGAGCATGAAAATTGGAATCTATTATAGATACGTATGATTCTTTTAAAAAATCCAATAATTTCTACTGCCCTTCTGTGATGGAAAAATTAATGGGAGGGACTGGCTTATCAGTGGTGAACCCTCCCAGTGGTTTCGCCAGGCCCTCCCATTAATTTTTCCATCGCAGTAAGGACAGTAGAAATTATTTAATTTATAAAAGAATCTTACGCGTCTATAATAGTTTCCAGTTTACATAACAGATGGCGCGCTAATGCATCTCAAATGTAATATTAATGCATTCTTTGGATCTAATGCTAATAAATCCTTTATTTTATAAATATTATCTGCAACACCGCTGTTACCAAAATGTCACACATTATTTACTTATTTGTAATTGGTCTTATTACCTTGTGTTTATAATCTGTAATCTAAATTGTGCTTTATCATTAAAAGTTTATAGTTCTTTCAAAACACCCATTTACTGTATTCAATAACAAATGTGCAGGGTATAAAATAAATTCACAGTCTGATATATTAGTAGAGCGGTCTAGAGATTAAGCTGGTGAAACTACTCTGGGATGGTTCATCCCTGATGAGCCATGCCCTTCCTCTTTCAATTTTTATTTATTGGAGTATAAGGATTGTATATAAACGGATTTTAATTGCACTCATGGATAAAATTTATAAAAGTGGAAAGTCTTTGATGTTGCTGGTCATCTCTATATATATATATTTTTTTTTTTGAAGGAGATGAGGAGAATTTTGTTCACACTTGGTTATCTTGTGTGTCTTCAATAAAGGTCACTAATATCTTTCAGAGTTATTGTCTGATTCTTGATATATATGCTAAAAGGTACAACTTCCTTAAGTTTTGTCCATTAGGGAATATTTAATAAGAAAGAAAAGAATGATAAGGCACAATTTGAATTATAGATTATAAACATAAGGTAATAAGATCAAATCCAAATAAATAAATAGTGTGTGACATTTCTGCTGTTACCGAAATGTCACACACTATTTATTTATTTGGATTTGATCTTATTACCTTATGTTTATAATCTATAATTCAAATTGTGTCTTATCATAAATAATAGAACCTCCCATGAGGGACTATCTAAATCTATGGACAGTCTATAGACCTCTTGGTCTCTTTTGAATGTGGTCTCTTAATGGAGGTTTGAATCAGGACAAATCATTTTTGTAAAATCACCTGGAACAAATAATCAAAGTTATGTGAGATGAAAAGTTTCTTGAAAGTTTATTTTTTATCTCTAAATGAGCTTTAGAGTATTTCTGCCCCTCTACAGAGGAGAGTAAAAAAGAAAATCTTTATTCACCTGTAGAAAGAGCATAAATTCTAGAAAGATCGGTTAGAGATAATAATAATAATTAAAAAAAAAATTGCAAAATAAACTTTTCACTTAATCATTTTTGAGTTATAAAAGCCATTGCTTAGAGAGGTGTTCGCTCATTGGGATGGTTTGACCAACATCGTGTGCCATCTGGTTGTAGTCCTGAAGTTACATTCTTCTGATCCTCGGTCTTTCTTATTAGCAACATGGGGCTAATGGGACGAGTGGAATTAAAACAATCTATTTTGGATTCAAATATACTATGTGCCTATTATGTGGGAACCAATGTTTTTTTTTTTCATAATTTATACACCTTATCCCAGTACAATATCACATTTGTACTATTTTTTCACATTATTTTATAAGTTTTTCTCTCTTGGTCTGTGACAAAGAAGTGTACCAGTTTGGAGAGAATAACAAAATGTGGAAGTTTGTTATTAAAGGAAACAAATTATCTGATATAAAGTGTGTTAAAGGATCATTAGGTTTAAACAAACGTCCATGATGTCTGTTTGAGCATGTTCTAGAACCTTGTTTACACATTCAACAAACACATGACATGTTCAAGAAACTGGCTGACATATGACATGTTCAACAAGCCTGGCTTACACATGACATGTTCAACAAGGTTGTCAGACACATGACATGTTCAAGAAACTGGCTGACATATGACATGTTCAACAAGCCTGGCTTACACATGACATGTTCAACAAGGTTGTCAGACACATGACATGTTCAAGAAACTGGCTGACATATGACATGTTCAACAAGCCTGGCTTACACATGACATGTTCAACAAGGTTGTCAGACACATGACATGTTCAAGAAACTGGCTGACACATGACATGTTCAACAAGCCTGGCTTACACATGACATGTTCAACAAGCCTGGCTTACACATGACATGTTCAACAAGGTTGTCAGACACATGACATGTTCAAGAAACTGGCTGACACATGACATGTTCAACAAGCCTGGCTTACACATGACATGTTCAACAAGCCTGGCTTACACATGACATGTTCAACAAGGTTGTCAGACACATGACATGTTCAAGAAACTGGCTGACACATGACATGTTCAACAAGCCTGGCTTACACATGACATGTTCAACAAGGTTGTCAGACACATGACATGTTCAAGAAACTGGCTGACACATGACATGTTCAACAAGCCTGGCTTACACATGACATGTTCAACAAGGTTGTCAGACACATGACATGTTCAAGAAATATGGCTGACACATGACATGTTCAACAAGCCTGGCTTACACATGACATGTTCAACAAGGTTGTCAGACACATGACATGTTCAAGAAACCTGGCTGACACATGACATGTTCAAGAAACCTGGCTGACACATGACACATTCAACAAACCTGGCTTACGCATGACATGTTCAACAAGGTTGTTGGACACATGACATGTTCAACAAGCTTGGCTTACACATGACACATTCAACAAGCCTGGCTTACACATGACACATTCAACAAGCCTGGCTTACACATGACACGTTCAAGAAACCTGGCTTACACATGACATGTTCAAGAAACCTGGCTTACACATGAAGCATTCAACAAGGTTGTCTGACACAAGACACGTCCAAGAAAGCCTATCAAACGCAGCCACGAACTATGATTTATAAGTGGCGTGTGTAAAGACCCCGAAGGTCTAGGAAATGTAGCTGGCACATGACACGTCCAAGAAGCCTGGTCACGACAGGTCTGTCGACTAGCTGGACTTGTTCATACGGCGCAGGTAGTTGACCACGAAGACCGTGGTGACCCCCGTCAGCCCAATGACAATGATGATGAAGGCCAGGATGTACAGCGTCTCCCGGTAGTAAGACCGTCGGGTTTTCCTGCGCCGGCGCCGTCGCCGCGGTGACGTCACCAGGGGAGTGGGCGGCGGGATGTGACACGTGTTGTGCCGCTCCAGCTGCTCACCCAACAACTTAGTTGTATATACCTTTCCTATATGCAACTTAAGTACAGTACACCATGGCTAGGAACAAAACCAACTAATGGTAGGTTCGTACGCCTTCTAAGAGGAACTAGCGATGTTTCCAAACTTGTTCAAGTAATATGTGCTTTAAAATTCTTTTCGTAGCATATTGGTAGATATGTGTCCTCTTAATTTGACCATATCAAAATCAATCTTTTTTTTTTTCGGAGCAAGAAAAGGTAAAGATAAAATAATATTTAATATTTTAAAGATTTAAATTGATTGTATAAATTTTATATTTGTGAAGCATACACACAATTAGCCTCTCTCTATATATAAACCTAATTTAAGATAATATTTAACATACATTAACTAAACATGAGGCTTTACTAGAAAGGGTTCAATATGTCAGGATGGCCGAGCGGTCTAAGGCGCTGCGTTCAGGTCGCAGTCTACTCTTGTAGGCGTGGGTTCGAATCCCACTTCTGACATTTTTTTTTTATTCGGAAAAATAAATAAAATTAAGAGTTTATAGTCTTTCTGTTATTTTAAACACAGAAACGCAAAATATATCAACATTTATTTTTTATTTTAAGTAAAAAAAAAAAAAAAGCATCTGATCTAACAACTGAAATTTTCTGATAGATTGCGCCATATACTGAAATGTATATAAACTAATAGTCGATTTTTAAAATGATGAAATTCCCTAATGTTTTATTACATACTATAAGCCACTATATGCAATTTAGTCGGTTATTGATCTAATTTCCATATATTCCAGTATCGCACGTATAACTATGAGACTGAGAAAACTTTTTATTTTTTAAAAATAAAACACTTTTCTACTGCCTTTACAGCAATTATAAAATATTGAGAAGGCCTGGCTCATCTGTGGTTGCCCCTCCCAATATTTTAGCATTGGATTAGAGGCAGGAGGTAGATATCTACACTCATGGACAAAACTTAAGGAAGTTGTACCTTTTACCATGTATATCGGGATTCAGACAATAACTCTGAAATATATTTGATACATAGTGACCTTTATTGAAGACACACGAGATAACCAAGTGTGGACAAAATTGTCTCTGTATCCTTAAAAAAAAAAACGATAGGCGACATTAAAGACTTTGCACTTCCTTAAATTTTGTCCATGAGTATATTTCTAATTCAAATTGACCACAATCCACCATAAAACCTACGATATTCTCTTTTGGTGGAGCAGTCACATAAGTCGTCGATTTTCGCCAGTCACGACCCGGGATACAATCCTGTATTGGGCACTTTTTTTTCCTAAATAAAAAATTACTTTAATGGCTCTCTCGATTTTTACAAAAGTCCAACAACACCACCAGTGAATGTAGGTAACCAACCAAACGGGGCTATGGAGCACATGTAAATACAATAGTCGGATTGCTTTCTACCTGTGTTCTACATGTGGTGTACTTAGAGTTAAAGCAGTCATTAACTACCCACTATGATTATCATAGCCTGTACCACGTGTACTTGGGATAATTTAAAATAATAATGGGAAGACATGGTGTGAACCGCCTCGCTTCAATAAATACACTAGTATACGATGTACTAGAGCGCCATCTGTTATCAAATTATAAAACTATTTTAGAGGCGTAATATTCTTTTTAAAATAAAACAATTTCTACTGTCCTTACTGCGATGGAAAAATTAAAGGGAGGGCCTGGCTCATCAGTGGTGAACCCTCCCAGCGGTTTCGCCAGTTTAATCTATGGTAGATTAAACTGGCGAAACCTCTGGGAGGGTTCACCACTGATGAGCCAGGCCCTCCCTTTAATTTTTCCATCGCAGTAAGGACAGTAGAAATTGTTTTATTTTAAAAAGAATATTACACTAGTATATGTCATCAGTTGAATACAACAGTGGAGCGGTGTGGAGATTAAACTGCTGAAACCGCTCTCTCTCTCGACCTGCCCACTCTGTAGGAAAGAACTCTCGCAGTCCAT
>CP092881.1:6227372-6249299 GCA_030710605.1 Cordylochernes scorpioides | reverse complement strand
CGGTGGCGGAGTCTTTCCCGCGGTCCGGATTTTGCAAAAGAGCGGCGTAAGGCGAGGGTGGCGTTGTATCGAACACGTTTAAAATGTGAAATTTAAAGATACAATAAATTATTTATAACAATTACTAATAACAATTAATACTCTAAGTCAATATATAGAATGCAAAACGGCATTTATTAATTAATATAATAAATAAAAAGCATTAATTTATAATTTATAAAAAATTAATTACATTTTCTTGAAGAAGTCGGTGATCACAACTTGTGTTTTCTCTCCCTCACTTATGGCATAGACACGGCGTAACAAATCCGCAGATAGATTGACGTCGTCAGATGTTGCTCTCTTGGAGTGCTCAAGAAACAACAAAACTGTCTCAGCAGCTGTTCTGGCTTCCCTTAACGATGGTAGGTGCTGGGTCACTGTTGCATCATCATCCTCGCCAAGTTCTTCTTTCGCTGTAACAGTGGACACCAGCAAATTGTCATCTGTTAGCTTCATTTCCGCTTCCTGGGATTCATCAACCAGTTGAAACTCCCTTTTAGTCATCAAATTCTCTGGTGTAATAGCGAAGATGTCGCGAATGCGATCGAGCAGATTTCCATAATTAAGAGGCTCAACTGCGGCAGTAGAAGTGAAGCGAATGCCTTGTGATTCCAGCAATTTCTGATGGAATCAGGGCTCACAGAATCCCAAGCCATTTTACAATTGCGCACAGCGTAATCCAGACGTAATTCTGTGGGTAGATGGGCATCCGCCAATTCCACCATTTTCTGGAGTTGAAACTTGCGATATTGAGCCTTGAAACTTTTGATGATGCCACTATCCAGTGCTTGCAGACTGGCAGTGATATTTGGTGGAAGGATGTGTATCTTTATGTTGCTGAGACCATCATTGGGGACGCAGTGAAACGTAGCGTTATCTAACAACAGTAGGATACGACGTCCTTCAGAGACAAGCTGCTTGTTGAACTGCAGTAGCCATTCTTGAAAGATGCTAGAGGTCATCCATGCTTCGCTGTTAGATGTGTAAGTGCAGTAAAAGTGTGGACTAAAGTTTCTGAAGCATCGAGGCTTTGCCGATTTTCCAGTAATCAGCAATCGCCGCTTGTCTGTTCCAGTAGAGTTGCAGCACAGTAGAACAGTGATTCGTTGCTTCATCCTTTTGACACCACGGCTGTTTTCATCTTTGTGAGCAAGTGTTCGGTCAGGAATGAGCTGAAAAAATAATCCTGTTTCGTCTGCATTGTATATGTTGGCTGGGTCATATCCGGAGTTCGCCAGCATACTGTTCAAATTTGTAAGGTGTTCATCAATGATAGCTGGAGAAATCGATGCGCCTTCCCCACAGAGCCGTCGTTTTGAAATACGGAATCTCCCTTTGAATCGCTGCAGCCACCCACTGCTGTACGTGAAATTTTCTGGTACGTCCAACTGCTCGCCAAGTTTTTTTTGCCTTTTCTCTTAGGAGGTCATCAGTAATAATAATATTATTGGCACGCTTTAGGGTAAACCAGTTGAAGAGAGCGTCTTCCAAGGCACTAAATTTTCCGACACTTTGAAGAACCAACAGTATAATTTTCCCACTTCTCAGCCTGAGTGAGAATATCACGGATGTTGTTCGTGGAAGTGAGAAACGCTTTCCAATCTCATTCTTCGGCATCGTAGGGTTATTTCTTGCCAACTGGCATATCTCCTTCTTTTCAATGGTGATCGACTCACGTTTACGCTTTTGGGAACTCATGATACGACAATAAGGTTGTTATGTTGACATTAGCAAAGGATGAAGCGACTGTGTATGTCCCAGGCACAAGCAGGAAAAGGGTCTGCTGGCTGTTCACACAATCTGTTGTGTCAACAGCAGGCAAAGTCCGGTGCCGCGGGCGGAAAAAATGCAGGCAGGAAAAGGGGAGCGGGGGGGGGGGGGGGGGGGGGGGGGGGGGTGAGGGACGTTGTAAGCGGGCGCTATAACGAGTGGTTTTTGCTACTTGGGATACGAAAAATCAGCGGCGGAAGGCGAACAGCGAGGGAGTGGCGTTATATCGAGAAAAATACATTAATGTCAATTGGGACAAAACGAAAAAGCGGCGTAAGGCGAGGGTGGCGTTATAACGAGAGTAGACTGTATATGTATATTTATCAATTATTTTTATCTATTTTTTTATATATTTATCATTATATAATCATATTTATTCAATTTTGTATTTAACCTTATATAATCTTATTTGGACATTGTAATAAATCAGTTTCAATCTCTCTGGAAAGGTTCACCACTGATGAGCAAGGCTCTCCCAATATTTTCATCGCAGTATGGACAGTATGAGGTGTGATATATGAAATGTTTATATTTCTTATACGTATATAGAATGACGATAAAAGTCGGTGGACGAGTGGGTAACACCCTCGGTTCCCGACAGTCATAAACCGGGATTGAATCCCGCGTTAACCTTTTGTTTATTATGTGAATAACTCATATATTATTCATTGTTTCAATTATCATAAACTAGGTTTCTGTTGTTGAGCGGTACCTAATAAAGTGATTTTGGAACCGAATAGAATGATGAGTTATTGCCTTCTGTTTAATTTTCATCATTACAGTAAGAAGAGTAAAAAAAATTGTATATTAAGTTGTTTTGTTTGTTTGTTTGTTAGGATCTAAATTATAAATAGACAATATATGAAAATTTTAGTATTTTCTAATTAATATTTTTTAATTCGTAAAGTTGTCGCTAGATGGCAGTGCAGGGAGGGAGTAGTCCTAATTACGACGGGAGCTCAATGAGAGGCGCCACATCAGTGAGTCCGATGGCGTGTGCGGAGGGAATTTGTGGGTCAGACGGCCTTCCTTCTACACTCTGCTGGGAATTGAACCGAAACCTTCTTTGGCATTAATCACCACATTGGAGAAACAAATACTCGCAGTGTGTCTTGAACATACATTGATGGGAAAACAATACGATTTCTTAAATTATTATCATGATAATAAATAAAGAGAATTAGATCTTTAAATATAAAATAAACACTTCGGCCAGAAAATTGCTTTATTTTCTCAACGTTTTAAAATAAAAATATTATTTCCTGTCACGAAAAATAAAACGAAAGCATTTGGCAAGGCGTTATAACTGATTATCTTAATTCGAAATGAAGAATCAATACCTGATTGTTTATTATTATCCCTAGTACACGTGGTAAAGGCCATGATAATCATGGTGGGTAGTAGTTGGCGACTGATTTTTTACAGTAAGTACACCACATGTCTACACATGTGAAAAACAGTTCGACTTTGCACTTACAAATGTACTAGAACTCCGTTTGGTAACTTGAACTTGCTGGTGGGGTTGGACTTTTTTTCAAGAATCAGGGGTCATTGGAGCATTTTTTTTTTTTTTTTAGCTAGAAAAGGTGCCCAATGCGGGATTTGATCCCGGCTAGTATTATGGATTGACGTGACTCACTCAGAGGGTTTATCACAGAGTCATGCCTTTCTCAATTTTCTTTTTAAACATTTTATTCAGTGAAATCTCTGTGTATATACTGGGACACAAAACTTAAGGAAGTTTCATAATTTAAGCATAAATCACCGCTTATATAACGGGGGTTGCGCATACATGTCAATTCGAACGTTCTCCTTTTTAAAAATAAAATGAAAATACACTGGTGTCCAAAAAATAAGAAACTTTTGTTTTTCAATGATATGTTTTAAAATATACAACGCTAAAAGCTAAAAATTAATTTAATTAGGTATTTTAAGTCGTAGAATTTATTTATCGCAACCATTCGATTCGGTAAAATTGAAAATATGAAAATTTTTCTTGTCTTCATAAGTGTGCTATTTGGCGTGTCGTTTACCCCATCTAAGAATTGTCCAATTATAATTTTATTTAATCCTTAGGTAATTATGAGTTTACGAAAAATTTTTGCAGATGATTTAAAATGGAGAGCTGTTGGAAGAATGGAGGCAGGGGCAATCACAAGTTGAAGTAGCAAAATGGCTAAATGTGAATAAATCTGTGGTCAGCAAAATATGGAAACAGTTCATTGAGACAGGAACCATCAATAGAAAAGAAGGTTCTGGTAGAAAAAGAAAAACAGCTACCTCTGAAGACCGTTATCTGGTCGTAACTGCCAAGCGTCATAGGGAGATGACAGTTATTCAACTCTCTAATGAACTCTCAAGTGCTACTGGAACGAGAATTTCAAGACAAACTGTTTACCGAATGCTTCACGAAGGTGCTCTTTATGCAAGACGACCAATGGTCTGTATCCCTTTAACCTCTGCTCACAGAAGAGCCCGCTTGAATTGGTGCTTGGAACATCACGCCTGGACTCATGATCAGTAGGCCAATGTTCTCTTCAGTGACGAGTCAAGATTTAGTTTAAACACAGATTCTCGACGAGTTTTCATCTGGAGGGAGCCTGGAACCCGCTATCATCCCAGTAACATCAGGGAAATAGACAGTTTTAGAGGGAAGAGTCTCTTAGTCTGGGCTGGCATCAGTTCTAGCAGACGCACACCCCTCCACATTTTTTCTGGGGGCACTTTAACTGCCCAAAGGTACAGGGACGAGATCCTTGAGCCCTATCTAAGACCTTATAGAGATCAAATTGGTCACAATTTAATTTTTATGGACGATAATGCTCGTCCGCATAGGGCTAGGCTAGTCAATGAATATCTCCAGAGTGAGAATATTCGAAGGATGGATTGGCCAGCCAGATCTCCGGACCTGAATCCAATAGAGCATGTGTGGGATGCTCTAGGGAGGCGTATTGGAGCTCGTCACCCCTCTCCCAGAACCCTCGTTGAGCTAAGAACTGCTCTATTGGAGGAGTGGGGTTTACTACCCCTGGACCTCCTCCAAAGCCTGGTAAACAGTATGAGGGCTCGCTGTGAGACCTTGATAGCTGTTAGAGGTGATCATACTCCCTATTGATATCTTATTTCTTTAAGATCTGGAACCTTAGCTTTGGGTATGTTGGTAATATTTTGCATATTTCATAATTTAAAATATATTTTTTATATTTTCATATAGCTAGTCAAATTCTCCATAGTTTAAACTATTTGTATACTAAATTTTATATTTGTTAATAAATTAGCTTTTGAGAAATTTCAATATTGGTTAAGTTTCTTATTTTTTGGACACCAGTGTATAATAAAATTGGTGTAAATTGTTTGGAGCATGCGATTTTGTTACCGAGTATTGTGTACATGGAACTTTTAAGGGCTATGGTCTACAAAGTTTGGACACATGTTTCCATGAACAAACAACGTTGAAATCTCACATGTGTTAATTGTATCAAAACTTTATTGTAGGCTGACTGGGTAGTATTGGTAAAAAATATTTCGTCTATTTTCCTACAAACTATTCTCTATTATTTGAATGTAATTCTACTGTCCTATAAGCTTATGTCCATAGTTTTCTTGAAAACCTTTTCTGAGATTCCATCCTTCAGTGCTGCGTATATAAGCAGAATCGTCCAATACAGTATTAGAGCTCTGAGAAGCGGTCTGATGGATTAAATTGGCGAAACCGCTGGGAGGGTTCACCACTGATGAGCCAAGCCCTCCCAATATATTTTTTCATCGCAGTAAGGGCAGTAGAAGTTTGTATTATGTATAAAAGAAACATTCGTGCTTTTAAATCCTTTCATTTTATATGTATAGATGGCGCGTTAATGCTTTGTGTTAATTCTCTATTATGGAAATATATATGAGTAAAGAAGGAAAATACACACTCTCTCATGGACAAAACCAAAGGAAATTATACCTCTTTTAGCATGTATATCGGGATTCAGACAATAACTTTCTGAAATATGTTACAGTGACCTTTTTATTGAAGACACACGAGATAACCAAGTGTGAACAAAATTGCCTCTTCTTCATAAAAAAAATAAAGACAGGCGACATAAAAGACTTTGCACTTCCTTAAGTTTTGTCCATGAGTATATATATTTGTTCCATATATGCATCCACCTGTCTCTATGAAACTTTGTCAACTTGTAGATCTGGGTGAGAGCAGTCACTGTCATAGTTTCCACTTCGGAAAATATGCAAATTTGTCCGATAAGAGGCTAATTTGCATATAACAAATGTTCCGCATCCCCGGACGAAGCCGGGTCATTTATCTTGTCAAAAAATATTGGGAAGATTTGGTTCATCCATAGTTTGATTAAATATACGAGCCAAGTGTAAAACTAAGAAAGTTTTGACTCCCACATTTTATAAGTATCTATATATATAAAAATGAATGTATGTGTGTCTGTTTGTTTGTTTGTCCTTTATGCCTGACCAAACCACTCATCGGATCGCCATGAAACTTTGGGAAGTTATTTAGTATAGTACTGGGAAGGTTTCTAGCAAATAAATTTTTGAAATAACTTTTCGCCTAGAAATAATCAAGATAAATATTCTAATTTATCTGTTATAATTCAACAATCTGCTCTAAATATTATCATGATGATACGATGATTTTGTAATGTAGAAAATTAGGAAAGACAAAATTCAGGATGACACGGCAATTTATTTGAGACAAGAATAATGATACAATTCAAAGGCAAGATACTATTCCTTTAACTTCCAATTACCGAGGGAACCAATTAATATTGATTTTATTCAACTTATCGAGTATTTTTCAAGGGACCGGGAAAAAATGTTCACTTTATCGAGAGATTCGTTAAACAAACCTTTACTCGAGTAAAACCCGGGCGAAGCCGGGTACATCCATACAAGAATAATGATACAATTCCAAGGCAAGATACTATTCCTTTAACTTCCAATTACCGAGGGAACCAATTAATATTGATTTTATTCAACTTATCGAGTATTTTTAAAGGGACCGGGAAAAAATGTTCACTTTATCGAGAGATTCGTTAAACAAACCTTTACTCGGGTAAAACCCGGGCGAAGCCGGGTACATCCATACAAGAATAATGATACAATTCCAAGGCAAGATACTATTCCTTTTACTTCCAATTACCGAGGGAACTAATTAATATTGATTTTATTCAACTTATCGAGTATTTTTCAAGGGACCGGGAAAAAAATGTTCACTTTATCGAGAGATTCGTTAGACAAACTTTTACTCGGGTAAAACCCGGGCGAAGCCGGGTACGTCCGCTAGTTTTTATATAAAACTAGACGGGTGACCCGGGCTTCGCCCCGGGATTGACCCGTGTGCATATCTACCCGAGTGATATATATTTAGATAAGATTTTTTTATAATTGTTTGTTATTAGCATTATCTATTTGTTTGCATCAGCATAATTTAATCTAATCTTTGATAGAGGGCGCTGTTCGTGAGCTAAGTAGAATAATTTGAATATATAGTTTTAATAATTGATTTATATATTTTTTAAAATAGCCTATCGTCTTCCCCGTATTTTTTTACCTATGTATAGAAATTTTGGTTTGAATTAGTGAACTACTGCGAATTTGTATAACGGACATACAAACAAACAAACATACAAACATTGATTTTTATATATATAGATATTGGAAAATTAGCAGCTTCACGTGCCTATCATCGTGACGAGTTAAAAATTTACAATATTTTCTCTGAGACGTTGACCAATGGGAGCTTTATCTACTTGTACTACACCAGTTCTACAGTGTGGCTGAAAAACTGAGAACATCGTTAGAAAATGGAAAAGAAGATATATACAAGACCCACAGTAGTTGTTGTATGATGCATTAGCGCGCTATCTGTTATTAGAATATTGTGGGAGCTTTCGCATCTTGATCTTTCTCAACTGCTAAAATTATTCAAAAAAATTAAATAGAATAAATAATGTGAAACATTAACTACAGGTTGTGAAAGTACAAGACCCGACAACTCTCGGTAAAATATATAAATAAAATATCTTGCCATAGGTTGCCATTTATATCTAAATTGTATTAAAATAAAGATACTAATATTGCGAAAGTTTTGATCTCTTCCTTTTAAGTAATATTAACTATGGGGACAAAACATAATGAAGTGGAAAGTTGTGATATCGCCGGTTGTCTGTTTTTTTTTTTTTGAATAAGACAGAGGCAATTTTGTAACATTTATGTACACACTTTAAAAAGAGACAATTTTGTTCACACTTGGTTATCTGGTGTGTCTTCAATAAAGGTCACTGTAATGTATTTTAGAGTTATTGTCTGAATCCTGATATACATTCTAAAAGAGGTGTAATTTCCTTAAGTTGTGTCCATGAGTGTAGCTGACTTCCATCTTATACACCGAGGCCTCTTCTTTACCAAACGTGTATCGTGTTGACCACATCCTGTATGAGGAGCCACTGCTTAGAAACAGAATGCGGCAGACTGAAGATATGATCAGTAAGGAGGTATTAAGTGCTTGGAAGAAGGTAAAGAGATCAGAACAGTTCCTGGCCAGGTAATTGTTATTGTCTGATTACGCAATGTTCCACAAGAATTGATAATTAACGATGGTGATGATAGAAGCAAAAGTTGTATGAGATATCATCATCAAAAATGTAAACCAATCAAAAGAGCTTGTTATTCACCTATAAACGATCAAACAATTAAATTTACCAAGGATACAGTATTCCATATTTTCAAAGAAAAAATAGAAATAGAAATATCTCATTACATCTTTGAGTGCTAGTATATTAGTGAAGAAAGAGAAAAATATGAAGAATACATTGGATTCATCGTTTTCTTCTCCATTGCATGATGGTGATGGATCATCGTGAGGATATCGTTGTAAGCCGGCAATGAGAGAGGAGAATCTGTATAAGACTGGTGTCTAAATAAAAACTTTGTGTGTGTATATTATTTATCAAGACATTTGAAACCCCTCTACCCTTCCTAGATAAAGTTGAGATTCACAATGGTAGTAGAAGACTAATAGAAAGCAGACGAGGATTAGAGGTTGAAAGAGGGATTCTATAGAATGGCGGTGACTTACCTTGACCGGGAGCTTGGCGCCTCTGTTCTGTGGGTGGCGGTCCAGAGGCGGTCGTGCCCAGTGGCAGCGGGAACAGTAGGGGACTGTGCGGGGGCTGAACATACACACAGGGGGCCTGATGTAGGGCAGGGACGTGCTGATGGAGGACAGGCTGTCCCCCGTCTCCACCCAGGGCCCCTGATGGCCTCTCTTTGGGGGGTAACCTCTGGCTCCCCGCCAGCTTGCCTTTCTCCAGCTCCTCAGGTAGGACCTTAACCTCGGTGGCGTGTTTCTTGTGACTAGCATCGGTGCTGTGGTGGTGTTTGTGCTTCCTCTGATCTTTTGGGCGCTCGTCCACCGGCCGCTTCACCTCAGTCTCTTTGGCTAGCGTGTTCCTCGCTGGGAGGGGCGGCGGTTTGGGCGACTCCTCTTTTCCCTTAGGAGCGGTATCTCGAGATGGAAGAGGCGGTCCCTTCCCGCCGAACCTGGCTGTGACGTAGTCTTTAAGCTCCTCTCTCAGACGGTTGGCGACGGTGTTGTCGCCCCCTAGCCAGGACTTTGGGGGCGGTGGGGGCGGGGCGGCGAGGTTGTCCCGGGCAGCGGGCGGCTCGAAGACCTGCAGACGGTTGACGATCTCCTGGTTGAGGTGGTCGAGCAGCCCGGGCTGGGGCGGCTGTCGCAGCAGCCAGTTGTCATGGTGGTGGTACAGCGGGTTGGTGCGGCTCAGCGCCACGCCGGGCGGGATGAGGTAGACCGGCGCCCTGGGCGGCTTCAGCATCCCCGCAGCTGTCGCAACACAGCCACGTGTGCAACAAGATACGCCATATCACATGTGCAGCAATTTATAGGGACAAAGTTTCAATATTTGGATCATGTGATTTGAGAGAGAAAGAGAGAGAAATTACAATAAATACCAGTTATAAAAATAGGCATAATAGCAGAAATGAAAAACTACATGGATAGAAAAAATAAAAGAATGGCTGAACTTACCAACCACACTGGTATATTCCACTTTATACATAGCAGAATTCAAGCAAAGAGAGTCGTACACGTCTTATGGAAATTTTTTAAAAGAAGAAGAATAATAAAATATATCAAAATTGGCTACTTGACAATCAAACAGCACCAAAAGATTAAGTAAAAAAAGTCAAACGATGATTTGATGATAGCATTACAACCATTTTACATATATCCTAACCATGGTCATCAGCCACTATGGAGACTACGACGGCCAACAAACCATAAGAAAACAAAGCTAGATGAGGCAAGACGCTGACGGAATCCTTGGCACAAACCTCTCAGATCATGTCAAAAACTACAAAGGTCATAGGCTCTAGCTAACAGCTCCCATAGGGAAGAATCTATATGGAACTGACTATAATTCCATACATTACATTAAAAGAAATGTAGATATTCAAAGTTCATTGGGAATTACAGTTTCAGAAAGCCTAACAGAACCACAGAAACTTGATTGCAAGAAGGAATTTGACAAGTTCTCTTAAATGTCAAACGAAGATTTCAAAAAGCTAATCATGAAGATCACAGATTTCTGTATCATCCTTGATAAGAAATTAAAACTATTTAGTAACAATGATTAATTATAATTTATATTGTAATAAGGGCAGTAGAAATTTGTTTTAATTAAAAAAGAAACAAACGCGTCAAAAATAGTTTAATTTTTTTATAACAGATGGCGCACTAATACATCATGATAATACTTTGCAATTAATTGAAAATAGAGCAATCTATAAATCTTTAAATAATAAAAATACATATATTGGATTTTCCCTTACTGCAATGAGAAAATTATTGGAAGGGCCTGGTCCACCATGTGAGCCATCATGAATTATTTATTTAAAAAAAATAAAAATACGCACTAAAAATAGTTTAGAATTTTGAATTGTTATATGTATTTCTAGCCAGAAAAATAGCATAAAAATTATTTAAATATTCCGAATTTAATATAACTTTGCAGTCTCTTTGATTCTATCAATGAATGGGCAATATTTCAATTCAACAGCTATTATGCATCTAATGCATTCCACACATATATGCAACTTTTTATACCATTATTACATATTGAACTTGAATACTTATTAGATGTATTATACATTAAATACACTATATATACATTCCCAATTATAAACTATTTAGGCCCATATGTTTCTCTTAAAATAAACAATTTCCTACTTAGGATCAGACATACTTTAGCCACGTTTTAAAAGTTAAAAGAGAAAACGAAAATATAACGTGGTAAGTTTCTTTTTATTGAAAATACAAGCTTTCAATAAAAAGAAACTCACCACGTTATATTTTAGTTTTCTCTTTTAAATTTCCTACTTACTTTTCTGAAATGAAAGAATATTGGGAGTGCTTGGCTCATCAGTGGTGAATTCTTCCAACGTTGATAGTTTTTCTTATATAGCCGTTTCTATTGTGGAATTCTTGGTGACGGTATTTAAGGGGGAAAACTATGGATAGAGGATATTTATTTACACAAACTATCCATTTACTCTGCTATTACATTGTCGCCCTTTCTTTATGTAACTAAGATAGGGGCAATGTTTTATCATTCTAAAATAGCATTGGGGCATACTTTCGAAGTCTAGGTGTCACTATCCGTATATCCGCGGTGACAAAAATACAGCAAGTTTTTATTTCTAAAAAGTAGAAAAAGGAAGGGAAAACACACACGAACTGAAGAATCCCACATGGACAATCACTAAGTCACGACTCTGACACCAAAATCCCTAAAGTAATTTTGATATCGAGGTGAAGTCAATTGACACAAGCTTTTATTGCCTCAGCTAGAAGGTGCTGAGAAGCTGGCTGCTGGAATAATAACGGCGTGGGATATATCAGGGATGTGTGTATAGTCACTTGATTGGGACCTTTCTGACATTTGTTTGACTCTTTTATGTAATTTGCTTGTAACTTGCTGTCGTTTTCCTGTCATTGTTCTGTGATTTTGGTACTTGTCTGACATTGCCTATGGTTTGTCTGTGATTTTTCTATAATTGGTCTGTGATTTGTCTGCGATTTTTCTGTCATTGGTCTGTGATTTGTCTGCGATTTTTCTGTCATTGGTCTGTGATTTGTCTGCGATTTTTCTGTCATTGGTCTGTGGATTTGTCCATGATTTTTCTGTCATTGGTCTGTGGATTTGTCCATGATTTTTCTGTCATTGGTCTGTGGATTTGTCCATGATTTTTCTGTCAATGGTCTGTGGATTTGTCCATGATTTTTCTGTCATTGGTCTGTGGATTTGTCCATGATTTTTCTGTCATTGGTCTGTGGATTTGTCCATGATTTTTCTGTCATTGGTCTGTGGATTTGTCCATGATTTTTCTGTCAATGGTCTGTGGATTTGTCCATGATTTTTCTGTCGTTGGTCTGTGGATTTGTCCGTGATTTTTCTGTCAATGGTCTGTGGATTTGTCCATGATTTTTCTGTCATTGGTCTGTGGATTTGTCCGTGATTTTCCTGTCATTGATCTGTGGATTTGTCCGTGATTTTTCTGTCAATGGTCTTTGATTTGTATGTCATTGTGTTTGTGTTCGGTGATTTTGTGTCATTTCCAAGTGATTTGTCAATCATTGGTCTGTGATTTGTATGTAAATGGCCTGTCAAATTACTGTCATTTATACTTGTTTGTCATTTGCCTGTCCTTATTGATGATCTTGTAAAGTCAAATCACCTATACCTCCAAGTTACAATTAACACACATTAGCTGGATATATAGAATCCGGGGTGAAGAAATGTAAACTAAGAAGCACCAGGTATAGACATCTATCGGCCCTGCAGAGAGATGAAATCTTCCTCTCTAAGTAAACAATATATAGAGCACTCTATATACATCGCTAGGCACGGAAATTGATATATAATTCAACATTTTATATTTTTTGTATATACACTTTTGGAGGAAAAACTTAAAAGAAAGTTGTACCTTTTATCATGTATATAGGAATTCAGACAATAACTCTGAAAGATATTTGATACACAGTGGTCTTTATTGAAGAGACATACGAGATAGCCAAGTGTGAACAAAAATTATCTCTGTCTCTTTCAATAAATAAATAAATAAATAGACGACCGGTAACATCAAAGACTTTCAACTTCCAAAGTTTTGTCCATATGTGTGAATGTATACTTAGAATTTTTACATAAAGACATTGAAACTGTAATGATAAAAATGAAAAAAGGAGAGAACATTGCTCATCAGTGGTGACATCTGTGTCACGACAGTTTAATCTCCAAACTGATCTACTATTGTAGCAGGTGTCTTCCATATATAGTCAATGCAGCCAATAGTAGAGCTGTGTGGAGTTTAAACTGGCGAAACCGCTGGGAGGGTTCATCACTCAAGAGCCACGCACTCTCTCTCTCTCCCCTATTACTACTTCTATTACTACAGTTTAAGTTCTGGAGAAATAGTTTCTAACAAAAAATGAAGTTAATAACTTCTGGGTATGACGGAAAATGTTTATTCTTAAAAAACCACTTCTTTCGTTAGAATCTACATTCAAGAGTTTACAGATAAATTAAAACGTGGTGAGCTTTTATTGATTAATCAAGAATGGCTCTTTGGCCAATTCTGGAATAATTAAAAAATCAACGCTGTGTTGATATTTATTCCGACAGATGGCGCAAGCTATCATTAACTTTTAGTTGCAAGATCAGGAGATGCTTTTTTTCTTAATTTATCTGCTTGATCTACAGTACAAATACCCTTTTGTACTATTTTTTTTTTCAGATAAATTAATGTTAATGAAGTAAAAAAAAAAGTGCCGTGACCAGGATTCGAACCTGGGTTATTGCGGCCACAACGCAATGTCCTAACCACTAGACGATCACGGCAGGTAGTGGTATTTGTCTAAAGAGATATATAAAGACTTGCCTTCCACTTTACCTCCACGTTTCATTTTGATTTTATTTATTTTCTTTAACATTTATACATTCATGGACAAAACTTGAGGTGGTGGAAAGTCTTTGATGTCGCTGGTCGTCTGTTTTTTTTTTTTTTTTTTGGAGACAGAGGAAATTTTATTCCCACTTGGTTATCTGTGTATCAGCTATCTTTCATCGGGGGCCATTGAATGAGAAGGCTTGGCTCATCAATTGTGAAGCCTCTCATCTAATAATTGGAGATTAATTTGTCGAAGCCGCTGAGAGAGGGTTTACCCTTGATGAGCCAAACTTTCTTATCTAATAATTATTATCATTGCATTAAGGTCTGTAGAGAGAATATTTGATCAATAAATATCATAAGAAACATATTGCCAAAAAATAATAGTTATAAATTTTATCGATCGAGAGAGATGGGGCAATTGAAAATGAATTACAGGGCGAGTTCTATTAAATATTAAGAAAAACCCCGAATTCGTTCATACCACGAAATATCAGGAACAATACTAAAAGAAGGGGGTCATTCAACAAACATGAAGATAAAAAAGAATCGTCTAAGGAAGGACCCAAGGTGCCAGTCACGAACCAGTTGCAGCGCTAAGTGAAGGGGTGTGCTCCAATTTCCTCCAGGAGCTCACTTGCACCCCTCACTGAAGGAGAAATTAATTGGCCAATCAGAGAGGATTCCACCGGAACAGCAGATCTGGGTCGACAGTTAATTAATGGGGAGATTGTGTTGTAGGCGGATAAATGTTTCCCTAGGACAACTTTCCCTATGGGATAATTGGATGTCATCCTTGGGATGTCGGTTGGGACTGCAATATGTAAATATGGATTCAAATTATGTATTTATTTTTTTCATGTTGTTGTGTTTTATCTTATTCCCCAAGTATATACAGTATAGGATATGATAATCATAGTAGGTGGGGATTACAAAAGTTAACGTAAATAAAAAGAAAGCCTTCTACTCATATATAAAGCATGTATCTAGAGAGAGGTACAACTCGCCCTTTAAATATACATCAGAACTATACATTATGTTTCATCACCCAGTAAAAACACTTTACTAATAATGGTGATATGGAATGGGCCACACACAAAACCAGTTTTGACAAATTCAGACAAAAGACAGTTTTGTCAAAACAGGTGTTATGGCTTCATCATCACTAAAACAGGGCTCTGGCACATTTGTAAGTGCAAAGTCGAACTGCTTTTCACATATGTAGACATGTGGTGCACTTACAGTAAAAGCAGTCGCCTACTACCACTTACCATAATTATCATGGCCTGTACCACGTGTACTAGGGATAAGCAAAAAAAAAAAAAAAAACTAATAAAGTTTTTTACTCGGGTGATAAACATTGTTCTGATGAATAATTAAAGGGAGAGTTGTACCTCTCTAGATACATGAATATAGTCCTCCCGTAACTTTATGTTGTATATATAAAGCAATGTTGAAATTTATGGAAACTTACTTAAATAATACAAATTCACACACAGAGAGCAACAATCACTGTACACCCAGAGCCAATAATTTAGGTATTGAGATTGTCAGGTCGCGCGCGCGTGTTGTATACTGTACAAATCATGATAATCATGGTAGGTGGGATGTTGTATCAGGTTACAAGGTGCCAGGGTCCTGTTTTTGTTTACTTGCACCTATTGGTTGGTATTTTCATTGTGCATGGATTGGGGGGATCTTTGAGAAGATTAATCGAAAAAAAGAAAAGAAAAAAAAAAAAAAGGGGGGGGGGGGGGGGGGGATAGATTCCACATTTAACCACTCGGTTACTCCCATTTACATACTTCGTTTGAAAGTATAAATGATGTATGCTCTTGATTAGTGTCACCTGGACTTCTCTTTGTCCATTTATTGTTTACTTTGAATCTATACTTCTTGTCTACTTGTAGTCTATATATTTATTGTCTTCTTCTTTTTTTCGGGTAGTTGGAGACTTCTGTACGCTCCAAGAACCTAGGTTACTTAAATAAAAAAAACTTCTTGTTTACCTTTTGTCTACCTCTAGTCTATTTATTGTCTACTTCTTGCTTACTTCTTATCTAATTGTTTCCCACTTGTTTACTTCATGTCTACAGGTTTTAAGTTCCACGACATATTACAGGTTGATTTTAGACATTAATTAGAGTAGCGTGGTGCATAACGTTATTTGACAGGTTAGCCATCTCAGGTACCTTGCTTCTTCAATGTCACGGCGTGTTTCTATTGGTTGAAACTGTCCGTTAAGCATCAGTCAGGAGTCATCAATATTGATTCGAATAAACAAAAATGAGAGCAAAGAATTTCTTCATTTTGAGGTGTTGCAAGCTTTCGAGCAAAACCTGCTCTTCAACGGGCAAATCCAAAAACAAACGAAGAGAGGTGTTATCAGGCGTGGATTAGATTGTATTACAGCTATATATAGATTATATTTAGCTACAATAAAGTCTAATCCACGCCTGATAACATCTATCTTCATTTGTTTTTGGATTTACCTGTTGTAGAGCAGGTTTTGCTCGAAAGCTTGCAACATCTTAATATACATACACACACACACACACACACACAGCTTTATTAAGACCACCAGTCTTATACAGATTCACCACAGGAAGGAAGTATAGATGGAGCTCTTATACTCCAGGCAGCTCAGAACCCAACAACAGCCTCCGCAACACCACAAAATAAAGAAACAATTTGCCCAAATTTTTGTTTATTCCAATATTTCTAGGGAACTATCGTCCCTATATCTACTGAATGCAGCAACGGTAGGAGGAACTCCACTACATCAGGCCATAACTGGATAGTGGATTGGACCGACCTTGAACGGGGAAACCTGGAGTTATGCTGGCGTTCATCTTGAGGTAACTTTTTTCTTCTTTCAAATAAAAATACTTCGTTTTACTGAATGTATTACTAAAAATTTTCACTCTGACCGAGGTGTATTTTTATTGTTTAAGATCTATATACACAAGGCAATAAAACGTGCCATCTACAAATAAGAAAGGAAAATATTAAAGAATGGATTTTTCTTTTCAATTATAAAACATTATATATTTATAATTGTATGTAATTCTGCTGTCCTCAAAGCTTATGATCATAGTTAATATCTAAAATACCCATTCCAAGAATCTAGCAACAGTATCACTATAAAAGAAAGTTACAAAAATGCAATATAACAGCGGTATGGTAGATTAAACTGGCGAAACCGCTTGGAGGGTTCACCACTGATCAGCCAGGCCCTCCCATTAATTTTTCCATTGCAGTAAGGGCAGTAGAAATTGTTTTATTTTTAAAAGAATATTACGCGTCTAAATAGTTTCGTATTTTAAAACATAAGTCCAAAGAAAATATAAGTTCCATATCCTTGTTAAGTGCTATGAAAAGATATTGTGGGGAAGGCTATGAATACCGGCCAGATGACCTCTATCATGTAGATAATCGACGTATACATTCTACTGCTGTTGTCATAACCTGTTTGTTGGTAGATGGCTTTTTGTTTTAAACACAGTTAACACCTACAAATATAGGAAATAAAGAGGGCACGAATGTTTCTTTTTACACACAAAACAAATTTTTAATATCGACTATAATAAACTCTTCGAGTTAAAATAGAAAAATAAAACAAAGATTGAAGAGGAGTATCTTGTGTGAATTTTTTAATAGCAAGCTTTTGGACGTTCTTCTACAGGATTTTACGATGTAGCATGCGTTCTTCTACAGGCTTTTACGATGTAGCATGCGTTCTTCTACAGGCTTTTACGATGTAGCATGCGTCCGAAAGCTTGCTAATAAAATTCGCACAAGATAATCTTCTTCAATCTCCGTTTTATTTTCATAAATTTTTAATATATTTTCATCGCAGTAAGGACAGTAGAAGTTTGTTTTGTGTGTGTAAAAAGAAGCATTCGTGCATTAATGTGTTTTCATTTCATATATTGCACGATATTGATTTATATTAACCTATAAATATATTCGTTCTGAAATATTCGTATTTTATTCCTCTTCTCTCTTATCTCCACTCGGCAATCATATCAGGGTATTAGGCCTGTAGAGCATGTTGATGGTGTCTTCAAGGGATGAGTAGAGCTCATCAATGGATGATTCAATACAATCAATGGTGTAGTTTGGATTTTCAGGTTGAGAATTGCACTTAGTACGTAGTGGGAAAACCATGTAACTATTCTGAAAAGTCATTGTCTGTAGATAACCAGACTCAAGTATGGAAATCAAGGATTGCTGTTCCTTTGAAAGGATAGAATTGGTGCTTATCCCTCCTGTTCTGTACCAGTCATGTGCAGCTGTAGATTTCCATTCTTGAAGACATTGGGCCTCGATGGTACGGAGGGAGTCAAGTCTAGTAGGGTGGTTGATTGTCTGGCCTCAGGGTGACCAAGAGCTCCAGATATCTTCGTGAATCCTTTCACCTGATAAGGACGAGCGTATCGAAATATTGAACTATAAATCGTATAGATCGAGCAGATATTTCGTTGAACGTAAACCCTCTCTATAGGGACTGCTATAGAAATATAGACAGAGATATTCACGGATGTTACTGGCCTATCCTGGAGGTGGTCGTTTAATGGAGGTTGGATTAGATAAGAAAAAGTGATTTTTGTGATTATGACAAAAGTGATCGCTTAGAGAAATGTTCACTCTTGGGAGATTTTACTGTAATATTGCGCAACACACAACGCACAGACACCAGTTCACTTATATCGAAAACGTAGGCAAGTAGTCAAGTAAGAAGCCCAAGTTGAAAACCACGAACTAAACGCCGCAGACACTTTCTTCGATATTGCTGAATATCTGGATCAACCCCAGTGTGTAGAGGCAAGTGTAGACCGAAGTTGGTACTGAGGAAGAGATGTTAATCGAAAGCTCGCCACCCACCAAACTGTTCCATTAATGTGGCTAAGTTGTTGAACGCGAGGTGACCGGGTGGTATTTCGAGGTCTAACTGGATGTCCTTGGTTAGCAGCGGTGGCCCTACTTTCTCTGCCGCCGGCTTGGGCAACAATCCCGGGATTAGATTATCTATCCCCCGCGTCATGTATTAAGTCCCAGGTTCACGTTCAGGGATTAAGTCCCAGGTTCACGTCCAGGGATTAAGTCGCAGGTTCACGTCTAGGGATTAAGTCTCAGGTTCAAGTCTAGGGATTAAGTCTCAGGTTCAAGTCTAGGGATTAAGTCTCAGGTTCAAGTCCAGGGATTAAGTCCCAGTTTCACGTCCAGGGATTAAGTCTCAGGTTCACATTCAGGGATTAAGTCTCAGGTTCAAGTCCAGGGATTAAGTCCCAGTTTCACGTCCAGGGATTAAGTCCCACTTTCACATTCAGGGATTAAGTCCCAGGTTCACGTCCAAGGATTAAGTCCGAGGTTCACGTCCAGGGATTAAGCCCCACTTTCACGTCAAGGGATTAAGTCCCAGGTTCACGTCCAGGGATTAAGTCCCACTTTCACGACCAGGGATTAAGTCCCAACTTCACATCCAGGGATTAAGTCCCAACTTCACGTCCAGGGATTAAGTCCCAGGTTCACGTCCAGGGATTAAGTCCCACTTTCACGTTCAGGGATTAAGTCCCACTTTCACGTCCAGGGATTAAGTCCCACTTTCACGTCCAAGGATATATATAGGCCCTCCCAATATATTGTCACGTAGAGAATTAGGAACGAAAAATTTCAGGATGACACGGCAAATTATTTAAGGCAAGAACAAATCAAAATTTATAAAATAACAGAGAGGCAATGAGGGAAGTTTATAGAGTAGAGAAAAATATAGATATCAAATGGGGAAAAATAGTGCCAAAGTAAATTTGTAGTGGGATCAGGTGGATAAATTAAGAAAAAGGCATCTCCTGATTGGGGAACTAAAAGTTGCATGATCAGGAAATGCCTTTTTCTTAATAGATATCAAAATTAATAATCTCTTCATTTGACATTTTGCTACAATATTTTTCTTACATAATACCTATTTTGCTACAATATTTTTCGTACATAATACCTATTTTGCTACAATATTTTTCGTACATAATACCTATTTTGCTACAATATTTTTCTTACATAATACCTATTTTGCTACAATATTTTTCGTACATAATACTTATTTTGCTACAATATTTTTCTTACATAATACCTATTTTGCTACAATATTTTTCGTACATAATACCTATTTTGCTACAATATTTTTCTTATATAATACCTATTTTGCTACAATATTTTTCTTACATAATACCTATCTTGCTACAATATTTTTCTTACATAATACCTATTTTGCTACAATATTTTTCTTACATAATACCTATCTTGCTACAATATTTTTCTTACATAATACCTATTTTGCTACAATATTTTTCTTACATAATACCTATCTTGCTACAATATTTTTCTTTTTATTTTTTGATGATGATTAAAAATCACATTTTCATTTATTGTTTTATTGGAAGTGTGGTTCTACATTTTTGTCTCTTATTGAATATATATTTCTGTTTCCTCCTGACAAAGGAATAAACAATTTCCTCATTTTGATGGCCACTTCTCTTTATCATGAATTAATAACCAAAAATGAGTAAAAGGTAACCAGTTTATATAAACAAAAATGACTTTCACGTCTAGATAAAGACATTTGAAAGTAATCAAAAGATTTTCAAGTATTATCAGCTGCTTGGAAATACTTCCTTGTTTACATTTGCAGACGATGGCGTGTTGGACGCTTTTCCTCGCTCCCAACAACGGTTGGCCAGTAAATGTCTCCTATTTCCTGAAAGAAGAACTGGTGACCCCGTTTTTGGGGCAAAATATAGCCTTGCCTTGACTGAGATAGCGTTTTTATAGTTGGAGGAAAGTTGCGCCGGCATCTGCTGATAAATTAGGGCTAAAATTGGCGGGAAAATTCCGCCCTCACAAACTTCTTCCCCCATTATCACACTTAGACTATAATCTCTTTAGATTAATGTTAATTAAACACGGCTTAAACGGAAGGTTAATTAGAAGTTTTAATTTAAGAAAAAAAAAAACATTTTTCCCCTCAAAATACATAGGGCTTACGTCAGGCTAGGGAGGATAATCGTTATCATTAAATAAGTCTATTGATGCAAATATGGTACAGATTGAGTCTATGCAGTGTAGATGCTTTTTGGATGTCATCTTAAATCTCTTTCGTCCAGAAAGTCTTTGACTTCAAGAGAACCACAAAGATTCACGAACTCTTCAGAATTTAATTAAGAAAAAGGCATCTATTGATCGTGCAACTGATGGCTTGCGCCATCTGCCGGAATAAATATCAACTATTCGTTGATTTTTAATTATTTCCGAGAGAGAGAATTGGACAAAAATACCCATTCTTGATTAATCAAGAAAAGCTAACCACGCACACATCTTCAGAATTTGCCATAGAGGAGTTTAGCTGGTAAGGAGGCTAGACCAGGGGTTGGCAAATTGCGGCCCGCGAGCCACAGGAGGCTCTTTGGATGTGAAGCGGTGGCTCTTTATCCATTGCAGTAAGGACAGTAGAAATTGTTTAATTTTTAAAATAATCATACGCGTCTATAATAGCATCGAATTTTCATAACAGATGACGCGCTAAAGCATCATAAATACATGTATAGTTCCATACGTAAATATTATTTATGCGAGTACTATTTATTGTTTAGCAAGAAAAATGTTGTGGCTCTTTAAAAACTTTTCAATTTTGTAAATTGTAATTTTTGACTCTTTATACTCAAAAAGTCGCCGACCCCTTTTATGGGGGACACAAATATAGATGTAAAGTTTACCGGGAGGAGAGATATCGTTTATATATATACATATATAACACTGTAGAAAGGGAAGAAATGATTGAAATCTCAGCTAAATAAAAAACTTTACAAGAAATTCTTTGCCTCACGATATTGTACGTTTGATAATCTTTAGAATTGGCTGAAGAGGGAGTTTAGCTGATAAACTAGCTAGGCCATGTCTATGGCTAAAATATTGGTAGAATTTTGCTGGGATGAAATTGTTTCAAAAAAGTCAACTTATTCTGTAAATATAGGCGCAAAGTGAATACCAATGTGGATACCTTGACAATTGAATTGAGCCCTGGACTGACAAGGGCCATATCCCGAAGCAGTAATATCCTGGTGGACGTTCTGAAATTAC
>CP092881.1:6215948-6227272 GCA_030710605.1 Cordylochernes scorpioides | reverse complement strand
CAAAACTGGAGTTGGCCTTGTCACCGAACCGAGTATGCAAGATTTCAATAGATGACGCATCACTTTTTGCATCTACGCTCAAAGCTTAAGAAAGTGGAAACTCTTTGATGTCGCCGGTCGTCCCGTTTTTTGAAGGAGACAGAGACAATTTTGTTCACACTTGGTTATTTCGTGCGTCTTCAATAAAGGTCATTGTAATATCTTTCAGAGTTATTGTCTGAATCCCGATATATAAGCTAAAAGGTACAGCTTCCTTAAGTTTTGCCCATTAGTGTATTTACCCGGGGGGGGGGGGGGGGGGGGGGGGTAGTCTTTCTTCTATTAATGCAATTTTTACCCCCGGCAAAATTACCATTTATATTCTATCTAGACTTTTACAGTATTAAATTTAAACTTCAAATATTTTCGACTTCCTTAAGTTTTGTCCATGAGTGTATTTATCTAGATACTGTGTGGGGATCCAGAAGTATCAAAAGTTGAGATATGTAAATATGTAAATAGCATTTCCAACTTTCGTTGTGTGCGCGCTGTAGGTGAAGTCTGTTGTGAGAGGATGTGTTCTCTCGTAAATAAAATCTTAAAAAATGAAAACAGTAAAACTTTTATAACCTTTATAAACATCAAAAATGGCTTATTCTGATCTAATCCAACCTTCAATAAGTGACTACATCCAGGAGAGACCAGAACTTCCCTATTTCCAGGTGGTCATACATTGAAGGTTCAAGTGTAATAGGAAAAATAAATCCGAGAGGAGAAATCAAAGTAATAATGATCGAAGAAGATTTTGAAGCTAAGTGAATTCTGAAGTACTCGGTGACCTTGGCGAGCTGAATTAAAGGAACTAATCTCGACGCCAGATTAGCTAGACAATGGAAGAAGGTAATTCTGCCGAGCATCCTAGTCACGTGACTGCCGTGTTGCCGAGTGAATTGCAACACAATGCTTACTGATTGACAAATTGATTGAAAATGGACAATACCCTTGATAAGCATTGGGAAATTTCATACAATATGTTTCGAAAATATTTTTAATCATTTTAAGATTAAAGATTTAATAAAATTTGGCAGCACGCAAACATTTCTCTAAAACCTTTAAGCAATAAAAAGTCGTTGATATACAGAGGGTGTCCTAAAAGATATTTTACAATTTCAAAGTGAAACGACTTGTAATTGAGAACAGCACCACGCTGACGAAGGCCGACAGCTCGAAAGGCTTACGAGGAGAGTCCGAATGGCGGAGAGTCTTTTTAAGCGAGGCTCCGGATTACGGACAGTCCGTTTTAGCCAGAAGCCGGATTATGGGATTCTGTTTTACAAGATACAGGATTAGAAGATTCCGTTTTAGCCAGAAGCCGGATTATGGGATTCTGTTTTACAAGCTACAGTATTAGAAGATTCCGTTTTAGCCAGAAGCTGGATTATGGGATTCTGTTTTACAAGATACAGGATTAGAAGATTCCGTTTTAGCCAGAAGCCGGTTTATGGGATTCTGTTTTACAAGATACAGGATTAGAAGATTCCATTTTAGCCAGAAGCCGGATTATGGGATTCTGTTTTACAAGATACAGGATTAGAAGATTCTGTTTTAGCCAGAATCCGTATTATGGGATTCTGTTTTACAAGATACAGGATTAGAAGATTCCGTTTTAGCCAGAAGCCGGATTATGGGATTCTGTTTTACAAGATACAGGATTAGAAGATTCCGTTTTAGCCAGAAGCCGGAATATGGGATTCTGTTTTACAAGATACAGGATTAGAAGATTCTGTTTTAGCCAGAATCCGTATTATGGGACTCTGTTTTACAAGATACAGGATTAGAAGATTCCGTTTTAGCCAGAATCCGTATTATGGGATTCTGTTTTACAAGATACAGGATTAGAAGATTCCGTTTTAGCCAGAAGCCGGTTTATGGGATTCTGTTTTACAAGATACAGGATTAGAAGATTCCGTTTTAGCCAGAATCCGTATTATGGGATTCTGTTTTACAAGCTACAGGATTAGAAGATTCCGTTTTAGCCAGAATCCGTATTATGGGATTCTGTTTTACAAGATACAGGATTAGAAGATTCCGTTTTAGCCAGAAGCTGGATTATGGGATTCTGTTTTACAAGATACAGGATTAGAAGATTCCGTTTTAGCCAGAAGCTGGATTATGGGATTCTGTTTTACAAGATACAGGATTAGAAGATTCCGTTTTAGCCAGAAGCCGGTTTATGGGATTCTGTTTTACAAGATACAGGATTAGAAGATTCCGTTTTAGCCAGAATCCGTATTATGGGATTCTGTTTTACAAGCTACAGGATTAGAAGATTCCGTTTTAGCCAGAAGCTGGATTATGGGATTCTGTTTTACAAGATACAGGATTAGAAGATTCCGTTTTAGCCAGAAGCTGGATTAAGGAGAGTTCGTTTTAGGGATATACCGGATTAGAATTTAATATAGAGGACTATATAAAAAAAGGCCACAAAAAAGGTATAAATACTTTTTAGTATATTCAACATTTTCAACGCATACATTATCTTCGAATATCTATTCCAATATTTTGATAGAGTACACAAATAAACATTTCAGCAAAATTTTGACCAAACCATATAATCTTTTAGTAAAAATCACTTAAAATATATAGTAAGGTATAGCGTTATAATAATCATGAACTGTTTAACCCTTAAAAAAAAAGAATAAAATAATAAATATTGTTTATATAAAAAATATCAAATAGCGCTTTCATTAAAATATTGTTTTTTTTTTTCAGAAATTTATTGATATAAGTTGCCCCCCCCCCCCACATATATAGAACGATACGTACGTGTCAATTCCATTACGTGACATTCGAACTGACACCAGATCCCCACAACAATCAGATGACATCTAAAAATAGCCCTCGCCGCCATCTTAGAATTCTACCTAAGCAGACGTACACAATAAGTTATTGTTTTCCTCTAACAACTTACTGGGCGCCATGTCCTACAATATGAACAATGAAATCATTTTCTAATATAACCTATAATAATATATCAACATATATAGATATAGCTTCTTCTTCTTTATTTTAAATACATGGGGTGGTTGCCTTGGAATATATTTCTAGTTGGAAATTTTACCGGGAGGATATTGATCTCTTCTTCTTCTTTCTTATCTCCACTCAATCATAATAAGGTATCAAGATTGTAAAGCTTGAGATTTTTGATGGTGTCTGCCGGGGAAGAGTAGAGCTCATCAATGGATGAGTCAATACAGTCAATAATATGTCTTGGGATTGCAGGCTGAGAATTGCACTTGGTACATAGTGGGAAAACCTTGCAACCATTCTGGAAAGTCATTGTCTGTAGATGACCAGACTTAAGTCTGGAAATCAAAGACTGTTGTTCTCTTGGGAGGACAGAACCGGTGCTTGTCCCTCCTGCTGACTGGATATTGATCTAAAGAGACAAAGGTCGCCTCTCCTTTGTACCTTTTACCATGTATATTGGGATTCAGATAATAACTCTGAAAAATATTACAGTGACCTTTATTGAAGTCACACGAGATATCCAAGTGTGAACAAAAAATTGCCTGTCTTCTTCTTCTTCAAAAAATAAATTTAAAAAATAAAATAGACGACCGGCTTTGTCAACGACCCGAGGTGGCTAGTTTGCGGCGACGGTCAATAGATGGCGTCTGGTTTTGGCATCTATTTTGACGGGAGAGGTGACCTTTGTCTCTTTAGATATTTCTAGTTGCCATTTATAAATTTGCAGGCAATAATTTAAAGTAAATTAGAACTCTTAATTGTTATACAGTTGATTTCTAATTCACATATATATGTGAGGGAATCTCTAAATCCTATAAATAGTTTCCACACAACTTCTTTAAGAACTGTATATGATGACTATACTTGGTGGGATCCTATAGGAGACGAAACCATCCTTGTTCAAATCAATTCTTATACAATCATAGATAAAAATTAAGGAAGTTGTACCTTTTAGCATGTATATCGGGATTCAGACAATAACTCTGAAAGATATTACGGTGAATTTTATTGAAGACACACGAGATATCAAAGTGTGAGCAAAAAAATTGCCAATCTTCTTCTTCTTCTTCTTAAAAAAAAAAAATAATAATAATGATAAAATAGACGAACGGCGACATCAAAGACTTTCCACTTCCTTAAGTTTTGTCCATAAGTGTACAATACAACAAATATATATAGTTAATTATTAACGATATGCCATTCTAAACTAAATTATGATTATCAAACCTAACTATTAGTGAAACCCCTCACTGTCCATTCGCTCAGTACTTCAGATTTCGGAAATATTATCCCGAGTGTTTGGAGGAAAGTCATTGGGGGAAATTTGGCGTCCTTGAAACCTCCAATCAGAGACGGCAATTTGAGAGGTGGCGATTGGTTGGTTGTTTGGTACTTCCATTGAAGAAGAACTTTAACCTTTTGCTAAAAATACATTTTCAGACTTTTCTCTTTATAAGAAATATTCTTAACTTCGTTGCTGTGAAAACTGCTATTCGTCAATCTATTTAATCTATGTGAAAAAATAGTACAAATGTAACATTGTACTGGGATAAGGTGCATAAATTAAGAAAAAGGCATTAGATGGCGCCAGCCATCAGCAACTTTCAGTTGCACGATAAGGAGATGCCTTTTTCTTTATTTAATCTATGTTAAGCAGTCAAAAAAATCAATAAAAACCATTGTATTTAAATATTTTTTCCCCCTCTTAGTCGTTTGTTTATACTAAAGACTCTATAGGTTACTACCTATTGATGGGTAGTTGGCGTTCTGCGCTCCAGGAACCTGGGTTATAAATATCTGAAGCATATATGTCCAGGAATTAATTTTAATTCACGAAGAAAAGAAATCGATAAAAGCACACACCAATAACTATTTTTTCTTTAATAAAAATAACATTATATTATGATGCATTAGCGCGCCATCTGTTATCAAAATTAGAAACTATTATCTGACTGATGAGCCAGGCCCTCCCATTAATTTTTCCATTGCAGTAAGGGCAGTATAAATTGTTTTATTTTTAAAAGAATCATACGCGTCTATAATAGTATCTTATTAAAACAAGATTAGTTGACATTCATTAAACAATTTGGAAAATGCTTCCCGATTTTGCGTATCTCATCCTTACGCTGGAGTCATTTTCTTTGTAGCGTGCCTATTTTAGTAGAGTTGTATAATGTAAAAATAAATCCCTGAAGTAAAAAAAAAGGACATAAATTGTGTGAAATTTGATAATCAAAATATGATGAAGTTTATGATTATTTCTAAATTTCATTGAAATTGTTGTTTAAATATCTGGATATTAATATTGGAAACATTAAAAGTTAAGAAATTGGTTGCTCACAAATTTATTTTACTTTTCATTCCCTTTTATGTGATTAGAAAGGTCAACTTGAGTGTTAATCTAGATTAAGATAAACTTTGTTCAAATCAAGCAGAATGTCTCTTTTATAAATAAAACAAACATCCTACAATCTTTACTGTGCGATGAAAAATACTAGGAAGGCGTGGCTCATCTGTGGTGTCCATATTTATAATAATTCTACACTATCCTACAAGCTTATGTCCATAGTTTTATAAAATACAGTTAAACCTGTCTATAGCGCCCCCTCTAAATAGCGCCTTCATCTCTATAGCACCCGATTTTTAATACGTAGTACGATGCGATTTACATTAAAAGTGACCTGTCTATAGCACCCCCTCTCTATAGTACCATATTTTGGCGAGTCCCAAGAGGGAGCGACATGTTTAACTGTATTATGACTAAAAATATGGACTAAGAGTAGTGAAATTGAATTCTATCTTGTGCTTTTAGCGAGATTTTGTCCAATACCACAGAGTAGCTTGATATATAAGGAAGTTTTATTGTTTTTTTTGCTTATCCCTACGGGGGTACAGGCCATGATAATCATGGTGGGTAGAAGTAGGCGACTGCTTTTACTGTAAATGCACCACATGTCTACACACGTGAAAAGCAGTTCGACTTTGCACTTACAAATGTGCCAGAGCCCCGTTTGGTTACTCGCACTCTCTGGTGGGGTTGGACTTCTGCAAAAATCGGGGGCCATTGAAGCATTTTTTTTTAACATAAAAAAGTGCCCAATGCAGGAATCGAACCCGGGTCGTAGCGGTCGAAAACCAACGGTTTAGACCATCCTTCCACCGACCCTCCCAGTTTTATTGTGATATCTATGAACAAATTTCTCTATGATAGCTACAAGCTATTAAATTTGTAAGTATCAAATGATTTGAAACTACACTATAGAATTATAGATAATTTTAGAGAATGAACATATACAATTTAATTTTATTACTAAGGTAAGTTTTTTTTTCCTCTATGAATCAAAAATCAATAAAAATCATCAGTGAAGAAAGAGAAAACCAACTAAAGAATCCGGAAGTCAACGAAGGCCGCCATTATATGCGCAATTTTTCAAATTGGAGGAAACCAAACGATTGATCTGACAACACTGCCATAGTTTCCTCCTTTTTTTGAACACACCATGCATAAAATAATTCTTTTATTTTTTTATATGGAACACCCGCGAATTTTTTATAAATCCTTTCACATAAGCGTTATTGATTTGTGTATCACAAGTAATAGGTGTCTTGTTGAATTTATTATAATATATGAGAGACAAATTCACTAACCGTTTTTAAAATTAAAAGAAGGGGGTCGGTGGAAGGATGGTCTAAACCGTTGGTTTTCGACCGCTACGACCCGGGTTCGATTCCCGCATTGGGCACTTTTTTATGTTAAAAAAAAAAAAATGCTTCAATGGCCCCCGATTCTTGAAGAAGTCCAAACCCACCAGTGAGTGCAAGTAGCCAAACGGAGCTCTGGCACATTTGTAAGTGCAAAGTCGAACTGCTTTTCACATGTGTAGACATGTGGTGTACTTACAGTAAAAGCAGTCGCCTACTTCTACCCACCATGATTATTATGGCCTGTACCACGTGTACTAGGGATAAGCAAAAAAAAAAAATCAAATAAACTTATTGAAGACGATGGCTTATCATTTTCCCTCATAACACATGCCTTAGTAATCATATTTATAAAGAAAAAATCATCTCCTAATCTTGCAATGTTACTGATGACTTAATTTTCATGTGAACGGTCAGGTTATGCCCTTTTTTATATCAAAACCTGACCTTCTTATATATATATTTTTTTAAAATCATAATCTCAGCTTAATTACGTAAATTTGGCCTCAAATACCCATTTTTTGATTTCTAAGGAAGCCTTTTAGACCAAAATACGTTTGATCGTTGAAATATAGCCTGCACCACGCTGACGAGGGCCAACAGCCCGAAACGCGTTCGTGGTTGGTTTTTCTTGATTTATCATGAAATTTATTGGCTAAATATTATGTAACAAGCTTTATCAACGTTTAGTTGATTTTTGTTTTACTAGATGGCGCTCTGCCATCTAAAATGCTCATTTGAAAGCGGCCGGGATATGTCTTTATTTTTGTTGTATTTAATATTGTGGCGAAGAAATAATTTATTATTTAATTTAATATTATTCAATGAAAATATTCAACAGATTATAAAAATATATATTATTTTGTATTTGTGAAATCATCTTTAAAATATTTGCTTGATTGCTTAAGATTCCCTAGCTGTAGATAGTTTTGCTGACTTGTTAATAATTGTAGACTAGTCGCCGTGACGTCATCAATAAATACTTTTTACATCTTTGGATATTTCAAGGCTTGATTTCTACGTTACAATATATATAGATGGGAATTTTTCCAGGAGAAAATTTATCTTTAAAAGAATAGGGCGCCTCTCCCGTCAAAATAAACGTCACAACTAGACACCCTCTATTGACCTTCACTGCAAACTAGCGGCCTCGGGTCGGTGACAAAGCCACAACACCAACTTTGGCAAACTGAGAAGCGTCGAACTGGAGACCATAGTTTCGGTCTAATGGCCCTTATCAGCCTAAGGTGGACTTTATTCCATGAGATCCACACGGGATCTAATGGAATCTTCACAATCCACCAAAGAGGTGTTTAGCTGGCAATGTGTCTGGGCCAAATCTATGGCCAAAATTTAGATGGGAATTTCGCGTCTAATTTTGACGTTTATTTTGACGATGTAAACATAAAAGAAAGAAAATATGACGAAAATTTAACGCTTGACGCTCCTGTGTGTTTGTACTATTATGTATAAATAAAACCCCCCAGAAAATATAAAAAATAAAAACATATTTTTATAGAATTAAATCTTTTTCTATATGAAAAATAGACACTTCGGTCAATTATAGTTTTTTATTATATATATAGTATATTATATATATAGTTTTTTATTTCTTTAGATGTTGTACTAAATTCGAAATATCACGTGAGAACGCCCTTACAACCTCAGAACAAATTTTAACGCCTTGCCAAATGCTTTATTTTTATTTACTTCTCCTGACGAAGACTTAGAGAAAATAAAAAAAACTCTAACTGGCCGAAGTGTCTAATGGCCTTTATCTTCAGGAGAATTAAATCAATTTGTTCTTTAACATTGAACACATCAGTATAAAACGATATAAAGAATTATAAATGATGGAATATATTATTTAATTTCACTGACTCTTATGAATGGTGCGGCATGATTAGTATTGTCTTCATGGCATCAGCGTGCTGAGGAGCATTGGTCTATTGATTGTACCAGCTACTTTGATCTGGTTTTGTTTCTTTTTTGGTTATTATCATCTGCCATCCAGCTAGTATCTACATCTATCAGAATCTGTATAAGACCGATGGTCTTAATAAAGCTTTGTGTGTGTCTACATCTATCATATTTCGGGGGGGGGGGGGGACAATCCCCGTTATTTCTGTAAGGGAATGGGTGTAGATTCGTGAGGTGAAACTGTTCATCCCACGATCTACTCGTTTCACCTACTCCTCATCTCAACCCGAGCGATCCAGAGACAAGGAGAAAGAACAACAAGAAGGGTGACAAGAGATGACAAGGTGCCAGGTCACCAGAGCGGGACAGTCCGGACAAGAGTGCCAAGTAAGGTGACTTGGTCGGGCGAAGTGAGTCACAAGTGGATGTCCGTTAGTGGTACCTGGTGTGCAAATAGGTTTTCTTCAATATGGACGCTCCTTGAAGGGAAGTCGGCCACTAGAGACAGAGGGTAACGCTATGTAGCAGACAAATACTGGATGGTGTGAAGCCTATGGAGTGAAATGTTTGAAGGAATTACTTCATTTGGATAGCTGATGGGTGCGAATGGATTACTATACTCAGAAAGATCTTTTGAAGTGAAAGTGAATAGCCACTAGAGACGAAGGGTAACGCGATGTATCAGGTACCTTTTGGATGGTCTGAAACCTATGGAGTTTCCTCGATTGTTTCATTTGGATAGCTGATGGGTGAGAATGGTTCACCAGAATCAGCAAGACCATTTGAAGTGAAAGAAAAAAGCCAATAGAGACAAATAGTAATGCTCTTTAGCAGATAACTACTTGATGGTCTAAAATTTGAGAGAATGTGTGTGTTTGAAGTAATTGTTTCAATTGGATAATTGATGGCTTGAAATGGCTCATCAGACTCAGAAAGATAATCTGAAGTAAATATTGAGAAGTTATTTCCACACTTTTGGATATAACAATTTAGAATAAATAGTTTGATAGCAATGTTGGCGCTATATCAACCTCATCAATCAAACATGTACTTCAAATACATTTCTGAGACCTATCGATACTGGAGTTGATATTTTGGTGATTGTGAACAATCATCCGTGTTCCTGAAGCCACTCAAGGTGTTATCAACTCGCGTGTTTCAAGTGTTTTACTGGAACAGTGGCTACGTGGAGCTCTGTGATCAACGATTACATTTTGTTCCATCGCGTTGGATAGAAATTGCAGAAAATATTTTAAATACTTAATCAAGTACTACGCAAAAAGTTCTTTTTGATCATTTTTTTAGCATTAGCAAGCTTTCGAGTTAAAGAACACTTCCATGGGTGTTTCTTCCAAACATACGCATTTCAAAATAAATATTTGTGAAAAAAAACCCTTTGTCGCGACTGGACTCGAGCCCATTAGACTTGTTTTGAATATTGATTGAATAAATTCACTTCAAATATTCACTGATAATATGATACGAAACACCTTGCTGATACCATCACCATTGTGGTTGAACATGTGCCAATCTCGTCTTGTAATATGGATAAACTATGAAGGGAGGTCAATTTTTCTGTTAATACTATTGTATTGAGATGGTATTGTAACAAAGTATTTATTCTTTTATTAACAGAGTATCATTTTTTATGTTTATATTTTGCTACTCTGTAAACTTCCCTCATTGCTTATCTTTTGTTTATCACTCATAGTTTGTTCTTGCCTTAAATAAATTTCTGTGTCATCCTTAAGTTTGTCTTCCCTAATTTTCCACGTAGCAATATGATAGATAGCCTCTAAATATAGTCTTTCTTTTTATAAAAAGAAACTCATTTTCCTTCGTGCTTTACTTTATTTGATTATCTAAACAGGAAGAGTTCTATCGCTTATTCATAGTCTTTCTGTTTTTGAGAAGCTTTGCTTAAGAGATTGTGTTTGACCTTAAATAAATTACAAGTTACCATTATAATATTAAAGCAAGCTATGGACATTAGCTTCTAAATCAGTACTTCTTAATCGCAGTAAGGAAAGTAGGGAGTTTGGTTTTAGCTGAAAATGAAAAAAAAATCTGTTTATAATCATTTTATTTTGTAAACCGCGCTAACCAAGACACCAAACTAAATATACAAATATTGACCAATAGTTAGTGAGATAAATTAATACAAATCAATAACGCGCCATCTGTATTTAACAAATGAAAACGTTAAGATGCGAATGTTTCTTTTCAGTGGGATCCTTCCCATCCCATATTTACTCCTGTCTCTAAACCCTACATCACCATATACTATAGCTACACAACCATGTCTATAGATTTATATAACTATGTGTTGCAACATCTGGTGTTATACACTCACGAATAAAACTTGAGGTAGTTGTACCTTTTAACATGTATCGGGATTTAGACAATAACTCTGAAAGATATTATAGTGACCTTTATTGAAGACACACGAGATAACCGAATGGGAACAAAATTGCCTCTGTCTCTTTAAAATAATAATAATAATAATAGGCGACCGGTTAAAGACTTTCCACTATCTTAAGTTTTGTCTATGAGTGTAGATGTTTGTTATAAGACGTGGCACACACGTATAGTTGGTGCACGCGGGATAATGGATTAAAGTGATGTAAGACGTGCCTACAATATCGACGGACCTTGTCCCACACAGTCTGTGGTCCATGAACTTGCCCCACTGT
>CP092881.1:6117999-6215848 GCA_030710605.1 Cordylochernes scorpioides | reverse complement strand
ACAAAAAAAAAAAAATTAGATATCACAACTCTTTTTATTTGCTTGGTTTAGTTGGCTGAAGGGCTTGCACCAAACTTTGACCAAGCAAATGAAAATAGTTGTTGCATCATATGACTTTTTTTTTGTAATTTTGAATCCATTTTCTATGTAGGTTTTAACTGAGTTTTACTGAGGGAATATTTATAAAAAGGCATTTCCTGGTTGTGCAACTGAAATATGTAAATGGTTTGCTCCATCTACCTGAATAAATATAAACTAATCATTGATTTTTTTTTTCAAATGGAAATTTTGCTGTGAGGAAATGCATTTTTCCTGTTTAAAAGTTAGGTGGAATCTATTCGCTATCTGTTTTTTCCAGGAAAAATTCTCACCTATATGGTTGACCTAGTTACTTCACCAGCTCTGGTTGATTTGAAAGATATCCCTTGTGGAAATCATAACCTGCCTCGGACTCCTGATGAGGTCATAGCTAGAACCATGTTTCTAGATGGGTGTTTGCCAAAGCTGGTATTGTTTATAACAAGAACAAGATTGTTGACATGGTCAGAAGATATTCACATTTTTTATTTATTTAACAGTTGGGAGAGACACGCCATATCCACAATTTGGATAATTGCGTGTATATTTTAAATTATATACAATTAATACAATTGAACATTGGGAATCATGAAAATTAAACGTTCGATGTCAAATTTTGCATATTATAATTATAAATAGTCGCTTGAAATATGTACAGTCAATACTTTCGCCTCAAAATATACATCCTGCAGAATCTATTAAACTTAATGTATTGGTCTTTATTGCAAGCAACTTGTTTTGTATTAGTCAGGTAAAGTTAGTTTTCTTCCCTTAGATCAGAAGTCAATGGACAGTTATCAGAAGGTGTTCAGGGGTTTGTTGTTCGTTTCCACAAGTGCATGCAGGTGAATCAATTTTGCCAATTCTAAACAAATATGTGTTGAAGTCACCATGTCCAGTAAAAAATAAAATTAGAAGAAATAATGGAAATAGCTGAAAAACAAAAGATACAAATTATAGCCCTACAGGAAACCAAATTAAATGAAAAGTACAATCTCAAATATAAAAACTATAATATCCTAAGAAAAGACAGAAATAAAGAAGGGGGTGGCCTTGCATTTTTTATCAAGAATTTGTACTATGAAGACATAGCCATTAATATTCCAAACACATCAGACCTCGAAGCCCAAGGTATCAAAGTCTACCTCAATCAAAACAAAACCATCAACATATTCAATATGTATCACCCACCAAACAATAAACTTATTGACGATGGAACAATGGCTCAATTTCTTACAGACAACACTATTATTGTAGGTGACCTTAATGCCAAACATCAACTATGGGGATGTTCCACTCCAAACCCAAGAGGCAAAATACTTTCAAACTTATTTGACGACAATGCCTTCATGTGCTTAAATGATGGGAATCCTACCCACCATTCCTACAGTTATAATACAGCACAAGCCCTTGATATAAGTTTCTCCAGTCCTGACATTTTCCACAAATGCAAATGGCAAATATTAAAAAGTATTGGAAGTGATCATTTGCCTATTTTGATAGAAATTAGCACCAAGACCAAAACCAGCTCAATTAAAGAAAAATTCTGGAACTTCAAAAAGGCTAATTGGAATCTTTACCAGCAAAACACCAATGAAGACTTTAGAAAAGCACCCACTAGAATAAAAGATCTGGAACAAAATTGGATATCTTTCAAAAACACCATTATTAAAGCAGCCAAAGTTTCAATACCAAGAGGTAATATTAAGAAATGGATTCCAAATTATACACACCAGGCAAAAGATATTCAAACACTTATAACTAAAAGAAATGAACTACACAAAAAGTGCACCCAAAACCAAACAAATTGTAGAACTGAACTGAACATTGTGAATGCAAAAATAAAAAGATTATACGTAAATATGAAAAGGGAAAAATGGAAACAAACTTGTGAAAACCTGAACCCAAGAAACCCAAATACAAAACTTTGGCATTTGGCAAAACAAATTGACAGAGCCCAGCCACAAACTGAAAACACAAATATGATTAAGAATACAGATGGTACCCCAGCAACTAATGACAAAAATGCTGCTAATCTTTTAGGTAATTCATATCAAATAAGTAGTAAAATCAAATTTGAAATAAAAGATAAGAAAGTTGAAAAAAAGGCCCGAAAGATTATCCATGACTGTAAAAACGTCACTAGCACTCATAATATTTTCGATGAAAAAATCAATATGAAAGAGCTAGATTATGCATTAGAAAATACTGACCTGAACAAGACTCCTGGGCCAGATGGAATCCATGGCCAAATGATATCAAACTTGGGCAAAAATGGCAAAGAAAAACTTCTTTATATTTTCAATAACTCCTGGAAAACTGGAAAATTGCCTCAAGACTGGAAAACTGCAACAATAATTCCTATTAAAAAACTTGACAAATCTGCTGATGACCCAAAAAACTACCGACCTATCTCCCTCACAAGTATTTGCTGCAAATTAATGGAAAAAATTATACTCAGACGACTCACCTACCACCTCGACACAAGAAATCTCTTACCAAAAGAACAATATGGATATAGGAAAGGACATGGGACAATAGACCAACTCTTATTTTTCACACAAAAGGTAAAAGATGCACAAAACAGAAAACCAACTAACCACACAATAGCTGCTTTTTTAGACCTTACACAAGCTTTTGATAAGGTATGGAAAAACAAGCTAATTACAAAATTATACAAACATTTCAAAATTGATGGAAAAGCTATCACTTGGATAAATGATTTCCTTAAAAATAGATACATCAGGGTCAAATATAATGGCACTCTATCTAAAACCTTTAAATTGTACCAAGGATTACCACAAGGATCAGTCCTTAGCCCAACTCTCTTCACCCTATTTATTGCAGGCATAGAAGAAAAAATTTCACATAAAACCAATATTGGACTTTTCGCTGATGACATTATTCTATGGAGCAGCAATACTAACTGGAAAAAAGCTGAAAGAGATTTGAACAAGACTCTTTTCCACCTAGAAAAATTTGCTAATAAACATAAATTAGAATTTAACCCCCAAAAATCTGAAACCTGTCTTTTTACTACCGATAAGAAACTATACAAAATAAGACCAAAAATTATTCTGAAAGAACAACAATTGCAATATAATAAACATCCTAAATATCTCGGCTACACCCTGGATCCAGAAATTAACTCCAGTAAACATATTGAAGAAGTTATTAGAAAAGGAAGAGACCGACTAAAAATCCTGAAATATATTTCAGGAAGAGAGTGGGGAGCCGATGCAACCACACTAAAATTAACTTACACATCTCTAATTAGACCTATCCTGGAATATGGATATCAAATCTATGGTACAGCATCTGAAACAAATCTAAAATCACTGGAAAGGATACAACTAAGTGCAGCTAGAATTATTACAGGTCTTCGAAATACCTGCCCTAATGATATTGTACTTTACGAGGCAGACATTATGCCCTTAAAGGATAGAAGAAGCTACAATCTGCCAAAATATATAAACAAAATCAAGAGTTATGGAAACAAACACAGAACTTCCAAGTACATACTTAATTGGGAATCCAATTTAAGACTCAAAAAAGAAGGCCCTCTACACCTGGCCAAAAGAAATGAATTTTTAAAATATAAAGTGGAAAAAAATTATTTAGCAGAAAAATTTTCTCCATGCAAACCACTACAAAATGTTATTTTTAATGCCACTTTAAATGAACCCACCAACAAACAATACCAAAATCCAGAATACTTAAAACAATTATCATTAGAAATAATTAATAACATTCCTAAAAATGCAATAACTATCTATACCGATGGTAGCAGAGACGAGCTAGGACACACTGGCAGTGGCTGTCTCATCAAAACCACAAATGGCATTGAGAAAATGAACAGAAGAAACCCAGATTTTTGCTCAGTCTTCAGATCAGAACTTATAGCCATCTATGAAGCCTTAAAATCCATCAGAAATACTAATTATCAAGATATCTGGATTCTTACTGATAGTAGAAGTGCCATACAACACTTGAGTCACACAGGGGAACTCAGAGACAAAGTAAGCAGGAACATAATTGGTTATCTCCAAAAACTCTCAAAAACCTCAAAAATTCACCTTCAATGGATACCCTCACACGTTGGCATTGAAGGCAATGAAGCTGCTGATGTGCTAGCGAAAAAAGGCACAAAAGAACCCTTGCCACAGAAAAATAAACTTACTTTTAAAGAAATAGAAACAGTAGCCAAAACAAAAATAAACAAGAACTGGAGGATCCCACCTAAGCACAGTTGGTACAGTGGAGAGAACCCAGGAGGAGCTCTGAACATCAGAAATAGACAACATCAAACAACACTAACAAGATTTAGAACAGGCCATCTCAAGCCATTGAAGATAGAAAATAATAACAAAATTTATCCCACTTGCCCAAAATGTAGTTTGGTACCTGCAGCTCCAGAACACATTTTGGCTTGCATTAGATGCACTAAACAGGACCTTTGGGAGAGGCCGCTGCTCATCATAAAACAGCTCGAGGAGCATGAACTCATGGAATTCGTGTAATCTTTACACAAGGGGATAAGAAACAACAACAACATGTCCAGTAAAAAATTGAACGTTATAAAAGTTGGGTTGAACATAGTTAGGAATTCTTGAAGTATCAAAGAATCCCTTGAAATTATCATTGGCACCCCCATAGTATTCCTCAAATTTCTGGTTTATAAAATTAGATATAATTTTTTTTTAGTTGGATCTGATTTTCACATTTTTTTTTGCTTATCCCTAGTACACGTGGTACAGGCCATGATAATCATGGTGGGTAGTTAGCGACTGCTTTTTACTGTAAGCGCACCACATGTCTATACATGTGAAAGCAGTTCGACTTTGCACTTACAAATGTGCCAGAGCCCCGTTTGGTTACTTGCACTCGCTGGTGGGGTTGGACTTTTGCAAGAATCGGGGGGGCCATTGGAGCATTTTTTTTTTTACACAGAAAAAAGTGTCCAATGCGGGTTTGAACCCGGGTCGTAGTGGTCGTAAACCAAACGGTTTAACCAGCCTTCCACCGACCCCCCTTTGATTTTCACATGAATTCTGTATATAAGAAACCCAAGTTAATTTTCTGAACTGAAATATTATGCACTAAAATGATCTAATGTCCTCTAAAAGTACTGTAGTAGTTTTGAGAAATATCTTTTGGCTTCAACCCCAATGAATGGAAAATCTCTATTTGTACCTCCCAGTGTCAGTACAACCCCAGTAGAGGGTAGACAACATCCTACTGGGATGGATAACACAAAAGGGAACCGAATGAAAACCGGGATAAAATGGACCAAATACCTAGTTATGTAAACAGGTGTGAATGATGGCCACTAATATCAAAATAAAAATATTTGTCCATGTAGTCGCCAAAGATTGACTTGATGGACAATAACAATATATGTTCTAATGATATGGTACAATTGGGATTATAGATAATAAGACCAACTCCAAATAAATTAATAGTGTGTGATGTGTTTCAGTAATAACGCTGTTACTGAATAATCTTAAGACAATTATATTAAATGGTTGGGTGGTATGAAGACATTACTGAATTCTGCCATTGCTGGTCCCAAGCTCAGATGGAGTACTTACTGTAACATGATATTTTGTTACTCATTTATATTGGAGCTAATATGGCTTGCCATTGAGAGAATAGTGGACATAGTCTTAACAACTAGGCCGACATTTTTCACTTTCAAAATAATACAACAGGTTTTATGGAGATAATTTTCTTTTTATTAATGTAATCTCAAGCTTTAGAATGAGAGGAGAAATTGTACTGGGGTTTAGCAAAGCAACAACAACTGCCGCCTTCAAATCTTTGACATTTTCTCAAGTTGTTTTTGCTTTGCTAACCCCAGTACAATTTATCCTCTTTTTAATCCTAAACTTGAGATTACATTGATAAGACACAATTTGGATTATAGATTATAAACACAAGGTAATAAGACCAAATATAAATAAATAAATAATGTGTGACGTTTCTGTAACACAGTTGTTACCATCTTCATATTATTTTAATAAAAAAAACCTAATCTCCAGAAACTGTTATATTATTTTAATCTATATGTAAAAATCAAGTGAATATTTTACTTTTCTCAATCAGGAAGCTCTCTCAAGGCTTGGCATCTTAAAATAAGAGGAGATAAGAAAGAAGAGAACATAACGTTGACAAGACATTGTTATTTGACCTTGTTACCCTTCTTCTTTCTTATCTCCACTCAATCATATCAGGGTATCAAGCTTGTAAAGCTTGAGACTTTTGATGGTGTATGCCGGGGAAGAATAGAGCTCATCAATGGATGAACTCAATACAGTCAATAACCTTGTTACCCTTTAGTTCTCAGGGGAGAGGTGCTATAAACTGTTGATTATCCACAACCAGATATCAAATCTTGTATTGAGTCCTTTTTCTGAGGAAAAAATTGCTTCAATGACCCCAGATTCTTGTAAAAGTCCAACTCACCAGTGAGTGCAAGTAACCAATGAGCTCTGCCACACTTGTAAGTGCAAAACTGCTTTCTACATGGGTAAAAATGTGTTGTACTTAGATTAAAAACATTTGCTAACTATACCCACCATGATTATCATGGCCTCTATTATGTCTATTAAGGATAATAAAAGTTCTCTCTTATTAATTTTTTTGTCTCATTTATGGACCTACTAGCCGAATGACCCGGGCAACGCCCGTGTTTTACCCGATTGAATGTTTTGATTCAAATACTATTTGTTACAATTATAAATTGGCGCCTTAATTAATTGCATATGTTAGTTAATAACTATAGCCTATGTGCTTTATCTGTCTATGTACTGTTGGCTTCCGTAGGCGTCTCTTACTGGGAAAAAGAAAGAGAGGATTCCATTTGGTTATTATCTAATATATGCATTTATTTAGGGAGCGACCCGCTCCAACGCAATAGTTAAATGGCGAGTGGGGGGGGGAGGGGGGGGGGGGGGGGGGCAAAGGTGGCGTGACCGTAGCCAACCAATAGGAGGGCGCCATTCCAGAGTTGATTGATTAGGAGATGAGGAATGACGCTCGTAACTGTATATAGAATATTAGGTTCTATGAGCTCTTGTACAGTATCTGCATTGTGGAATATTGTCTACTCTGTGAATATTGTTCCACAGTGACTAACCTCTGTATGATAATCTTTTATTTTATAATTGTTTCCTAAATGATAAATCATAATTTTGATTATGTTGTTGTTGTTTCTTATCCCCTTGTGTAAAGATTACACAAATTCCATGAGTTCATGCTCCTCGAGCTGTTTTATGATAAGCAGCGGCCTCTCCCAAAGGTCCTGTTTAGTGCATCTAATGCAAGCCAAAATGTGTTTTGGAGCTGCAGGTGCTAAGCTACATTTTGGATCATGTTTCCGTAACAATGCTGTTACCAAAATATCAACACTATTAATTTATTTGGATTAGGTATTTTTTTCTTGTAGTTAATTGTTTCCTAAACAAAATTTTCTGAAAAAAAATTTACAAAAGTGAAATTGTACTGGGATCAAGTATATTTTGAATTTTCTGAATTAGTGTCAAGTTAAAAAAATTCTACCAATTGGAAAAAAAAAATTTATTTGTCATACAAATATTATATACAATAATAAATGGAAATTTTATATACAAACAATGTCAACATTTCAAGGCACTCTGCAAATAAAAAAAACTCTAAATACGTTTAACAATCATATATATATATACTTTGACATATTTACATAATGTATTTTTTCAATAAAATCAAAAGATCAACAATTTATAAAAATTTTTATATAGAAAACCACAAAATACAGTTAAACCTGTCTATAGCGCCCCCTCTTGGGACTCACCAAAATAGAGTGCTATAGAGAGGGGGTGCTATAGACAGGTCACTTTTAATGTAAAATGTTAACATTTTAATGTTTAAAATCGGGCGCTATAGAGAGGAAGACGCTATTTAGAGAGGGCGCTATAGACAGGTTTAACTGTATTATATAGTGGAACCTGATTATAACATCATACTTCTAAGGTCCCTAGTTATAAGTTCCCATTGTTTTAACTGTGGTGATAAGAAACAACATTTGGTTGAATGGGAACAATTTAGATTAGAACTACAAGGTAATAAGACCAAATCCAAATGAATTAATAGTGTGCGACGTTTTAGTAACAGCGTTGTTACCATCATCAGACAAAATAATATTTTTTTATATTATTTTGTCTGAAGATAGTAACAACGCTGTTACAGTAATGTCACACACTATTAATTTATTTGGATTTGGTCTTATTACCTTGTATATATGGTTATAAAAACAGCCCAAATTGAGGTTGACTATATACATCTCAATACACACATCTTAAAAAACATGTAATGAAATATATTTCAAACAAAACATACTGGCTATCAACTTTCTATACTAGGAGAGAGAAGGCTCATTATAGAATGGACTGTTATCATGTTTCAGATCTCTGGACACAATTCATGAATACTACAGGGAGCACAAATACTACAAAGCCTCTTTAATAGTCCAACCCCACCAGCGAGTGCAAGTAACCAAACAGGGCTCTGGCATATTTGTAAGTGCAAAGTCGAACTGCTTTACACATGTGTAGACATGTGGTGCAATTACAGTAAAAACAGTTACTCACTTCTACCCACCATGATTATCATGGCTTGTACCACGTGTACTAGGGATAAGCAAAAAAAAAACAACTAAAGCACTAATTAAAGCAACACAAATGTAGTACGAAAATTGGAAACTATTATAGACGTGTATGATTCTTTTAAAAATCCAATAATTTCTACTGCCCTTACTGCAATGGAAAAATTAATGGGAGGGCCTGGCTTATCAGTAGTGAACCCTCCCAGTGGTTTCGCCAGGCCTTGTCATTAATTTTTCCATCGCAGTAAGGACAGTAGAAATTGTTTAATTTTTTAAATAATCATACGCGTCTATAATAGTTTCCAATATTCATAACATATGGCGCGCTAATGCATCTCCAATGTAATATTAATGCATTCTTTGGATCTGATGATAATAAATCCTTTATTTTATAAATATTATCTCCAACAGCGTTACAGAAACGTCGCACACTTTTTATTTGGATTTGGTCTTATTACCTTGTGTTTATAATCTATAATCTAAATTGTGCCTTATCATTAAAACTTTATACTTCTTTCAAAACACCCATTCAATAACAAATGTGAAGGGTATAAAATAAATTCACAACTGATACATATATCATCTTTAACATTGTTGTTACAGAAACGTCACACACTATTTACTTATTACCTTGTGTTTATAATCTATAATCTAAATTGTGCTTTATCATTAAAACTTTATAGTTGTTTCAAAACACCCATTTACTGTATTCAATAACAAATGTGCAGGGTATAATAGAAATTCACAGTCTGATATATTAGTAGAGCGGTCTAGAGATTAAGCTGGTGAAACTACTCTGGGAAGGTTCATCACCGATGAGCCATGCCCTTCCTCTTTCAATTTTTATTTATTGAAGTATAAGGATTGTATAGAAATGGATTTTAATTGCACTCATGGATAAAACTTAAGAAAGTGGAAAGTCTTTGATGTTGCTGGTCATCTATATATATATATATATATATTTTTTTTTTGAAGGAGATGAGGAGAATTTTGTTCACACTTGGTTATCTCGTGTGTCTTCAATAAAGGTCACTGTAATATCTTTCAGAGTTATTGTCTTATTCTTGATATATATGCTAAAAGGTACAACTTCCTTAAGTTTTGTCCATTAGGGAATATTTAATAAGAAAGAAAAGAATGATAAGGCACAATTTGGATTATAGATTATAAACATAAGGTAATAAGACCAAATACCAATAAATAAATAGTGTGTGACGTTTCGATAACAGCAGAAATGTCACACACTATTTATTTATTTGGATTTGGCCTTATTAAAGAAAATAATGTTTTAGGTGTTGTTATTGCATTAAAGAGGTTTGACTAATGTTTACAATAAAAAACTGTGTTTAAAATGGCTATAAGTTAGGAAGAGGCTAGGATTGGGAACTGTGATAGGAGAATGGATTCCCCCAAAATGAAGAGTTAAAATGGCTTCAATACCCCACTACTCTTTACATTAAAGATATTTTCAGGATTGTCTTTTCTATGCTTTACTATGCCTCTAGTCTTTTGTATGCTCCTAATCATTTAGGTTATTCTCTTTCTGATATAACATAAATAATAGAAACAAGGTAAAAAAAAACAAATTCAAATAAATAAATAGTGTTTGACGTTTCAGTAACAACGCTGTTACACACTATTAATTTATTTGGATTTGGTCTTATTACCTTATGTTTATAATCTATAATCCAAATTGTACCTTATCATAAATAATAGAACCTCCCATGAGGGACTATCTAAATCTATGGACAGTTTATAGACCTCTTAGTCTCTTTTGAATGTGGTCTCTTAATGGAGGTTTGAATCAAGATAACTTATTTTTGTATAATCACCTAGAACAAATAATCAAAGTTATGTGAGTCAAAAAGTTTCTTAGAAAGTTTTTTTTTTTTTTTTTAATCTCAAACCGAGCTTTCAAGTATTTCTGGCCTTCTACAGAAGTAAAAAAGAAAATCTTTATTCTCCTAAAGAAAGGGTAGAAAATCTCGGCTAGAGATAATAAAAAAAATTACAAGAAACTTAAGATAATTAGACCAAAATCCAAATAAATAAATAGTGTTGTAAGTTTCGGTAACAGCTTTGTTACCATCTTCAGACAAAAGTACTGAATCAGTATAATAAAAGAAAATAAGACCTAATCCAAATAATTTATTAGTGTGTGACGTTTCGGCAACAACATTGTCACCATCATCAGACAAAAGAATAACCCACTAATAAATTATTTGGATTAGGTCTTATTTTCTTTTATTATAATCTATAATCCAAATTGTGATTTATCATACTGAATCAGTACTTTTGTCTGAAGATGGTAACAAAGCTGTTACCGAAACGTCACACACTATTTATTTATTTGGATTTGGTCTTATTACCTTGTGTTAATAATCTATAATCCAAATTGTGCCTTATCAATTACAAGAAACTTTTTACTAAATAATTTTTGAGTTACAAAAGACTTAGAGAGGTGTTTGTTCATTGGGATGGTTTGAACAACATCTTGTGCCATCTGGTTGTAGTCCTGAAGTTACATTTTGCTGATTCTCTGCCTTTCTTACTAGCAACATGTAGCTAATGGGACGAGTGGAATTAAAACAATCTATTTTGGATTCAAATATACTATGTGCCTATTGTGTGGGAACCAATGTTTTTTTTTTTCATAATTTATACACCTTATCCCAGTACAATATCACATTTGTACTATTTTTTTTCATATTATTTTAGAAATTTCTCTCTCTTTGTCTGTGACAAAGAAGTGTTGTACCAGTTTGGAGAGAATAACAAAATGTGGAAGTTTGTTATTAAAGGGAACAAATTATCTGATATAAAGTGTGTTAAAGGATCATTAGGTTTAAACAAACGTCCATGAAGTCTGTTTGAGCATGTTCTAGAACCTGGTTTACACATTCAACAAACACATGACATGTTCTGACACTTCCAAGAAACTGGCTGACACATGACATGTTCAAGAAACCTGGCTGACACATGACATGTTCAAGAAACCTGGCTTACACATGACATGTTCAAGAAACCTGGCTGACACATGACATGTTCAAGAAACCTGGCTGACACATGACATGTTCAAGAAACCTGGCTGACACATGACATGTTCAAGAAACCTGGCTTACACATGACATGTTCAAGAAACCTGGCTGACACATGACATGTTCAAGAAACCTGGCTGACACATGACATGTTCAAGAAACCTGGCTGACACATGACATGTTCAAGAAACCTGGCTGACACATGACATGTTCAAGAAACCTGGCTGACACATGACATGTTCAACAAGCCTGGCTTACACATGACATGTTCAACAAGGTTGTCGGACACATGACATGTTCAAGAAACCTGGCTGACACATGACATGTTCAACAAGGTTGTCGGACACATGACATGTTCAAGAAACCTGGCTGACACATGACATGTTCAACAAGGTTGTCGGACACATGACATGTTCAAGAAACCTGGCTGACACATTACATGTTCAAGAAACCTGGCTGACACATGACATGTTCAAGAAACCTGGCTGACACATGACACATTCAACAAACCTGGCTTACACATGACATGTTCAACAAGGTTGTTGGATACATGACATGTTCAACAAGCCTGGCTTACACATGACACGTTCAACAAGCCTGGCTTACACATGACACGTTCAACAAGCCTGGCTTACACATGACACGTTCAAGAAACCTGGCTTACACATGACATGTTCAAGAAACCTGGCTTACACATGAAGCATTCAACAAGGTTGTCTGACACAAGACACGTCCAAGAAAGCCTATCAAACACAGCCACGAACTATGATTTATAAGTGGCGTGTGTAAAGACCCCGAAGGTCTAGTAAATGTAGCTGGCACATGACACGTCCAAGAAGCCTGGTCACGACAGGTCTGTCGACTAGCTGGACTTGTTCATACGACGCAGGTAGTTGACCACGAAGACCGTGGTGACCCCCGTCAGCCCAATGACAATGATGATGAAGGCCAGGATGTACAGCGTCTCCCGGTAGTACGACCGTCGGGTTTTCCTGCGCCGGCGCCGTCGCCGCGGTGACGTCACCAGGGGAGTGGGCGGCGGGATGTGACACGTGTTGTGCCGCTCCAGCTGCTCACCCAACAACTTAGTTGTATATACCTCTCCCATATGCAACTTAAGTACAGTACACAATGGCTAGGAACAAAACAAACTAATGGTAGGTTTGTACGCATTCTAAGAGAAAATAGCGACGTTTCCAAACTTGTTCAAGTAATATGTACTTTAAAATTCTTTTCGTAGCATGGTGGATATGTGTCCTCTTAATTTGACCATATCAAAATCAAATCTTTTTTTTTTTTTTTTCGGAGCCAGAAAAGGTAAACAAAAATAAAATAAAATTTGATATTTTAAAGATATAAATTGATTTGTATAAATTTTATATTTGTGAAGCATACACCCAACTATCCTCTCTCTCTATATAAACCTAATTTAAGATAATATATAACATACATTAACTAAACATGAGGCTTTACTAGAAACATTAGAATATGTCAGGATGGCCGAGCGGTCTAAGGCGCTGCGTTCAGGTCGCAGTCTACTCTTGTAGGCGTGGGTTCGAATCCCACTTCTGACATTTTTTTTTAATTCGGAAAAAAGAAATAAAATTAAGATTTATAGTGTTTCTGTTATTTTAAACACAGAAACGCAAAATATATCAACATTTATTTTTTATTTTAAGTAAAAATAAAAAAGCATCTGATCTAACAACTGAAATTTTCTGATAGCTTTCGCCATATATTGAAATGTATATAAACTAATCGTCGATTTTTAAAATGATGAAATTCCCTAATGTTTTATTACATACTATAAGCCACTATATGCAATTTAGTCGGTTATTGATCTAATTTCCATATATTCCGGTATCGCACGTATAACTATGACTCTGAGAAAACCTTTTATTTTTTAAAAATAAAATAATTTTCTACTGCCTTTACTGCAATGATACAACAACAACAAAGCCTTTATTTAGGGCCTCTCGCCCTATACAGGATTCGCCAGTTCACAAGGGATGGGGAGAACACTGTGAAGCCTTTTTCCGGGATATAGTCTTGTGGAATCCAAATATCGCCATCGCTATATACCTATTCTTTGATATTTCATTAATCAGTGCCGGAAATGAAGGACAGAGTTGCCCCGTTTTATCATTTAGTTTTCGTCCTTTACTGCAATTATAAAATATTGGGAAGGCCTGGCTCATCTGTGGTTGCCCCTCCCAATATTTTAGCATTGGATTATAGGCAGGAGGTAGGTATCTACACTCATGGACAAAACTAAAGAAAGATGTACCTTTTACCATATATATCGGGATTCAGAAAATAACTCTATAAGATATTTGATACATAGTGACCTTTATTGAAGATACACGAGATAACCAAGTGTGGACAAAATTGTCTCTGTATCCTTCAAGGATAGGCGACATCAAAGACTTTGCACTTCCTTAAGTTTTGTCCATGAGAATATTTCTGATTCAAATTGACCACAATCCACCATAAAACCTACGATATTCTCTTTTGGTGGAGCAGTGACATAAGCCGTCGATTTTCGACAGTCACGACCCGGGATACAATCCTGTATTGGGCACTTTTTTTCTAAATAAAAAATTACTTTAATAGCTCTCGATTTTTACAAGGGTCCAACAACACCACGAGTGAGTGTAGGTAGCCAAACCGGGCTATGGAGCACTTATAAATACAATAGTCGGATTGCTTTCTACCTGTGTTCTACATGTGGTGCACTTAGAGTTAAAGCAGTCACTAACTACCCACCATGATTATCATAGCCTGTACCACGTGTACTTGGAATAATTTAAATAAATTTTCCCTCCCTCGACGAGAATGGGTGCTTCTAAACCGCTTTAGGACAGGTCAGGGAAGGTGTGCAGAGCTGATGAAGTTATGGGGCTACACCAAAGATCCAAATTGTGCCTGCAACGTCCCACAATCAATGTCCCATATACTAGATGACTGCCCGCTGTACAAATTCAATGGAGGAATCTCCAATCTCCATTCTGTCACCCCGGAAGCCCTGAACTGGCTGAAGGCCTTGCCTCTCAGACTTTAATGACCGATATGTCCTCACTTCTTTTTTCTAGATTTAATTCATTTTGTCTCCTCTCTAATTGTAAATACGCTGCTCTATCACCTCATAAGCATAAATAAATAAATTTAAAATAATAATAATAATGGGAAGACATGGTGTGAACCGCCTCACTTTAATAAATACACTAGTATATGTCATCAGTTGAATACAACAGTGGAGCGGTGTGGAGATTAAACTGCTGAAACCGCTCGACCTGCCCACTCTGTGGGAAAGAACTCTCGCAGTTCACCGGTGGCGGAGTCTTTCCCGCGGTGGGCGCCACCAATGAAGACCATATATATATTTTTATATATATGTATATTTATCAATTATTTTTATCTATTTATTCATATATTTATCATTATGAAAAAACGAAAGAAAAAAAAAAAAGATAAAAAGATCAGGTGTTGAAATCAATATTAAAAATGGCATATCCTGACCAGGAGCACATGTGCTTTACAGAAGGCAGAGCGCCATCTGGTGGAACAGAAATCAATGTTTAGTTGATTTCTGTTCCACCAGATGGCGCTCTCCCTTCTGTAAAGCACATGTGCTCCTGGTGAGGATATGCCATTTTTAATATTTATCATTATATAATTATATTTATTCACTTTTGTATTTAACCTTATATAATATTATTTGGACATTGTAATAAATCAGTTTCAATCTCTCTGGAAGGGTTCACCACTGATGAGCAAGGTTCTCCCAATATTTTCACCGCAGTATGGACAGTATGAGGTGTGATATACGAGAGAAAAATTGGTGTTTATATTTCTTATACGTATATAGAATGACGATAAAAGTCGGTGGACGAGTGGATAACATCCTGGATTCCCGACAGTCATGAACCGGGATTGAATCCCGCGTTAACATTTTGTTTAATATGTGAATAACCTTCACATATTATTCATTGTTTCAATTATCATAAACTAGGTTGTTCTTGTGGAGCGGTACCTAATAAAATGATTTTGGAACCGAATAGAATGATGAGTTTTTGCCTTCTATTTAATTTTCATCATTACAGTAAGAAGAGTAAAAAAAAAGTATATTAAATTGTTTTGTTTGTTTGTTAGGAACTAAATTATAAATAGACAATATATGAACATTTTAGTATTTTCCAATAAATATTTTTTAATTCGTAAAGTTGTCGCTAGATGGCAGTGCAGGGAGGGGAGTAGTCCTAATTACGACGGGAGCTCAATGAGAGGCGCCACATCAGTGAGTCCGATGGCGTGTGCGGAGGGAATTTGTGGGTCAGACGGCCTTCCTTCTACACTCTGCCGGGAATTGAACCGAAACCTTCTTTGGCATTAATCACCACATTGGAGAAACAAATACTTGCCGTGTGTCTCGAACAGACATTGATGGGAAAACAATACGGTTTCTTAAATTATTATTTTGATAATAAATAAAGAGAATTAGTTCTTTAAATATAAAATACACACTTCGGCCAGAATTTTTAAAATAATTTTCTCAACGTATCGCCACAAAAATATGTTCTTTCACGAAAAGTAAAAATTAAAGCATTTGGCAAGGCGTTATAACTGATTCTCTTAATTCGAATTGAAGAATTATTTCCTGATTGTTTTTTAAAATTTATTATTCTAGTACACGTGGTAGAGGCCATGATAATCATGGTGGGTAGAAGTTGACGACTGCTTTTTTACTGTAAGTACACCAAATGTCTACACATGTGAAAAACAGTTCGACTTTGCACTTACAAATGTGCCAGAACCCCGTTTGGCTACTTGCACTCACTGGTGGGGTTGGACTTTTTCAAGAATCGGGGGCCATTGGAGCATTTTTTAAAATTAGAAAAAAGGGCCCAATGCGGGATTCGATCCCGGGTAGTATTGTGGATTGAGGTAACCCACTCGGAGGGTTTATCACTGAGTCATGCCTTTCTCAATTTTCTTTTTAAACATTTTATTCAGTGAAATCTCTGTATCTATCTATATACTGGGACAAAGGAAGTTTCATAATTTAAGCATAAATCACCGCTTATATAACGGGGGTTGCGCATACATGTCAATTCGAACGTTGTCCTTTTTAAAATTAAAATGAAAATATAATAAAATTGGTGTAAATTGTTTGGAGCATGCGACTTTGTTACCGAGTGTTGTGTACATGGAACTTTTAAGGGCTATGGTCTACAAAGTTTGGACACATGTTTCCATGAACAAACAACGTTGAAATCTCACATGTGTTAATTATATCAATACTTTATTGTAGAATGACTGGGTGGTGGTATTCGTATAAAATATTTCATGCGGTTTTTCTCCACAAACAATTCTCTTATGGAAATATATATGAGTAAAGAAGAGCTAAATACACTCTCTCTCACGTACAAAACTTACTGGCATGCCCTCCCCATTTCAATTTTCATTCATTACAGTATAAGGTATATAAAAAAAATCATTAAATTATATACACTCATGAACAAAACTTAAGGAAGTTGTACCTCTTTTAGCATGTATATTGAGATTCAGACAATAACTCTGAAAGATATTACAGTGACCTTTATTGAAGACATACGAGATAACCAAGTGTGAACAAAATTGCCTCTGTCTTCATCAAAAAATAAAGACAGGCGTCATCAAAGACTTTGCACTTTCTTAAGTTTTGTCCATGAGTGTATATATTTGTTCCATATATGTATCCACCTGTCTCTATGAAACTTTGTCAACTTGTAGATCTGGGTGAGAGCAGTCACTGTCATAGTTTCCACTCCGGAAAATATGCAAATTTGTCCGATAAGTGGCTAATTTGCATATACCAAATGTTCCGCATCCCCGGACGAAGCCGGGTCATTTATATTGTGAAAAAATATTGGAAAGATTTGGTTCATCCATAGTTTGATTAAATATATGAGCCAAAGTGTAAAGCTAAGAAATTATTGACTTCCACATTTTATACGTATTTTTATATAAAATATTGTAAAATTATCAGATTCACATGCCTATCATCGTACGAGTTAAAATTTTATAAGATTTTCTCTGAGACGTTGACCGATGAGAGCTTTATCTACTTGTAATACACCAGTTCTACAGTGCGGCTGAAAAGCTGAGAACATCGTTAGAAAATGGAAAAGAAGATGTCTACAAGACACACAGTAGTTGTTGTATGATGCATTAGCGCGCTATCTGTTATTAGAATATTGTGGGAGCTTTCGGGTCTTGATCTTTCTCAACTGCTAAAATTATTCTAAAAAATTAAATAGAATAAATAATGTGAAACATTAACTACAGGTTGTGAAAGTACAAGACCCGACAACTCTCTGTAAATTTCTAAATAAAATATCTTGCCATAAGTCATTTATATCTAAATTGTATCAAAATAAAGATACTTATATTGCGAAAGTTTTGATATCTTTCTTTTAAGTAATACTAGCGGATGTACCCGGCTTTGCCCGGGTTTTACCCGAGTAAAGGTTTGTCTAACGAACATTTGTTAAAACAAATCTCTATAAACTTATAAAAAAAAAAAATAATAGATATATTTTGATAATTTGAAACTCGTAAATTTGAATCTCTCGATAAAGTGATCATTTTTCCCCGGTCCCTGTGTGCCGTGTCATTCTGAATTTTGGCTTTCCAAATTTTCTACATTAAAAAATCATCGTTTAATCTAGTGAACATTTTTTCCCGGTCCCTTGAAAAATACTCGAAAAGAATAGATATATTTTGATAATTTGAAACTCGTATATTTGAATCTCTCGATAAAGTGATCATTTTTTCCCGGTCCCTGTGTGCCGTGTCATTCTGAATTTTGGCTTTCCTAATTTTCTACATTACAAAATCATCGTTTTATCTAATGAACATTTTTTCCCGGTCCCTTGAAAATACTCGATAAGTTGAATAAAATCATGCCCCCGCGAGGCTTTTTTTCTTGTCTACTTGGCACAGCTGTGTCACCAACTCTGCCCCCGCGCGCCAGGACATCTTGACCCCTCTGATTGGTCGGTGGGTACTTGGACTGTCCATCCGGCCGGCGGCCGGACGATTACATCACGGGGTGGGGCAGACCTAAGCCTATCTCCGTCGCAAGGTGGCGCTGCTTGCGAGTTAAAGCTACAAATCTGCAAATAACTCTAAGGATATTCAAGATATTCAAGAAATTATTTTTCGAAAACCTTTCCGGGGATATACCTAATAATATCCCAAAATTGCACGGCGATTGGATGTATGGTTTTTGAATCTATAGAGAACACACACACACACAGACACACACACGCAGACATTCATTTATATATATATATAGATTAACTATGGGAACAACATTTATGGAAGTCTAAATCGCCGGTCGTCTATATATAGATATTTTTTAAGGAGACAGAGGCTGTTCACACTTGGTTATCTCGTGTGTCTTCAATAAAGGTCACTGTAATATCTTTCAGAGTTATTGTCTGAATCCCGATATACATGGTAAAAGGTACAACTTCCTTAAGTTTTGTCCATGAGTGTATCCTTCAGAGTTATTGTCTGAATCCTGATATACATTCTAAAATAGGTGCAATTTCCTTAAGTTGTGTCCATGAGTGTAGCTGACCCCCATCTTATAAACCGAGGCCTCTTCTTTACCACACGTGTATCGTGTTGACTATATCCTGTGTGAGGAGTCTCTGCTTAGAAACAGAATGCGGCAGATTGACGATATGATCAGTAAGGGGAGGCACTAAGTGCTTGGAAGAAGGTAAAGAGATCAGAACAGTTCCTGACCAGGATATTGTCATTGTCTGAGTACACAATATTCCACAATAATAGATATTTAACGATGGTGATGATAGAAGCAGAAGATGGATGCGATATCATCATCAAAAATTTAAACCAATTAAAAGAGCTTGTTATTCACCTATAACATATCAAACAATTATATTTACCAAGGGTACAATATGCCATCTTTTCAAATAAAAAAATAGAAATTGAAATATCTCATTACATCTTTGAGTGATAGTATATTAGTGAAGAAAGAGAAAAATAGGAAAATTAACTTGGATTCATCGTTTTCTCCTCCACTACATGATGGTGATTGATCATTGTGAGGATATCGTTGTAAGCCGGCAATGAGAGAGGAGAATCTGACTGGTGTCTTAATAAAAACTGTGTGTGTGTATATTATTTATCAAGACATTTGAAACCTCTCTACCTTTCCTAGATAAAGTTGAGATACACAATGGTAGTAGAAGACCAATCGAATAAATCAATAAAAGGTTAAAAGAGGGATTCTATAGAATGGCGATGACTTACCTTGACCGGGAGCTTGGCGCCTCTGTTCTGTGGGTGGCGGTCCAGAGGCGGTCGTGCCCAGTGGCAGCGGGAACAGTAGGGGACTGTGCGGGGGCTGAACATACACACGGGGGGCCTGATGTAGGGCAGGGACGTGCTGATGGAAGACAGGCTGTCCCCCGTCTCTACCCAGGGCCCCTGATGGCCTCTCTTTGGGGGTAACCTCTGGCTCCCCGCCAGCTTGCCTTTCTCCAGCTCCTCAGGCAGGACCTTCACCTCGGTGGCGTGTTTCTTGTGACTAGCATCGGTGCTGTGGTGGTGTTTGTGCTTCCTCTGCTCTTTTGGGCGCTCGTCCACCGGCCGCTTCACCTCGGTCTCTTTGGCTAGCGTGTTCCTCGCTGGGAGGGGCGGCGGTTTGGGCGACTCCTCTTTTCCCTTAGGAGCGGTATCTCGAGATGGAAGAGGCGGTCCCTTCCCGCCGAACCTGGCTGTGACGTAGTCTTTAAGTTCCTCTCTCAGACGGTTGGCGACGGTGTTGTCGCCTCCCAGCCAGGACTTCGGGGGCGGTGGGGGCGGGGCGGCGAGGTTGTCCCGGGCAGCGGGCGGCTCGAAGACCTGCAGACGGTTGACGATCTCCTGGTTGAGGTGGTCGAGCAGCCCGGGCTGGGGCGGCTGTCGCAGCAGCCAGTTGTCATGGTGGTGGTACAGCGGGTTGGTGCGGCTCAGCGCCACGCCGGGCGGGATGAGGTAGACCGGCGCCCTGGGCGGCTTCAGCATCCCCGCAGCTGTCGCAACACAGCCACGTGTGCAACAAGATACGCCATATCACATGTGCAGCAATTTCTAGGGACAAAGTTTCAATATTTGGATCATGTGATTTGAGAGAGAAAGAGAGAGAAATTACAATAAATACCAGTTATAAAAATAGGCATAATAGCAGAAATGAAAAACTACATGAATGGACAAAATAAAAGTATGGCTGAACTTACCAACCACACTGATTTATTCCACTTTATACATAGCAGAGTTCAAGCAAAGAGAGTCATACACACCTTATGGAAGATATTTTTAAAAGAATAATAATAAAATATACCAAAATTGACTACTTGACAATCAAACAGCACCAAAAGATTAAGTAAAACAAAAGTCAAACGATGATTGGACGGCAGCATTACAACCATTTTACATATATCCTAGGCTACCAACATGGTCATCAGCCACTATGGACACTACGACGGCCAACAAACCATAAGAAAACAAAGCTCGGTGAGGCAAGACGCTGACGGAATCCTTGGCACAAACCTCTCAGATCATGTCAAAAACTACAAAGGTCATAGGCTCTAGCTAACAGCTCCCATAGGGAAGAATCTATATGGAACTGACTATAATTCCATACATTACATTAAAATAAATGTAGATATTCAAAGTTCATTCGGAATTACAGTTTCAGAAAGCCTAACAGAACCACAGAAACTTGATTGCAAGAAGAAAATTGACAAGTTCTCTTAAATGTCTAACGAAGATTTCAAAAAGCTAATCATGAAGATCACAGATTTCTGTATCATCCTTGATAAGAAATTAAAACTATTTAGTAACAATGATTAATTATAATTTATATTGTAATAAGGGCAGTAGAAATTTGTTTTAATTAAAAAAGAAACAAACGCGTCAAAAATAGTTTAATTTTTTTATAACAGATGGCGCACTAATACATCATGATAATACTTTGCAATTAATTGAAAATAGAGCAATCTATAAATCTTTAGATAATAAAAATACATATATTGGATTTTCCCTTACTGCAATGAGAAACTTATTGGAAGGGCCTGGTCCACCATGTGAGCCATCATGAATTATTTATTAAAAAAAAAAGAAAAATACGCACTAAAAATAGTTTAGAATTTTGAATTGTATTTCTAGCCAGAAAAATAGCATAAAAATTATTTAAATATTCCAAATTAAATATAACTTTGCAGTCTCTTTGATTTTATCAATGAATGGGCAATATTTCAATTCAACAGCTCTAATGCATCTAATGCAAAGCCAACGATTCGACACATATATGCAACTTTATATATATATATGCCATTATTACATATTTAACTTATATACTTATTAGATGTATTATACATAAAATATGCTATATATACATTCCCAATTATAAACTATTTAGGTCCATATGTTTCTCTTAAAATAAACAATTTCCTACTTACTTTTCTGCAATGAAAGAATATTGGGAGTGCCTGGTTCATCAGTGATGAATTCTTCCAGCGTTGACAGTTTTGCTTATATAGCCGCTTCTATTGTGGAATTCTTGGTGACGGTATTTAAGGGGGAAAACTATGGGTAAAATATATTTATTTACATAAACTATCCATTTACTCTGCTATTACATTGTCGCCCTTTCTTTATGTAACTAAGATGAAGGCAATGTTTGTTTTATCGTTCTAAAATAGCATTGGGGCATACTTTCGAAGTCTAGGTGTCACTATCCGTATATCCGCGGTGACAAAAATACCACAAGTTTTTATTTATAAAAAGTAGAAAAAGGAAGGGAAAACACACACGAACTGAAGAATCCCACATGGACAATCACTAAGTCACGACTCTGACACCAAAATCCCTGAAGTAATTTTGATATCGAGGTGAAGTCAATTGTCACAAGCTAGAAGGTGCTGAGTGGCTGGCTGCTGGAATGACAACGGCGTGGGATGGGGATATACCAGGGATGTGTGTGTAGTCACTGGTCTCTCACTTGATTGGGACTTTTCTGACATTTGTTTGACTCTTGTATGTAGTTTTCCTGTCATTGTTCTGTCATTTTGGTACTTCTCTGTCATTTATCTGTGATTTTTCTGTCATTGGTCTTTGATTTGTTTGTGATTTTTCTATAATTGATCTGTGTATTTTCTGTCATTGGTCTGTGATTTGTATGTGCTTTTATTTTATCATTGGCCTGTAATTTATCTGTGGATTTTCTGTCATTGGTCTGTGATTTATCTGTCATTGGTCTGTGATTTATCTGTCATTGGTCTCTGATTTGTGTGTGCTTTTATTTGTCATTGGCCTGTAATTTATCTGTGGATTTTATATAATTGGTCTGTGATTTATCTGCCATTGGTCTGTGATTTATCTATTTATTTATTTTATTTCATCTCAATTTGCAGGTGTTACATTCGAGCACAGCTCGCGAGTCACCTTGTCCAGATTATTTACACATGGCGAGTTGTAATGCTGGAGTGGTCCCCCGAACCTTACAGGAGGGCAGTTGTTGGGTGTTTGGCTGTCAGCTAGCCATTGGGTCCAGGTCGTCGGATTTGGTGGCTGAGGTCACCTTGATTTTGAACAATTTCTTGTATAGTTGGATTTGATGATTTTTGAAATTGCGAGAATAGTCTTGTCGCAGAGTCTTGATACATCTCTTCTATATTAGGCTGGTTGAGATCTTCTTTGAGAATTTTGTTTGAAAGATTGAATGGGGCTCCTATAGTGGTTCGTAAGCAAATCCTCATGAAGGCATCTATTCTTTTTTTATCCGTAGGTGTGATATATTTGCCCCAGACTGGTAGTGCGTACGTGATGATGGGTAGAATACAGGTTTTGTACAACGTGAATTTATGCTTTGTTGTTAAATTACTTTTAAAATTAAGCAGGCTTGATAGAGATATTTTGGCTATCTTTGCCTTTCTTATGGTGTTTTGGACATGTAGGTTAAATTTTAATTTCGAATCCAAAGTGACACCAAGATACTTGGCATGGTCGGCCCAACTAATAGTGCTTGAGTTTACTGTCAGGTTGGTTTTTGGCTTGAATTTTTTGTTATCTCTTGGGGGAAAAACTATTGCTTGAGTCTTAGTTGGGTTAATGTCTAGCTTCCACTCATCGCACCATTTGATTATGTCATTTAGGTAATTCTGAAGCTGAGTAACCAATAGGTTGACTGATTTAGAGTTAAATAAAATTGCTGTATCATCTGCGAAGAGCTTAAGTTTACATTTAGAGTGCAGTGGGATGTCATTAATGTAAATATTGAAAAGGTAGGGTCCGAGGATAGAGCCTTGAGGTACTCCAGTCTGGATTGGCTTTGGTTCAGTTATAAAATTTCCTTGCTTGACTGAAAATGTCCTGCCCTGTAGATAATTCTGCATAAAATTGATAATGTCACTTGGAAACTGTGTGATTTATCTGTCATTGGTCTGTGATTTATCTGTCATTGGTCTGTGATTTATCTGTCATTGGTCTGTGATTTATCTGTCATTGGTCTGTGATTTATCTGTCATTGGTCTGTGATTTATCTGTCATTGATCTGTGATTTATCTGTCATTGGTCTGTGATTTATCTGTCATTGGGATTTGATTTGTGTGTGCTTTTATTTGTCATTGGCCTGTGATTTATCTGTGGATTTTATATAATTGGTCTGTGATTTATCTGCCATTGGTCTGTGATTTGTGTGTGCTTTTATTTGTCATTGACCTGTAATTTATCTGTGGATTTTCTGTCATTGGTCTGTGATTTATCAAGGAATTTGTCTACGGGTTTGTCTGTGAATTATCTTTCATTTGAATTTCATTGGCCTGTGATTTTTACTTTATTTGTCTATCATTTCTATGTGATTTATTTTTTATTGGTCTGTGATTTGTATGTATTTGTGTGTGATTCTCTGTGTCATTTCTATGTGATTTGTTTTTCATTGGTCTGGAATCTGTATACCATTTCTAGTTGATTTGTCTACCATTAGTCTGCGATTTGTATGTAAATGGTCCGTCAATTCACTGTCTAATGTCACTCGTTTGTCATCTGTTTGTCCTTATTGGTGATCTTGTAAAATCAAATAACCTGTCCCACAAACCTCCAGGTTACAATTAGCTCACTATGGTTGGACATATGGTGAAGTCGAGTGTAAAGAAATGAAAACCAAGAATAACCAGGCAGGAACAGTATTGATACTCACCACCATCTATCGGCCTGTAGAAATCTCCCTCTCTAAGTAAACTATACATAGAGCAACTCTATACACATAGCTAGGCACGGAAATTGATATATATATTTCAACATTTATTTTTTTTTTGTATATAAACTCATAGACAAAACTTAAAGAAGTTGTATCTTTTAGCATGTATATCGGGATTCAGACAATAACTCTGAAAGATATTTGATACACAATGATCTTTATTGAAGACATAAGAGATAGCCAAGTGTAAACAAAAATTATCTCTGTCTCTTTCAATAAATAAATAAATAGACGATCGGTAACATCAAAGACTTTTCACTTCCAAAGTTTTGTCCATGAATATACTTAGAATTTTTATATAGAGACATTGAAACTGTAATGATAAAAATGAAGGGGAAAAAAAGGAGAGAACATTGCTCATCAGTGGTGACATCTGTGTCACGACAGTTTAATCTACAGACTGTTCTACTATTGTAGCAGGTGTCTTGTCTTCCATATATAGTCAATGCAGCCAATAGTAGAGCGGTGTGAAGATTAAACTGGCGAAACCGCTGGGAGGTTCATCAATCAAGAGCCACGCATTCTCTCTCTCCTCTATTACTATTTTTACCACTACAGTTTAAGTTCTGGAGAAATAGTTTCTAACAAAAATTGTAGTTAAAAACTTCAGGGAATGACGGAAAATGTTTATTCTTAAAAAATCACTTCTTTCCCTAGAATCTACATGCAAGAGTTTACAGATAAATTAAAACGTGGTTAGCTTTTATTGATTAATCAAGAATGGCTCTTTGGCCAATTCTGGAATAATTAAAAATCAACGCTGTGTTGATATTTATTCCGACAGATGGCGCAAGCTATCATTAACTTTTAGTTGCAAGATCAGGAGATGCTTTTTTTCTTAATTTATCTACTTGATCTACAGTACAAATACCCTTTTGTACTATTTTTTCAGATAACTTAATGTTAATGAAGTAAAAAAAAAAAGTGCCGTGACCAGGATTCGAACCTGGGTTATTGCGGCCACAACGCAATGTCCTAACCACTAGACGATCACGGCAGATAGTGGGATTTGTCTAAAGAGCTATATAAAGACTTGCCTGCCCTAGCTGTATGTTTTACCTCCACGTTTCATTTTGATTTTATTTATTTTCTTTAACATTTATACATTCATGGACAAAACTTAAGGTGGTGGAAAGTCTTTGATGTCGCTGGTCGTCTGCTTTTTTTTTTGGAGACAGAGGAAATTTTATTCCCACTTGGTTATCTGTGTATCAGCTATCTTTCATCGGGGGCCATTGAAGGCAATGATAGGAATTATTAAATGAGAAGGCTTGGCTCATCAATTGTGAACCCTCTCATCTAATAATTGGAGATTAATTTGTCGAAACCGCTGAGAGAGGGTTTACCCTTGATGAGCCGGACCCTCTTATCTAATAATTCTTGTCATTGCATTAAGGTCTGTAGAGAGAATATTCGATAATAAATATCATAAGAAACATATTGCCAAAAAATAATAGTTATAAATTTTATTGATCGAGAGAGATGGGGCAATTGAAAATGTATTACAGGGCGAGTTCTATTAAATATTAAGAAAAACCACCGAATTCGTCCATACACCACGAAATATCAGGAACAATACTAAAAGAAGGGGGTCATTCAACAAACATGAAGATAAAAAAGAATCGTCTAAGGAAGAACCCGAGGTGCCAGTCACGAACCAGTTGCAGCGCTAAGTGAAGGGGTGTGCTCCAATTTCCTCCAGGAGCTCACTTGCACCCCTCACTGAAGGAGAAATTAATTGGCCAATCAGAGAGGATCCCACCGGAACAGCAGATCTAGGTCGCCAGTTAATTAATGGGGAGATTGTGTTGTAGGCGGATAAATGTTTCCCTAGGACAACTTTCCCTATGGGATAATTGGATGTCATCCTTGGGATGTCGGTTGGGACTGCAATATGTAAATATGGATTTAAATTATGTATTTTATTATTTTTATGTTGTCGTGTTTTAACTTATTATCCAAGTATATTACGATGCACTAGCGTGCCATCTGTTATCAAATTACGAAACTATTTTATTTAAAAAAGAATATTACGCGTCTAAAATAGTTTCGTAATTTAATATACAATATAGGACATGATAATCATAGTAGGAGGGGATTACTAAAGTTAACGTAAATAAAAAGAAAGCCTTCTACTCATATATAAAGCATGTATCTAGAGAGGTACAACTCGCCCTTTAATTATAAATCAGAAGAATGCATTATGTTCATCACCCAGTAAAAAACACTTTACTAGTGGTAATAAGGAATGGGCCACACACAAAACCAGTTTTGACAAATTCAGACAAAAGACAGTTTTTCCAAAACAGGTGTTATGGCTTCATCATCACTAAAACGGGGCTCTGGCACATTTGTAAGTGCAAAGTCGAACTGCTTTTCACATGCCTAGACATATGGTGCACTTACAGTAAAAGCAGTCGCCTATTTCTACCCACCATAATTATCATGGCCTGTACCACGTATACTAGGGATAAGCAAAAAAAAAAAAATAATAAAGTTTTTTACTCGGGTGATAAACATTGTTCTGATGTATAATTAAAGGGAGAGATACCTCTCTAGGTACAAGAATATAACCCTCCCGTAACTTTATGTTGTATATATAAAGCAATGTTGGAATTTGAGGAAAATTTACTTAAATAATACAAGTATGTTATGATGTACTAGAGCGCCATCTGTTATCAAATTATAAAACTATTTTAGTGGCGTATTATTCTTTTTAAAATAAAACAATTTCTACTGTCCTTACTGCGATGAAAAAATTAAATGGAGGGCCTGGCTCATCAGTGGTGAACCCTCCCAGCGGTTTCGCCAGTTTAATCTACCAATTAATTAAACTGGCGAAACCGCTGGGAGGGTTCACCACTGATGAGCCAGGCCCTCCCTTTAATTTTTTCATCGCAGTAAGGACAGTAGAAATTGTTTTATTTTAAAAAGAATAATACGCCACTAAAATAGTTTTATAAAATAATACAAGTGCACAAAGAGCAATAATCACTGTACACCCAGAGCCAATAATTTAGGTGTTGAGATTGTCAGGTCGCGCGCGTGTTGTATACTGTACAGATCATGATAATCATGGTAGGTGGGATGTTGTATCAGGTTACAAAGTGCCAGGGTCCTGTTTTTGTTTACTTGCACCTATTGGTTGGTATTGTCATTGTGCATGAATTGGGGGGATCTTTGAGAAGATTAATCGAAAAAAAAAGAAAAGAAAAAAAAAAAAGGGGGGGGGGGATAGATTCTACATTTAACCACTCGGTTACTCCTATTTACATACTTCGTTTGAAAGTATAAATGATGTATGCTCTTGATTAGTGTCACCTCTCTCTCTCTCTCTCTCTCTCTCTGGACTTCTTTTTGTCCATTTATTGTTTACTTCGAATCTATACTTCTTGTCTACTTGTAGTCTATATATTTATTGTCTTCTTCTTTTTTTCGGGTAGTTGGAGACTTCGGTACACTCTAGCAACCTAGGTTACTTAAATAAAAAAACTTCTTGTTTACTTCTTGTCTACCTCTAGTCTATTTATTGTCTACTTCTTGCTTACTTCTTATCTAATTGTTTCCTACTTGTTTACTTCATGTCTACAGGTTTTAAGTTCCACGACATATTTCAGGTTGATTGTAGACATTAATTAGAGTAGCGTGGTGCATAACGTTATTTGACAGGTTAGCCATCTCAGGTACCTTGCTTCTTCAATGTCACGGCGTGTTTCTATTGGTTGAAACTGTCCGTTAAGCATCAGTCAGGAGTCATCAATATTGATTCGAATAAACAAAAATGAGAGCAAAGAATTTCTTCATTTTGAGGTGTTGCAAGCTTTCGAGCAAAACCTGCTCTTCAACGGGCAAATCCAAAAACAAACGAAGAGAGGTGTTATCAGGCGTGGATTAGATTGTATTACAGCTATATATAGATTATATTTAGCTACAATAAAGTCTAATCCACGCCTGATAACATCTATCTTCATTTGTTTTTGGATTTACCTGTTGTAGAGCAGGTTTTGCTCGAAAGCTTGCAACATCTTAATATACATACACACACACACACACACACACACAGCTTTATTAAGACCACCAGTCTTATACAGATTCACCACAGGAAGGAAGTATAGATGGAGCTCTTATACTCCAGGCAGCTCAGAACCCAACAACAGCCTCCGCAACACCACAAAATAAAGAAACAATTTGCCCAAATTTTTGTTTATTCCAATATTTCTAGGGAACTATCGTCCCTATATCTACTGAATGCAGCAACGGTAGGAGGAACTCCACTACATCAGGCCATAACTGGATAGCGGATTGGACCGACCTTGAACGGGGAAACCTGGAGTTATGCTGGCGTTCATCTTGAGGTAACTTTTTTCTTCTTTCAAATAAAAATACTTCGTTTTACTGAATGTATTACTAAAAATTTTCACTCTGACCGAGGTGTATTTTTATTGTTTAAGATCTATATACACAAGGCAATAAAACGTGCCATCTACAAATAAGAAAGGAAAATATTAAAGAATGGATTTTTCTTTTCAATTATAAAACATTATATATTTATAATTGTATGTAATTCTGCTGTCCTCAAAGCTTATGATCATAGTTAATATCTAAAATACCCATTCCAAGAATCTAGCAACAGTATCACTATAAAAGAAAGTTACAAAAATGCAATATAACAGCGGTATGGTAGATTAAACTGGCGAAACCGCTTGGAGGGTTCACCACTGATCAGCCAGGCCCTCCCATTAATTTTTCCATTGCAGTAAGGGCAGTAGAAATTGTTTTATTTTTAAAAGAATCATACGCGCGTCTAAAATAGTTTTGTATTTCAAAACATAAGTCCTATGAAAATATAAGTCTTATATCCTTGTTAAGTGCTATGAAAAGATATTGTAGGGAAGGCTATGAATACCGGCCAGATGACCTCTATCATGTAGATAATCGACGTATACATTCTACTGCTGTTGTCATAACCTGTTTGTTGGTAGATGGCTTTTTGTTTTAAACACAGTTAACACCTACAAATATAGGAAATAAGGGGGGCACGAATGTTTCTTTTTACACACAAAACACATTTTTAATATCGACTAAAATAAACTTTTCGAGTTAAAATAGAAAAATAAAACGGAGATTGAAGAGGAGTTTCTTGTTCGAATTTTATTAGCAAGCTTTCGGACGTCCTTCTACAGGCTTTTACGATGTAGCATGCGTTATTCTACAGGCTTTTACGATGTAGCATGCGTTCTTCTACAGGCTTTTACGATGTAGCATGCGTCCTTCTACAGGCTTTTACGATGTAGCATGCGTTCTTCTACAGGCTTTTACGATGTAGCATGCGTCCTTCTACAGGCTTTTACGATGTAGCATGCGTCCTTCTACAGGCTTTTACGATGTAGCATGCGTTATTCTACAGGCTTTTACGATGTAACATGCGTTCTTCTACAGGCTTTTACGATGTAGCATGCGTCCGAAAGCTTGCTAATAAAATTCGCACAAGATAATCCTCTTCAATCTCCGTTTTATTTTTCTAAATTTTTAATATATTTTCATCGCAGTAAGAAGTGTAGAAGTTTGTTTTTGTGTGTGTAAAAAGAAACTTTCGTGCATTAATGTATTTCCTATATTTCACGTTATTGCTTTATATTAATCTATAGATATATTTCTTCTGAAATATTCGTATTTTATTCCTCTTCTTTCTTATCTCCACTCGGCAATCATATCAGGGTATTAGGCCTGTAGAGCTTGTTGATGGTGTCTTCTAGGGATGAGTAGAGCTCATCAATGGATGAGTCAATACAATCAATGATGTAGTTTGGGTTTTCAGGTTGAGAATTGCACTTCGTACATAGTGGGAAAACCTTGTAACTATTCTGGAAAGTCATTGTCTGTAGATAACCAGACTCAAGTCTGGAAATCAAAGATTGCTGCAGGATTCTTTGGAACGATAGAATTGGTGCTTGTCCCTCCTGTTCTGTACCAGTCATGTGCAGCTGTAGATTTCCATTCTTGAAGACATTGGGCCTTGATGGTACGGAGGGAGTCAAGTCTAGTAGGGTGGTTGATTGTCTGGCCTCAGGGCGACCAAGAGCTCCAAATATCTTCGTGAATCCTTTCACCTGATAAAGACGAGCGTATCGAAATATTGAACTATAAATCGTATAGATCGAGTAAATATTTCGTTAAACGTAAACCCTCTCTATATGGACTGCTATAGAAATATAGACATAGATATTCACGGATGTTACTGGCCTTTCCTGGAGGTGGTCGTTAAATGGAGGTTGGATTAGATATGACAAAAGTGATCGCTTAGAGAAATGTTCTCTCTTGGGAGATTTTACTGTAATATTGCGCAACACACAACGCACAGACACCAGTTCACTTATATGGAAAAACAAAGGCAAGTAGTCAGTAGGAATCTCAAGTCGACAGACAAAAACCACGAACTAAACGTCGCAGACACTTTCTCCGATATTGTTGAATCTCTGGATCAACCCCAGTGTGTAGAGACAGTGTAGACAGAAGTTGGTACTGAGGAAGAGATGTTAATCGAAAGCTCGCCATCCACCAAACTGTTCCATTAATGTGGCTAAGTAGTTGAACGCGAGGTGACCGGGTGGTATTTCGAGGTCTAACTGGATGTCCTTGGTTAGCAGCGGTGGCCCTACTTTCTCTGCCGCCGGCTTGGGCAACAATCCCGGGATTAGATTATCTATCCCCCGCGTCATGTATTAAGTCCCAGGTTCATGTGCAGGGATTAAGTCCCAGGTTCACGTCCAGAGATTAAGTCCCAGGTTCACGTCCAGAGATTAAGTCCCAGGTTTACGTCCAGGGATTAAGTCCCAGGTTCACGTCCAGGGATTAAGTCCCACTTTCACGTCCAGGGATTAAGTCCCAGGTTTACGTCCAGGGATTAAGTCCCAGGTTCATGTGCAGGGATTAAGTCCCAGGTTTACGTCCAGGGATTAAGTCCCAGGTTTACGTCCAGGGATTAAGTCCCAGGTTTACGTCCAGGGATTAAGTCCCAGGTTCACAATCAGGGATTAAGTCCCAGGTTCACAATCAGGGATTAAGTCCCAGGTTCACAATCAGGGATTAAGTCCCAGGTTCACGTCCAGGGATTAAGTCCCAGGTTCACAATCAGGGATTAAGTCCCAGGTTCACGTCCAGGGATTAAGTCCCACTTTCACGTCCAGGGATTAAGTCCCAGGTTTACGTCCAGGGATTAAGTCCCAGTTTAACGTCCAGGGATTAAGTCCCAGGTTCACGTCCAGGGATTAAGTCCCAGGTTCACGTCCAGGGATTAAGTCCCAGGTTCACATTCAGGGATTAAGTCCCAGATTCATGTCCAGGGATTAAGTCCCAGGTTCACGTACAGGGATTAAGTCCCAGGTTCACATTCAGGGATTAAGTCCCAGTTTCACGTCCAGGGATTAAGTCCCAGGTTCACATTCAGGGATTAAGTCCCAGGTTCAAATTCAGGGATTAAGTCCCAGATTCATGTCCAGGGATTAAGTCCCAGGTTCACGTCCAGGGATTAAGTCCCAACTTCACGTCCAGGGATTAAGTCCCAGGTTCACGTCCAGGGATTAAGTCCCAGGTTCACGTCCAGGGATTAAGTCCCAGGTTCACGTCCAGGGATTAAGTCCCACCTTCACGTCCAAGGATTAAGTCCCACCTTCACGTCCAAGGATTAAGTCCCAGGTTCACGTCCAGCGATTAAGTCCCACTTTCACATTCAGGGATTAAGTCCCAGGTTCACGTCCAGCGATTAAGTCCCACTTTCACATTCAGGGATTAAGTCCCAGGTTCACGTCCAAGGATATATATATAAGCCCTCCCAATATATTGTCACGTAGAGAATTAGGAACGAAAAATTTCAGGATGACACGGCAAATTATTTAAGGCAAGAACAAATCAAAATTTATAAAATAACAGAGAGGGAATTTTACATAGTAGAGAAAAATATAGATATCAAATGGGAAAAAATAGTACAAAAGTAAAATTGTACTGGGATCAGGTGGATAAATTAAGGAAAAGGTATCTCCTGATTGGGGAACTAAAAGTTGCATGATTAGGAAATGCCTTTTTCTTAATAGATATCAAAATTAATAATCTCTTCATAATACCTATTTTGCTACAATATTTTTCTTACATAATACCTATTTTGCTACAATATTTTTCTTACATAATACATATTTTGCTACAATATTTTTCTTACATAATACCTATTTTGCTACAATATTTTTCTTACATAATACCTATTTTGCTAGAATATTTTTCTTACATAATACCTATTTTGCTACAATATTTTTCTTACATAATACCTATTTTGCTACAATATTTTTCTTACATAATACCTATTTTGCTACAATATTTTTCTTCTTCTTTTTTTGATGATGATTGAAAATTACATTTTCATTTATTGTTTTATTTGAAGTGTGGTTCTACATTTTTGTCTCTTATTGAATATATATTTCTGTTTCCTACTGACAAAGGAAGAAACAATTTCCTCATTTTGATGGCCACTTCTCTTTATCATGAATTAATAACCAAAAACGATAAAAAGGTAACCAGTTTATATAAACAAAAATTACTTTCACGTCTAGATAAAGACATTTGAAAGTAATCAAAAGATTTTCAAGTATTATCGGCTGCTTGGAAATACTTCCTTGTTTACATTTGCAGACGATGGCGTGTTGGACGCTTTTCCTCGCTCCCAACAACGGTTGGCCAGTAAATGTCTCCTATTTCCTGAAAGAAGAACTGGTGACCCCGTTTTTGGGGCAAAATATAGCCTTGCCTTGACTGAGATAGCGTTTTTATAGTTGGAGGAAAGTTGCGCCGGCATCTGCTGATAAATTAGGGCTAAAATTGGCGGGAAAATTCCGCCCTCACAAACTTCTTCCCCCATTATCACACTTAGACTATAATCTCCTCAGATTAATGTTAATTAAACACGGTTTAAACGAAAGGTTAATTAGAAGTTTTAATTTAAAAAAAAAAACATTTTTTTTCCCTCAAAATACATAGGGCTTACGTCAGACTAGGGAGGATAATCGTTATCATTAAATAAGTCTATTGATGCAAATATGGTACAGATTGAGTCTAGGCAGTGTAGATGCTTTTTGGTGTCATCTTGAATCTCTTTCGTCCAGAAAGTCTTTGACTTCAAGAGAACCACAAAGATTCACGAACTCTTCAGAGTTTAATTAAGAAAAAGGCATCTATTTATCGTGCAACTGATGGCCTGCGCCATCTGCCGGAATAAATATCAACTATTCATTGATTTTTAAATTATTTCCGAGAGAGATAATTGGACAAAAATACCCATTATTGATTAATCAAGAAAAGCTAACCACGTACACATCTTCAGAATTTGCCATAGAGGAGTTTAGCTGGTAAGGAGGCTAGACCAGGGGTTGGTAAACTGCGGTCGCGAGCCACAGGCGGCTCTTTGGATGTGAAGCGGCGGCTATTTATCCATTGCAGTAAGGACAGTAGAAATTGTTTAATTTTTAAAAGAATCATACGCGTCTATAATAGCATCGAATTTTCATAACAGATGGCGCGCTAAAGCATCATAAATATACAGTTCCATATGTAAATATTATTTTTGCGAGTACTATTTATTATTTAGCAAGAAAAAATGTTGTGGCTCTTTAAAAACTTTGATATTTTGTAAATTGTAATTTTTGACTCTTCATACTCAAAAAGTTGCCGACCCCTGTGATAGACCAGTTCTATGAGGGACACAAATATAGATGTAATGTTTACCGGGAGGAGAGATATCGTTTATTAATATATATAGTCACGACCGTCTGTCGTGGCCTCTGTCACGGATAATATACAGTTATCATCGTCATGCGTTCTTAATTGTGTCACCGTTTGCTTTTGGTTCAGTGGTAGAATGCTCGCCTGCCACGTCCCGGGTTCGATTCCCGGCCGATGCATTTTTTTTTTTTTTACAATTTTTAAAACTCATTTATATATTATACAAGAATGACATCCACGGCGCCAATTTATAATTGTAACGAATAGTATTCGAATAAAAGCATTTAATCGGGTAAACCCCGGGCGTTGCCCGGGTCATTCGGCTAGTATATACATATATAACACTGTAGAAAGGGCAGAAATGATTGAAATCTCAGCTAAATAAAACCCCTTACAAGAAATTCTTTGCCTCACGATATTGTACGTTTGATAATCTTTAGAATTGGCTGAAGAGGGAGTTTAGCTATTAAACTAGTTAGGCCATGTCTATGGCTAAAATATTGGTAAAATTTTGCTTGGATAAAATTGTTAAAAAAAAGTCAACTAATTCCTTAAATATAGGTGCAATGTGAATACCAATGTGGATACCATGACAATTGAATTGAGCCCTGGACTGACAAGGGCCATATCCCGAAGCAGTAATCTCCTGGTGGACGTTCTGAAATTACCAAAACTGGGGTTGGCCTTGTCACCGAACCGAGTCTGCAAGATTGCAATAATGACGCATTACTTTTTGCATATACACTCAAAGCTTAAAAAAGTGGAAACTCTTTGATATCGCCAGTCGTCCCGTTTTTTGAAGGAGACAGAGACAATTTTGTTGACACTTGGTTATCTCGTGTGTCTTCAATAATGATCACTGTAATATCTTTCAGAGTTATTGTCTGAATCCCGATATAAATGCTAAGAGGTACAACTTGCTTAAATTTTGTCCATGAGTGGATTTACTGGGGTGTTAGTCTTTCTTCTATTAGTGCAATTTTTACCCTTGAAAAAATTACCATCTAAATCCTATCTAGACTTTTACAGTATTAAATTTAAACTTTAAATACTTTCGACTTCCTTAAGTTTTGTCCATTAGTGTATTTATCTAGATACTGTGCGGGAATCCAGAAGTATCAAAAGTTGAGATATGTAAATAGTATTTCCAACTTTCTTTGTGTACTGTAGGTGAAGTCTGCTGTGAGAGGATGTATTCTCTCGTAAATAAAACCTTTCAAAAATTGAAAACAGTAAAACTTTTGATATAACCTTTATAAACATCAAAAATGGCTTATTCTGATCTAATCCAACCTTCAATAAGTGACTACATCCAGGAGAGACCAGAACTTCCCTATTTGCAGGTGGTCATTCATTGAAGGTTCAAGTGTAATAGGAAAAATAAATCCGAGAGGAGAAATCAAAGAAATAATGATCGAAGAAGATTTTGATGGTAAGTGAATTCTGAAGTACTCGGTGACCTTGGCGAGCTGAATTAAAGGAACTAATCTCGACGCCAGATTAGATAGACAATGGAAGAAGGTAATTCTGCCGAGCATCCTAGTCACGTGACTGCCGTCTTGCCGGGTGAATTGCGACACAATGCTTACTGATTGACAAATTGATTGAAAATGGACAATACCCTTGATAAGCATTGGGAAATGTATGTTTCGAAAATATTTTAATCATTATAAGATTAAAGATTTAATAAAATTTGGCAGCACGCAAACATTTCTCTGAAACCTTTAAGCAATAAAAAGTCGTTGATATACAGAGGGTGTCCTAAAAGATATTTTACAATTTCAAAGTGAAATAACACGACTTGTAATTGAGAACAGCACCACGCTGACGAAGGCCGACAGCTCGAAAGGCGTACGAGGAGAGTCCGAATGGCGGAGAGTCTTTTTAAGCGAGGCTCCGGATTACGGACAGTCCGTTTTAGCCAGAAGCCGGATTATGGGATTCTGTTTTACAAGATACAGGATTAGAAGATTCCGTTTTAGCCAGAAGCCGGATTATGGGATTCTGTTTTACAAGATACAGGATTAGAAGATTCCGTTTTAGCCAGAAGCTGGATTATGGTATTCTGTTTTACAAGATACAGGATTAGAAGATTCCGTTTTAGCCAGAAGCCGGTTTATGGGATTCTGTTTTACAAGATACAGGATTAGAAGATTCCGTTTTAGCCAGAAGCCGGATTATGGGATTCTGTTTTACAAGATACAGGATTAGAAGATTCCGTTTTAGCCAGAAGCTGGATTATGGGATTCTGTTTTACAAGATACAGGATTAGAAGATTCCGTTTTAGCCAGTAGCCGGATTATGGGATTCTGTTTTACAAGATACAGGATTAGAAGATTCCGTTTTAGCCAGAAGCCGGATTATGGGATTCTGTTTTACAAGATACAGGATTAGAAGATTCCGTTTTAGCCAGAAGCTGGATTAAGGAGAGTTCGTTTTAGGGAAATAGCGGATTAGAATTTAATATAGAGGACAACTGTATAAAAAAAGGCCACTAAAAAGTTAAAAATACTTTTTAGTATATTCAACATTTTCAACACATATATTATCTTCGAATATCTATTCCAATGTTTTGATATAGCACACAAATAAACATTTCTGCAAAATTTTGACCAAACCATATAATCTTTTAGTAAAAATCACTTAAAATATATAGTAAGGTATAGCGTTATAATAATAATGAACTGTTTAACCCTTAAAAAAAGAATAAAATAATAAATATTGTGTTTATATAAAAAATATCAAATGGCGCTTTCATTAAATATTGTTTTTTTTCCAGAAATTTATTGATATAAGTTGCCCCCCCCCCCCCCCCCACATATATAGAGCGATACGTACGTGTCAATTCCATTACGTGACATTCGAACTGACACCAGATCCCCACAACAATCAGACGACATCTAAAAATAGCCATAGCCGCCATCTTAGAATTCTACCTAAGCAGACGTACACAATAAGTTATTGTTTTCCTCTAACAACTTACTGGGCGCCATGTCCTACAATATGAACAATGAAATCATTTTCTAATAGAACCTATAATAATATACCAACATATATAGCTTCTTCTTCCTTTTAAATATATGGGGTGGCTACCTTGGAATATATTTCTAGTTGGAAATTTTACCGGGAGGATATTGATCTAAAGAGACAAAGGTCGCCTTTCCTTTGTACCTTTTAATCGGGATTCAGATAATAACTCTGAAAAATATTACAATGACCTTTATTGAAGTCACACGAGATATCCAAGTGTGAAAAAAAAAAATTGCCTGTCTTCTTCTTCAAAAAATAAAAAATAAAATAAAATAGACGACCGGCTTTGTCACCGATCCGAGGCCGCTAGTTTGCGGCAACGGTCAATATATGGCGTCTGGTTTTGACATCTATTTTGACGGGAGAGGTGAACTTTGTCTCTTTAGATATTTCTAGTTGCCACTTATAAAATTAACACAAAGCAATAACGCGCCATCTATACATATAAAATGAAAGTATTTAAAAGCACGAATGTTTCTTTTATACATAATACAAACTTCTACTGCCCTTACTGCGATGAAAACCACTGATGAGCCAAGCCCTCCCAATATATTTTTTCATCGCAGTAAGGCAGTAGAAGTTTGTATTATGTATAAAAGAAACATTCGTGCTTTTAAATCCTTTCAACTTATAAAATTGCAGGGAATAATTCTAAGTAAATTAGAACTCTTAATTGTATATTGTTATACAGTTGATTTCTAATTCATGTGTGAGAGAGTCTTTAAATCCTATAAAAATAGTTTCCATACAACTTCTTTAAGAACTGTAAAAGGCTATAGAAATAATAGAAAACGAAACCATCCTAGTTAAAATTAATTCTTATACACTCATAGATAAATCTTAAAGGAAGTTGTACCTTTTAGTATGTATATCGGTATTCAGACAATAACACTAAAAGATATTACAGTGACTTTTATTGAAGATTCCCGAGATATCCAAGTGTAAGCAAAAAATTGCCTGTCTTCTTATTCTTGAAAAAAAAAAAAATAATAATGATAAAATAGACGAATGGCGACATCAAATACTTTTCACTTCCTTAAGTTTTGTCCATAAGTGTACAACACAGCAAATATATACAATACATATAGCTAATTATTAATGATAGGCCATTCTAAACTAAATGGTGATTAGCAAACTTAACTATTAGTGAAACCCCTCACTGTCCATTCGCTCAGTACTTCAGATTTCGGAAATATTATCCCGAGTGGTTGGAGGAAAGTCATTGGGGGAAATTTGGCGTCCTTGAAACCTCCAATCAGAGACGGCAATTTGAGAGGTGGCGATTGGTTGGTTGTTTGGTACTTCCATTGAAGAAGAACTTTAACCTTTTGCTAAAAATACATTTTCAGACTTTTCTCTCTATAAGAAATATTCTTAACTTCGTTGCTGTGAAAACTGCTATTCGTCAATCATTTTAATCTATGATAAGCAGTCAAAAATCAATAAAAACCATTGTATTTAAATATATTTTTTACTCTTAGTCTTTTGTCTATACTATAAACTCTATAGGTTACTGCCTATTGATGGGGAGTTGGCGTTCTGCGCTCCAGGAACCTGGGTTATAAATATCTGAAGCATATATGTCCAGGAATTAATTTTAATTCACGAAGTAAAGAAATCGATAAAAGCACACACCAATAACGAATTTTTCTTTTCTTAAATCAAAACAACATTAGTTGACATTCATTAGACGAATGGGAAATTTTGTGTGTCTCATCCTTACGCAGAAGTCATCTTCTCTGTAAGCCTTCCTATTTTAGTAGAGTTGCATAATGTAAAAACAAAAAACTCCCTTAAGTAAAAAAAAAAAAAGGACATAAATTGTGTGAAATTTGATAAACAAAATATAATGAAGTTTATGATTATTTCTAAATTTCATTGAAATTTTGAAAGAAAAGTTGTTTAAATATCTGGATATTAATATTGGAAACATTAAAAGTTAAGAAAAGAAATTGGTTGCTCACAAATTTATTTTACTTTTCATTCCCTTTTATGTGATAAGACTAGCGGATGTACCCGGCTTCGCCCGAGGTTTTACCCGAGTAAAGGTTTGTCTAACGAACATTTGTTAAAACAATTCTCTATAAACTTATATATAAAAAAAAGAAAGATATATTTTGATAATTTGAAACTCGTAAATTTGAATCTCTCGATAAAGTGAACATTTTTCCCGGTCCCTGTGTGCCGTGTCATCCTGAATTTTGTCTTTCCTAATTTTCTACATTACAAAATCATCGTTTTATCTAGTGAACATTTTTTTCCCGGTCCTTTGAAAAATACTCGATAAGTTGAATAAAATCAATATTAATTGGTTCCCTCGGTAATTGGAAGTTAAAGGAATAGTATCTTCGCCTTGAATTGTATCATTATTCTTGTCTCAAATAAATTGCCGTGTCATCCTGAGATAATCTTGATAAATTTGATAAATAATCTTTAAGATAATAAACTTAGTGACAATAAAACTTATAGATAAAAAAACTTGTTATCATCGTCGCAATGGTGGCGCTGCTTGCGAGTTAAATCTACAAATCTGCAAATAACTCTAAGGATATTCAAGATATTCAAGAAATTATTTTTCAAAAACTTTCCCGGGGATATACCTAATAATATCCCAAATTTTCACGGCGATTGGATGTATGGTTTTTGAATCTATAGAGTACACACAGACAGACATTCAATTATATATATATATATAGATTAGAAAGGTCAACTTGAGCGTTAATCTAGATTAAGATAAACTTTGATCAAATCTAGCAGAATGTCTCTTTTATAAATAAAACAAACTTCCTACAATCTTTACTGTGCGATGAAAAATACTAGGAAGGCGTGGCTCATCAGAGGTGTCCATATTTATAATAATTCTACACTATCCTACAAGCTTATGTCCATAGTTCTCTAAAATACAGTTAAACCTGTCTATAGCGCCCCCTCTAAATAGCGCCTTTCTCTCTATAGCACCCGATTTTAAATACGTAGTACGATGCGATTTACATTAAAAGTGACCTGTCTATAGCACTCCCTCTCCATAGCACCCTGGTGAGTCCCAAGAGGGGGCGCTATAGACAGGTTTAACTGTACCAAAACTAAGATTCTGCACTAAGTGTAGTGAAATTGAATTCTATCCTGTGCTTATAGCGAGATTTTGTCCAATACCACAGAGTAGCTTGATTTATAAGGAAGTTTTATTGTAATATCTATACAATGGAGATGTTGCACTACTTATTTGATGTGCTGCTCTGTCTGAGGAAAGACGAAAACTAAATGATAAAACGGGGCAACTTTGTCCTTCATTTCCGACACTAATTAATGAAATATCAAAGAATAGGTATATAGCGATGGCGATATTTGGATTCCACAAGACTATATCCCGGAAAAAGGCCACACAGTGTTCTCTCCATCCATTGTGAACTGGCGAATCCTGTATAGGGCGAGAGGCCCTAAATAAAGGCTTTTTGTTGTTGTTGTTGTTGTATTGTAATATCTATGAACAAATTTCTCTATGATAGCTACAAGCTCTATTAAATTTGTAAGTATCAATTGATTTGAAACTACACTATAGAATTATAGATAATTTTAGAATGAACATATACAATTTAATTTTATTACTAAGGTAAGTTTTTTTTTTCCTCTATGAATCAAAAATCAATAAAAATCATCAGTGAAGAAAGAGAAAACCAACTAAAGAATCCGGAAGTCAACGAAGGCCGCCATTATATGCGCAATTTTTCAAATTGGAGGAAACCAAACGATTGATCTGACAACACTGCCATAGTTTCCTCCTTTTTTTGAACACACCATGCATAAAATAATTCTTTTATTTTTTTATATGGAACACCCGCGAATTTTTTATAAGTCCTTTCACATAAGCGTTATTGATTTGCATATTGTGTATCACAAGTAATAGATGTCTTGTTGAATTTATTATAATATACGGGGACAAATTGACTAACCGTTTTTAAAATTAAAAGAAGGGGGTCGGTGGAAGGCTGGTTAAACCGTTGGTTTTCGACCGCTACGACCCGGGTTCAAATCCCGCATTGGGCACTTTTTTATGTTAAAAAAAAAAAAAAATGCTTCAATGGCCCCCGATTCTTGCAGAAGTACAACCCCACCAGCGAGTGCAAGTAACCAAACGGAGCTCTGGCACATTTGTAAGTGCAAAGTCGAACTGCTTTTCACATGTGTAGACATGTGGTGCACTTACAGTAAAAGCAGTCGCCTACTTCTACCCACCATGATTATCATGGCCTGTACCACGTGTACTAGGGATAAGCAAAAAAAAAAAAAAATCAAAAGAAACTTTTTGAAGACGATGGCTTATCATTTTCCCTCATTACACACGCTTTGGTAATCATTTTTATAAAGAAAAAATCATCTCCTAATCTTGCAATGTTACTGATGACTTAATTATCATGTGAACGGTCAGGATATGCCCTTTTTTATATCAAAACCTGACCTTCTTATATTTTAAAATTATTTTTTATCATAATCTCAGCTTAATTACGTAAATTTGGCCTCAAATACCCATTTCTTGATTTCTAAGGAAGCCTTTTAGACCAGAATACTTTTAATCATTGAAGTACAGCCTGCACCACGCTGACGAGGGCCAACAGACCGAAACGCAGTTCGTTGTTGGGTTTTTTGATTTATCATGAAAATGTATTGGCTAAATATTATGTAACAAGCCTTATCAACGTTTAGTTGATTTTTGTTTAACTGAATGGCGCTCTGACATCTAAAATGCCCATATGAGAGCGGTCAGGACATGCCTTTTTTTTTTTAAATTTTATAGCCCTCTCATTCATTAAATCATATCATTGCAGTAAGGTCTGTAGAGATTTAAAAAGAAACGCATTGCCAGTAAATTTATATGCCTTTTTTTGTTTTTAATATTGTGGCGAAGAAATATTTTATTATTTAATTTAATATTATTCAATGAAAATATTCAACAGATTATAAAAATATATATTATTTTGTATTTGTAAAATCATCTTTAAAATATTTGCTTGATTGCTTAAGATTCCCTAGCTGTAGATAGTTTTGCTGACCTGTTAATAATTGTCGACTCGTCGCGGTGACGTCATCAATAAATACTTTTACATCTTAGGATATTTCAAGGCTTGATTTCTACGCTACAATATATATAGATGGGAATTTTTCCGGGAGGAAATTTATCTTTAAAAGCATAGGGCGCCTCTCCCGTCAAAATAAACGTCAAAACTAGACACCATCTATTGAACTTCGCTGCAAACTAGCGGCCTCGGGTCGGTGACAAAGCCACAACACCAGCTTTGACAAACTGAGAAGCGTGCATCTTGAGACCATGGTTTCGGGCTAATGGCCCTCGTCAGTCTAGGGTGGACTTTATTCCATGAGATCCACACGGGATCTAATGGATTCTTCACAATCCACCAAAGAGGTGTTTAGTTGGCAATGTGTCTGGGCCAAATCTATGGCCAAAATTTAGATGGGAATTTCGCGTCTAATTTTGACGTTTATTTTGACGATGTAAACATAAAAGGAAGAAAATATGACAAAAAATTTACGCTTGACGCTCCTGTGTGTTTGTACATTTATGTATAAATAAACCATCCAGAAAAGATAAAAAATAAAAACATATTTTTATAGAATTAAATCTTTTTCTATGAAAAATAGACACTTCGGTCAGTTAGAGTTTTTTATTATATTTCTTTAGATGTTGTACTAAATTCGAAAAATCACGTGAGAACGCCCTTGCAACCTCAGAACAAATTTTAACGCCTTGCCAAATGCTTTATTTTTATTTACTTCTCCTGATGAAGACTTAGAGAAAAAAAAAACTCTAACTGGCCCAAGTGTCTATTTTTTTAAATAGAACTATGAATGCCGGCCAGGCAGCCTCTATCTTTAGGAGAATTAAATCGAATCAATTTGTTCTTTAACATTGAACACATCAGTATAAAACGTTATAAATAATTTAAAATGATGGAAAATATTATTTATTTTCACTAACTCTCTCTTATAAATGGTGGGGCAATGATTAGCATTATATTCATGGCCCTTCAGTGTGCTGGATAGCATTGGTCTATTGATTGTACCAGCTACTTTGATCTGGTTTTGTTTATTTTTTGGTTATTATCATCTGCCATCCAGCTAGTATCTACATCTATCAGAATCTGTATAAGACCGGTGGTCTTAATAAAGCTTTGTGTGTATCTACATCTATCATATTTCGGGGGGACAATCCCCGTTATTTCGGTAGAGAAATGGGTGTAGATTCGTGAGGTGAAACTGTTCATCCAACGATCTACTCGTTTCAACTACTCCTCATCTCAACCCGAGCGATCCAGAGACAAGGAGAAAGAACAACAAGAAGGGTGACAAGAGATGACAAGGTGCCAGGTCACCAGAGCGGGACAGTCCGGACAAGAGTGCCAAGTAAGGTGACTTGGTCTGGCGAAGTGAGTCACAAGTGGATGTCCGTTAGTGGTACCTGGTGTGCAAATAGGTTTTCTTCAATATGGACGCTCCTTGAAGGGAAGTCGGCCACTAGAAACAAAGAGTAACGCTATGTAGCAGACAAATACTGGATGGTGTGAAGCCTATGGAGTGAAATGTTTGAAGGAATTACTTCATTTGGATAGCTGATGGGTGCGAATGGATTACTATACTCAGAAAGATCGTTTGAAGTGAAGTAGACAGCCACTAGAGACGAAGAGTAACGCTCTGTAGCTCTGAATGGTGTGAAACCTATGGAGTGAAATCTTTGCTGGAATTGCTACAATTATTAGTTGATGGCTTCAAATGGCTTCAATATTGATGAGTTACCATCAATTTTGGATCTAAAAAATTAGAAGAAATAGTTCGAAAGCAGTTTTGGCGTTATATAAACTTCATCAATCAAACATGTAGTTAAAATACATTCATGTATTCTATCGATGCTGGAGTTGATATTTTGGTGATTGTGAACAATCATCCGTGTTCCTAAAGCCACTCAAGGTGTCAACAACTCGTGTGTTCCAAGTGTTTTACTGGAACAGTGGCTACGTGGAGCTCTGTGATCAACGATTACATTTTATTCCATCGCGTTTGAGAAATTGCAGAAAACATTTTAAATACTTAATCACGTACTACGAAAAAAGTTTATTTTCTAATTTATTAGCATTGGCAAGCTTTTGAGTTAAAGAACACTTCCATGGGTGTTTCTTCCAAACATACACATTTCAAAATGAATATTTGTGAAAAAAGCCCTTTCGCGCGACTGGACTCGAGCCCATTAGACTTGTGTAAAATATTGATTTTATAAATTTACATCAATATTCACTGATACTTTGATACGAAACACCTTGCTGACATCATCACCATTGTGGTTGAACATGTGCCAATCGTCCATATATTGTCTTGCAATATGGATAAACTGTGAGTGGAGGTTAATTTTCTGTTTGAGATGGTATTGTAACAAAGTATTTATTATTTTATTAACAGAGTATCATTTTTTATGTTTATATTTTACTACTCTGTAAACTTCCCTCATTGCTTATCTTTTGTTTATCATTCATAGTTTGTTCTTGCCTTAAATAAATTTCTGTGTCATCCTGAAGTTTGTCTTCCCTAATTTTCCACGTAGCAATATGATAGCCTCTAAATCTAGTCTTTATGTTTTCAAGAAGCTTTGATTAAGAGATTGTGTTTGACCTTAAATAAATTACAAGTTACCATTATAATATTAAAGCAAGCTATGGACATTAGCTTCGAAATCAGTACTTCTTAATCGCAGTAAGGACAGTAGGGAGTTTGGTTTTAGCTGAAAATGAAAAAAAAAATCTAGTTTTACATCGTTTTATTTCGTAAACCGCTAACCTATGTTAAGGCACCAAACCAAATCTACAAATCTTGACCAATAGTAAGTGGGATAAATTAAAGCAAAGCGCCATCTATATATAACAAATGAAAACATTAAGATGCGAATGTTTCTTTTCAGTGGGATCTTTCCTACCCCATATTTACTCCTGTCTATAAACCCTACATCACCATGTACTGTAGCTACACAACCATGTCTATAGATTTATATAATTATGTGTTGTAACATCTGGTGTTATACACTCACGAATAAAACTTGAGGTAGTTGTACCTTTTAACATGAATATTGGGATTCAGACAATAACTCTGAAAGATATTACAGTGACCTTTATTGAAGACACACGAGATAACAGAATGGGAACAAAATTCCCTGTGTCCTTAAAAAAAAATAGACGACCGATGATATCAAAGACTTTCCACTTTCTTAAGTTTTGTCTATGAGTGCAGATGTTTGTTATAAGACGTGGCACACACGTAGAGTTGGTGCACGCGGGATAATGGATTAAAGTGAGGTAAGACGCTCCTACAATATCGACGGACCTTGTCCCACACAGTCTGTGGTCCATGAACTTACCCCACTGTGGTCAGTGAAACATACCGTTCTTACACAATGTCACAGTGCAGTGCTTCACTTTTCGCTCCATAGAAACTCACCTACTGGGTGTAGAGAGATTGTTGGGAGTCGAGGTCTTATAGATCTTCTTTCTTTTACATATACACTCATGGACAAAACTTAAGGAAGAGGAAAATCTTTCATGTAACCGGTCGCATTTTTTTGAAGGAGATAGAGGTAATCTTGTTCACACTTGGTTATCTCGTGTATCCTCAATAAAAGTCACCGTGTGTGTATCAAATATCTTTAAGAGTTATTATCTGAATCCCGATATACATGCCAAAAAAAAGTAGGAAGACTTGGCTTATCATTGGTGAACCCTCCCAGCGGTTTCGCTAATTTAATCTACCAGAGAGTTTTTTAAAGCTCCAATACTGTATTATATGATTCTGTTTATATATGCGGACAATGAAGAATGGAATCTTATTTATGTTATTTAGGCAAACTCTATGGATATAAAATATTTTAAGTCAGTGGAATTATATACACACACACACAAAGCTTTATTAAGACCAGCGGTCTTATACAGATTCAACACAGGAAGAACTAATAGATTGAGCTCCTAAGTGGAATTATATATAACTATTTGTATCGAGTAATGCACTTCTGTAAACAATAAGACCGCTGGGGTTACAGATTGTTGAGCTCTGGAAACCAAAAGGAATAATACTCTGCTAGTGATCTCTTTTGACTTGTATATAAAATATATATTATAATAGGAAATAAACTAATGCTTAGTTAATCTTGCCTCGTCTTGGATAACAACACACTTAATAGTTGTATCTCTTACATTAGATAGATATACGAGTATGTATATACGTAAACAAATGCTCAATTTAACACATATAATAAACAATTTGAATGACCAGGTGCAAGACTGTGAACAGACCTTGTTGACATCCTGGGGTTTTAAAACAGCTGTTGGCCCATTTTCGGGACATACTTTCCTGACCTCTTTTCGTTAAATATATAATGGCATATGGCGTTTTGGTCGGTTAGCCATCCCAAGCCTATGTACTATGCGTAAACCTGTAGCGCGGAGATTATTATTATTATTATATACATATTATTATTATTATTACACACTCTAATACAGTGGTAAAAGCCATTATAATAATAGTGGGTAGAAATTGACGACTGCTTTTACTGTAAGTGTACCATAAATCTACACATGTGAAAATCAGTTCGACTTTTGCAATTAAAATGTGTCAGAGCTCTGTTTTGTTATTTGCCCTCGCTGGTGGGATTGGACTTTTGCAAGAATCGGAGGCCATTGGAGCATTTTTTAAATTAGAAAAAAGTGCCCAATGCGAGATTTGCTCCTGGGTCGTAGCGGTCCAAAACCAACGGTTTAAACCACTTGCGTTCACAGACCCCCATATAAATAGTAAAACATTTAAATCTTACTTATAAATATAATCAAGGACATCAATATTCCGTGAGCGACCAATTTTTTTTATTATAAACGAACACAAGCTGAGATTTCGGAGATGTCGCCTTTATCTGAATCTAAGAAAGAGGACACAGGGTAGCTCTATTCGTTTGTGAAAATCTATACATAACTGAGTACTATGTAAGAAATATGCAAAAAGGAACAAAATTATAATTATTATAAGCAAATTAGCTTATTTTTATTCCTGTTGAAGGTAAGAAATGTTTGAAAATATCTCGTATAATAATTTTTTTTAAATTCGACAAGAAACTCTTCCCCTCCCGATTTTGTCCTTCTTCTTGATATTATACTTGTTGTTGTATTGTGCTGTTGTGTTGTTGTGTGTGTGTTTTGTTGTGTTGTTGTATGTATGCTCCAGGTTTTTATGCTCTTGGTTTTTAAAATTGGAACACTCGTTCTTTCAATCTAAAAAAAAAAAGGTTTCAAGTTCATATTGACGGATATCTTAAATATTGGTGATGATAATCATGATAAGAAGAGTTAGGCTTAGGCAGAGAGCCTGCAGGAGCCAGGAAAGAGAGACCAATCCAATGTGGCCAGATTTTTTATTTCCTCAAAATAAATCACTCTGGCACATCCTCCATTCCAGGAGTGGAATATGGACACAGGATTATAGCTCTCGGAATTCCTGTATTCTAATATAATTTGCATACCTTTTTTATCTACTTATATAATTGCCTTATTCTGTCTGTGTGAAGTTCACGGATAGATTTTTGTCAGAATGGATAAAATAAAAAAAAGTGTCAAGGGATGGGAATCGAACCCACGACCTTCCGCTTACCGGGCAGATGCCATGACCACTAGGCTACCCTCAACATATTTTTCCTTTCATAAAGTTAATATATGATGCTAATATATATAATAATTGTATAAACGAATGCAAGACAAAATCACCGCGAATGTTTCTTTTTTTTTTTTAAGGCAATTTCTTTTTAAGGCAATTATCGTTTTGCACAATTACTTAATCTTTTAAAATAAATAACAATACTTAAATGAAAATATGTTTCTTTAAATAAAATAAAATAAACTTATAAAAAAGATTAAATAATTGTGCAAAACGGTATAATATATATATAATATAATATATATAATACTAGCGGACCCGCCCGGCTTCGCCCGGGTTTTACCCGAGTGAATGTTTGTCAAACGAACATTTGTTAAAACAATTCTCTTTAAACTTATAAAACGTACTCGGCTTCGCCCGGGGTTTTACCCGAGTAAAGGTTTGTCTAGCGAACATTTGTTAAAACAATTCTCTAAAAACTTATTAAAAAATAAAAAAGATATATTTTGATAATTTGAAACTCGTAAATTTGAATCTCTCGATAAAGTGAACATTTTTTCCCGGTCCCTGTGTGCCTTGTCATCCTGAATTTTGTCTTTCCTAATTTTCTACATTAGAAAATCATAGTTTTATCTAGTGAACATTTTTTCCCGGTCCCTTGAGAAATACTCGATAAGTTGAATAAAATAATATTAATTGGTTCCCTCGGTAATTGGAAGTTAAAGGAATAGTATCTTCGCCTTGGAATTGTATCATTATTCTTGTCGCAAATAAATTGCCGTGTCATCCTGAGATAATCTTACTTTTGATAAATAATATTTAAGATAACAAACTTAGTGATAAGAAAACTTGTTATCATCGTCACAATGGGGGCGCTGCTTGCGAGTTAAATCTACAAATCTGCAAGTAACTCTAAGCTTATTCAAGATATTCATGAAATTATTTTTCAAAAACCTTCCCGGTGATATACCTAATAATATCCCAAAATTTCACGGCGATTGGATGTATGGTTTTTGAATCTATAGAGTACAAACAAACAAACAAACAAACAGACAGACAGACAGACATTCAATTTTATATATATAGATAACGGTATAATAACGGTATAAAGAAATAATGAGCCTATCGTTCAAATTTATAATTGTAACGAATAGTATTTTAATTAAAACATTTTAAAAACACACAGTTTGGAACGGGACGTTTCACAAGAGTGACATCCATGGCGCCAATTTATAATTGTAACGAATAGTATTTGAATTAAAACGTTTTAAAAATATATACGCACTCGGGTAAAACCCGGGCGTTGCCCGGGCCATTCGTCTAGTATATTTATAATTGTATATGTATTTCTATATTGTGTCATCAAAGCTTATGTCCATAGTTCCTTTAAATACATTTTCCTAGAGTTTAACTTTAGTGTCGGTATAAAAGCAAATCAGCTTAATACAATATTACAGCGGTATGGCAAATTAAACTGGGGAAACCGCTGGGAGGGTTTACTACTGATGAGCCAGGCTTTCCCATTATTTTTATCATTGCAGTAAGGGCAGTCGAATTTTTTTTTTTTAATTTAAAAATAAACATACGCATAAAAATTATTTGAATTTCACAAATACCTTTTAATAAAACACTTTATTACATCAATACTAAAAAGATATAGGACAATATATGTGTTAAAAGCTTTGAGAACTTCATGATTTTTTTTTTTAAAGAAGTTTATGCATTGCTATTGTGTGGTGTATTTCTTTTTCAGAAGTCAAGCCTCGCCAAGAGTTATACATAACGGGATTTGTTAATTTAGATCCTGTGCTGTTCCAAAATAACTTTACTAGGTACCGCTCAAAAAGAGAAACCTAGCTTATGTTATTTACAATCAATAATATATTAACAGGTTCTTCACAGAAAAAAGTGTCCAATACGGGATTCGATTCCTGTTCATGGCTGTCGGAAATCGATGGTTTATCCCGCCGGCTAACGACTTCTTTTTTTGGTAATTTAGACCAGAAATACGTTTGTGTCACGTATGCAAATAAGAACAAAAGTCTATAGATTCTTCCACCATAGAATATAAAAAGTTAAAATACACGAAAACTGGGATGATCTAAATTTCTCTGAATATTTGGTTCAAAATTGATTCAAATTGATCATTTCTAAACTTTCGTAAAGTGATTTTAATTAAAATTGCCATCTATCGATAAAATATGTAATAATACGTAATCTTTTTTTTTATAAAATAAAAGACAATTCCTTGAAGGAAGAGGGGAGAGGGAAAAAAAAACTCTTCCCTCAGCGAATTGTATTTTATTTTATAATTTTACCGAAGGAATTATATAATATTACCAATATATTTTGGCAGTGTGCTTTTTTTGATTTCTTTTGATCTTTATAAAAAGAAGCACATATCGCCAAAAAATCATTATTACAAAAAATATATATATATAGTAATTTTATTCTATGAAATTTAAAATCAATAAAAATCATATATTTAAACTATTTAGGCTTTATATATCTGGTTCAAATTCACATCAATAGGTACCGCTCAGCAAGAGCAACCTAGTTCATGATAATTGAAACAGTGAATAATATGTGAAGGTTATTCACATATTAGACAAAATTTAAACGCGGGATTCAATCCCGGTTCATGACTGTCGGGAATCGAGGGTTTTACCCACTCGTCCACCGACTTTTATGCTTTATATATCAATTAAAAACATTAGCTGGTGTTTTTGGTGGCGTGCAGCACCTTGGTACTTTGCTATAGTGCATTGTGGCTTGTCTGCTTGCTACATCCATTCTTGGGATCGAAAATCACACACTTTGGTTAGTATCCTGTAAAACCATATTCTCTCTTAGCTGGTGTTCTCTCTATATATAAAAAGACTAAGTATTTTTTAATAAATATCATAAAATACTATTAATGGTAATCAAAGGACACTATTTTAAAATGAATTTGATTTAACGAAGAGTTTTCCGGATATTTTTCCTAATACAGAGGGTGTTCACACTTATAGGAAACAAGTTTTATTATAAAATACTAAAAATTAACACCATATTTGAAAATTTTCAAATGTTCTATTTGAAAGCCTTTTTGTTTATTTACAGAACGGCACCTGATTTTCCACGATAGCAGACACTTTCTGATCATGGTCATACTCAAAAGATCCCATTCTTCCTTTACCACTTTCCAGAGACCTTCAATTGTCCTAGGGTGTCTCTTTCCAAGTGCTCTTTTAAGGCATCCAAAAATGCAAAAATCCATCGGGGCTAAATCAGGAGATTTTACAGGGGTTCTGTTCTTTGGAATCGTGTTGATTCCTGTTCTTTGCCTTAGATCTTCCAAATAAGCTTGTGTTGAAGATGAAGTATGACTTGTGGCGTTATCATGGTGAAACCAGACTTTGTTGCTCTGTTTTCCATAGATAGAGGGAATATCATTTAAAAATATAGGTTCTAGAATGTTGTTTTGATAGTACTCCGAGTTTATTTTGGCATTTCTTTCAACTTTTCTTATTTTTAATATGATATACCGCATGCCACCATAAATCCTTTGGGGTAACTTTCGGCACATTCCTTCAACCAAATTGGCCTAGATTTTCCCACCCTTTTTTGATAGTATATAGCTCTTTTTCTGTCGCAATCGGTTAAATATACCCATGCTTCGTCATATGTAACAATAAATTTCCATCTATCAGCAGCCAAGAAATTTTCATAAAAATATCCGCTGATAGTGTGTCGCTGACGAATATGGCTCTGAAACAATTTGTGAACCACATGTTTTTTTGTAGCTTTTAGGCCTAAATCTTTATTTATTATTTCATTTATTGTTGACACTGATGTTCCTATTAATTTGGCTATATCTCTTTGTGGCATAGGATTTTCTTTTGTAATATATTTTTTCACTTTTTTGACAGTTGCAGGAGTTCTCACAGATATAGGGTGATAATCTTTTGTCCATTTCTCCGTAGGTGCTTTGAATAAAAACTTGATATTTTTGTCGTGAATAATATTATAAATACCTTTTTTATAAATGTTGATATCATCTTGTTTGCATATTTTAATTATGTCCAAATAGGTAAGATTAGCTCTGGAAAGTGGTAAAGGAAGAATGGGATCTTTTGAGTATGACCATGATCAGAAAGTGTCTGCTATCGTGGAAAATCAGGTGCCGTTCTGTAAATAAACAAAAAGGCTTTCAAATAGAACATTTGAAAAATTTCAAATATGGTGTTAATTTTTAATATTTTATAATAAAACTTGTTTCCTATAAGTGTGAACACCCTCTGTAGAATGCCATATTTCTTTTAAATTTCTATTGAAATAATTTAAAGAAAGGGAAATATATTACAGAGCAAAAGTGAGTTATATAAATTTTATTTGAGGATTTTAAAATTCAATCATTTATATGTTCCAAAGGGTTCTCTGCAACCAGAAGATCAGTTCATACTGCGACATTTTATTGGTAGTTTTACCGTGTTGCCAAGTAGAACTTCCTCCCGGCTTAATTTAAATTCCGATCATAGAGAGGAAGTAAAACACACGTGAGCAGTGTTGACGTTTTTATGTCTTACTTGGGTGTATGAGACATTCCATAGTAAATACGTCATGGAATCGAGTCGTAGATAGGACTTTAAAAAATGATTTTTATTGATATCAATTACACTCGTGGACAAAAGGAAATGGAAAGTTTATAATGTCGCCGGTCATCTATTATTATTATTATTTATTTATTTATTTTTGTAAAGGAGACAGAGACAATTTTTTGTTGACACTTGATTATCTCATGTGTCTTCAATAAAGGTCACTGTGTATCAAATATATTTAAAGAGTTATTGTCTGAATCCCGATATACATGCTAAAAAGTACAAAAAGTTTTGTCCATGAGTGTATTTTGATAAGAGCCAATTGCTCATTTTAAGCAAACTCTATTGATATTTGTATTCTTGCCCCTTCTTCAAATATCTCTAAATCCTTTCTTATAGTACAGTAACCAATCAGAAACTTTACCGTTTACCGAATGGATCGCTTTAGGTGTATTTTTCTAAAAACTTTACCAATTGAAAACGCTCAATTAATGTATTAAATATAGAAGATTGTGCACCAAAAAGAGGCATCAATCCGTTTAATAAAGCATTAGAACAATTAAATTGTTGAAAAATAACAATCCTTTGTATCGTATAACATTTGTGGGAGAAAAACAATTCCTCCAGGGAAAAGTCTCTTACAAAATTATCATTCAATTTGTTTATAGTTGTTATAGTAGTTATCCACACTCCTGTAGAAGATCTCCAAGGCCCGAAAGCTCGAGTTAATTAAATGATTTTTGTAAGAAGCTTTTCTCTTGATGCATTTTTCTCTCAAAATATTTTTTTTTGCTTATCCCTAGTACACGTGGTACAGGCCATGGTAATCATGGTGGGTAGTTAGCGACTGCTTTTTACTGTAAGCGCACCACATGTCTACACATGTGAAAGCAGTTCGACTTTGCACTTACAAATGTGCCAGAGCCCCGTTTGGTTACTTGCACTCGCTGGTGGGGTTGGACTTTTGCAAGAATCGGGGGGGCCATTGGAGCATTTTTTTTTTAAACAGAAAAAAGTGTCCAATGCGGGGATCGAACCCGGGTCGTAGTGGTGGTAAACCAAACGGTTTAACCAGCCCTCTCAAAACATACATTATGTTTATTATCCTAGTAAAAAAAAAATAAACTTTACGGTGATGATAAATGATGAGTCACAACACCAAGTTTTAGTAAATTCTGACAAAATACCAACAACCTGTATTCCATGGTTTTGGACTATGGTCCTCATCAGTATTTCAGTACATAAATATTATTCTCCCGTAACTTTATGTTGTATTGAAGATTGTGTGTATACATTTTTTTACAACAACAACAAGCTTTGTAAAACGAAAATTGAAATTATACCGCGAATGTTTCTTTTATAAAAATCGAAATTTATTTTCAAAGAGAAATAGCGACATTTCTAACTTTGAGGATGAGGTATGGAAAGGTGAAACATGAAGAGTAATAGCGAACGGAAAAATAAATTCCCGCCCCTGGACACTTTTTATTTTTCCGTTCGCCATTACTCTTCATGTTTCACCTTTCCATACCTCATCCTCAAAGTTAGAAATGTCGCTATTTCTCTTTGAAAATAAATTTCGATTTTTATAAAAGAAACATTCGCGGTATAATTTCAATTTTCGTTTTACAATCATCAGCCGCGTTATATTGTATTTTAAAAACAACAAGCTTTATTAAGACCTTTTAGTCTTATACAGATTCTCCAAGCAGAAATATAGGATACATGCAGGAAAAGCAGTAATAGAACTTAACGATAATGATTGTGTGTAATATATAAAATATATTTGGAACCAATTAATTAATAATGATAATTAATGAATGTTAAAAAATCAAACAAAAACCTAAAATTCAAACTCTTTTAATGTATATAAAATATCTAGCATTATATATTTTAAAAAAATTAGTATAAAATAATATAAAAATTTGTGTTTGAAAAACTCTTCTAATATATTACACTCATAGACATAACCTAAGAAAGTGGAAAGTCTTCTATGTCGCCGGTCGTCTATTTATTTTTATTTTTTTTTAAGGAGACGGAGGACATTTTGTCCACACTTGGTTATCTCGTGTGTCTTCAATAAAGGTCACTGTAATATCTTTCAGAGTTATTGTCTGAATCCCCATATACATGGTTAAAGGTATAACTTCCTTAAGTTTCGTCTATGAGTGTTTATATAATATTTATGGTAATTACCTATTTATTACTAATTCCTGGATGATTTTCTGATCCTCCATTTAGTAATTTCAAAGAACTTTTCCTAACAGATTAATAGATAATAAATAATATAAAATTGAATGTCTGTCTGTCTGTACTCTATAGATTCAAAAACCATACATCCAATCGCCGTGAAATTTTGGGATATTATTAGGTATATCACCGGGAAGGTTTTTGAAAAATAATTTCATGAATATCTTGAATATCCTTAGAGTTATTTGCAGATTTGTAGATTTAACTCGCAAGCAGCGCCCCCATTGTGACGATGATAACAAGTTTTCTTATCACTAAGTTTGTTATCTTAAATATTATTTATCAAAAGTAAGATTATCTCAGGATGACACGGCAATTTATTTGAGACAAGAATAATGATACAATTCCAAGGCGAAGATACTATTCCTTTAACTTCCAATTACCGAGGGAACCAATTAATATTGATTTTATTCAACTTATCGAGTATTTTTCAAGGGACCGGGAAAAAATGTTCACTAGATAAAACTATGATTTTCTAATGTAGAAAATTAGGAAAGACAAAATTCAGGATGACACGGCACACAGGGACCGGGAAAAAATGTTCACTTTATCGAGAGATTCAAATTTACGAGTTTCAAATTATCAATATATATATATATATTTTTTTTAAAATAAGTTTTTAGAGAATTGTTTTAACAAATGTTCGCTAGACAAACCTTTACTCGGGTAAAACCCCGGGCTAATCGGGTACGTCCGCTAGTAGATAATAAAATACTTTAGCGGTAACTCTGTAAACTTTTTAAAGAAATAAAACACTGTCCAACATCATCACCTATTCGTTAGGTTTCAAAAAATGTTGAAATCCTTGAACCCCAACTTTTTACTTGATTGACAGAAGTTTTAGTGAAAGGTTTAGAAGTGAAATATTGATTGTGTAGGGAGATGTGTGACCTGATGGGCTTACTAAGAACATATCCTCTTGAAAGGAAAAATAAAATTCTCAAATCCTCACATACAAAGTCAGCATTTAGATGACTTACTCTCTTATAAGTAAAAATCTAGAATTTAAATCAAACAAACTGCAAATGAGAGACCATTACAGAATAAATAATGATTCCGAAAAAAAAATATATATGTCATAATTTACCTAATGCCCAATATGTATAATTTATTTACGCCATAATTAGAATGTTAAAATGTAAATACAAATTATTCCATCTATAAATCTGTACAAAATAAACGTGGGAGCCAGCGCGGGCGGGCTCACGAGTGTGGAACAAATTCTTTTTAGAAGCTTACATGCACAACGTCTGCGCCCTTCCATTCGACCACGACGGATACGACATATATATATATACAGTAAAACCTCTCTGTAAAGGACACCTAGTTGCAGAGCAAAAGTTTCCTTTATGGAGAAGTGTCCTCTTACCAGAGAGTTGTTACATTGTAAAAATGGTAAGTTTGACAATGAAAACTGTCCTTTGCAGAGAGGTATCTTCTAGTAGAAGTGTCCTCTCATGGAGGTTTTGCTGTGTATCTAAAAAAACTTAATCTTTAGTTGATTTTAAACAAAAAAACTATTCGGTAGTATAGAGAAAAATTACCTGTTTCGGGACACTACCTTTATTGGCACACCGTCCAAACTTCATGCCGACGTGATGATGATAAGGCAAAAATCACAGAAGTCCAGCCAGAAATAAAGCAGACGACCTTTGCTAACAAGTGAGTCACGTGATCTATGGGTCAAGGCGCCTACCGCCTACCGATAACATTACCAACGCACAAATGTTCTCTTTTTATTATTATTACTCTTTTGTAAACACGTGTTAACACCATTTTATCCGCCACATATTGAAACAATGTAGAAAATATCATAATTGTAGGTTGGATTTTGACCAATTCAAGATGTCGATTTCATCAACACTTGTTATAAACCTCATTTGCATATACCTTTTCAATTTTTACCTATGTATTCCAACTTTATATATAATTTTTTTGAATTTTATATCTTGTTTTGTATCGCTAGACGTTTTCCTATATGCATATATGTGTGTGTACTGGTGAATAGATCGACAAAAGACATAATTCGCTAATAAACATTCCATCTTTTGAAAATGGACGGCAGTGGGTCGTCGAAACGTCAAGGACAATAATTTTTTTTAAAAAGGGTTGATGAAATCTTCGATTTGAATAAAACAATAGGTATGCAAATAAACCTCATTCTCTATCTTTGTTTATAAGTTCCAACTTCATCTTATATTCCTTAGTTGTGACCTGTTGAAGGACAAAATTCTCCCGAAAGCTTTTATTCTTTTTCTCCAAATTAATAAATATGAACCTTTTTTGGGAGGTGGTTTTCAAAACTTCTATATTTATGATAATTTTTATAAAGAAGAATTTTATCGTTTAAAGGAAGAAAAATGAGTGTAGGTTTCCATCATTATTAAATATGTTGTGTTTTAAGAGAAATCGATATAAACGTTGCACATCGACAATAAAATCAAGATTAAAGGAAGATTCCGACAAATCAATTCTGTGGTGGATTATGTGTAGACAATTAACAACTTTATTGACTCCTAGACAACAGCAAAATAATAAATTTAGAGAAAAATACAGTATTGTGATAAAATATTTACATCAGACTTCTCTGAAGGGACGTCGGGATCTTATATTATATTATTTTATGTATAGAGGGATGAAGTACGTGGACTTTATTTCGACTTAGAGCGCTATGTCCCCCTAGGGACACTTGCACTTTAAAGATAAACACAATTTTGAATGAAAAGAAAGAAAGAATTTTAAATATGTACAGAATTAGTATGCAAGTTAGTTAGTTAGATGAAAAGATATATATATATATATATGAAAAAACAATAGAAAAAAATAAAAGATAAGTGGGTCAGGTGTTGATATTAAAAATAGAGAAGGCATCTCCTGACCACGAGCACATGTGCTTTTTAGATGGCAGAGCGCCATATAGTGGATATTAACACAATTGATGACTTTCGGAAACAGATATTTTGATTTTGAAATGAATGAAGCGGTGGCTTCTTCTGAACAACTAGGTGAATGAACTAATTAAGTAAATCCAAAATTTTATATCCCGACTATAGATAATCCTCTACCCTTGATCCATCCATATATACAACTGTATAGATGTCTGATAATTATGTATTATACATTGTTGTATATTCCTTTATCACTTGAACTAATCTAAATTTCTGTCAATATACTACTAATTATCGTTCTTTAAGAAAAGGAACTGTTTATTCTCGTTTGTTTGTATATAAGTTTATACCAAGCCCTTTCTTTCTTCTTTCCCCCTATTTGATACATGGTAAATAACATTACTGATTATTGTTACTATTACTGTGTTATTCCTGTATATACCCTATTCTATTCGGAGAACCTGTATAATACCAAAATGTCTTAATAAAGCTTTTTTGTTGTTATTTTGAATTGAAATGCTACAGAAGATTAATGGAGATTCCATATACCGACCACATCACCATTGGAGAGACTCTCTTAAGTAATAAGATATATCTTCTTGGAAAACACAGATAAAACATCAATCCCATTATCCGAAAAAAAAAAAGCCATTGTCGATGGCTCTTGTGAAAAAAAAAAGCTTCTGACAAGAGCTTTTAAATTTAACAAAAACAAACACATACGCAAAAACACTATCTATATTAATAAAATGGAAATTTCATAAGTGTTGCTCACTAAAAACTTTCGTTACAATGCATCAATTTCGACCAAATTTTCAACATTTATGTAAAACGAGATGGAGCAGGTTTTGCTTAACATCAAAATATTTTCCCTAACTTTAACATGCGTAACTTCGCTGTTATCGATTAAATACAAAAAAAATCAACAGAGTTAATTTTATTTATATATAAATACAAAAAAAATTCAGCAATTCATTCAACTCAATTTAAAAAAATATTCAAAACAAGCAATTTTAAGATAACACCATATGTAAAACAGTCGGCCAAGAAAACAACAACGATATTACATCTTTCTCACATATTCACACACAATCTTGATTAATAATTAAAACTAATCTTTAACATTGTTTATTATACTTCATAATATATAATATTCGTTAGGCAAACTTTCACTCGGATAAAACCCGGGCGAAGCCGGGTACACATCCGCTAGTATATAAATATAATAAATCCATATTTAAATAAAATTGTTTTTTTTTTTTAATTATATAAAAGATCAACAAAAATATAGAGTCAGTCAGTGTGTGTGTGTGTTAGAGGATAAAAAAAAAATAAAGCAATGCCTCATTGAAACTTCGCACAGATTCTGTATCAAATGATGGTGCATATCGAGATAATTGTTTTATAAAATTGTAATTATATTATTATTAATAGTAATTGTGACAATTATATATGTGTGGATAGGAAAATGTAATCTATCATCACCTATATAATCATTTTTATAACTGTATAATATATATAAATCAGTTTGATATTAGGCTAATTTGTATAGGCTTCAAAAATGACCATATGTTGATCTATTTTATATAAAATATGTTAATCTATGTCTTCAGCTAAATATATGTTTTAAATTATTCAATGATTTATTCAGAAGATTTGATATGAAGATTATAAAAACACATCAATTTATTATTTCACTTGAAGGTTTATAAATAAATATAGTTAATATACACAAGGTAATAAGACCAAATCCAAATAAATAAATAGTGTGTGTCCTTACAATAGTTATTACCTTGTGTTTATAATCTATAATCCAAATTGTGCCTTATCAATTCTATAGTTAATATATAAATAAAATTCTTTTTGCGATCACATGAGGAGCATTTTAGATGCATATATTTTGGGGGGATAAATAATAATTACTAAAGATATCCAGAGCACATATTACAATACGTGACAATTTATATATATATTGTATATCTTATATTTATAACAAAATGCAAGTTTACATTTTAAAATAAATTTGTTAAATTTTTGCAATAGATATTCAACCAATTATTTCTTAAATGAATTATAAATCATTATTTAAAACATTTTGGTTTTAGTATATAACGCAAAATTTGTTAAAAATCTCTCTCTTTTCCATTATATATTATATAAAATTAAAGAGGAGGAACAAAAAAAAATTATTTTAATAAATATATATTTTGAGAGTATAAATTATAAACAATGTATTCTGGAATTGTGTATATCTATATGTGCTTACTTTCTTTAACGTTTTTCTGATTGTATTTTAAAAATATACTATATAAATCATTTAAAAATAAATGTTTTAATATTATATATTAAAATTTATTTTAAAAAATCTGTCTAAATATTCATATTTTAAGAATTCAAAATTGATAACAATTTTAAAGCAGAAGATTGTAAATATAAGAAAAACAAATTATTGTAAATATTCGATGATATTTCGCAGAGTTATATAAATAGTTACAGAAGATGTTATATAAAAAAGGAAAAAGAAGAGAGGATAAAAAAAAGAAAGAAAAAAAAAAAAAAGAAACAAACGAAATAACGGCACCTACCTTGCAAGCCGGGAGTTGCACGCACTCTCAAACCCAACAGACAAATGCCGCTAGAGGAAAGCGCGCTGGGGCGAGACCTTTGACGACAACAATTTGATCGCCGTCACGGCCGCTCACCAATGATTCTAGCGCGTGCAGACGATCCTCATCAATATTTCAACACAATGAAAACACATTGAATATATTGTCTAAATAACAATATAATTTTACAATTTAAATATAAATTAGAATATTCTTCTTTTTTTTTCACAAAAGAATTTCACAAGCTATACTTTTTGAATAGCAGTGCCATATATAATGTTGAAAAAGGATATATTTACTCTGTGACAAATACAAACAAAAAGACGACCCACGAAGAAAGAGCCAGAGATGCCCCATAATGAAGTGAATGATAATTATATGTATTTCTATATATTGAATATATATATATAGTATATTTTAAACTGTATTAAAATGTACACCGTTTCTGTTTTCTGCCACCCCCATATTTTGTATATATGCTAAATCTTTATTAATAATACCTGTAAACCCCTATTTGTATGTAACACTAAAAATGTTGACGTGAAAATAAAAATCCATAGAGCGGTCAGCTGGGGAGAGGGGTGGAAAAAGACAACGCCCAGCCCATGTGGGGCCCCCAGGGACTCTTTATAGACGACCCCTGAAAACAAGACAAGTTTTGACAGGGGGTCAGCAGATGGTTCTAGGGGGTGTTTCTCGGCAGTTCGCTTCAGCCTGTCTATCTCACACACTCTCCCTCCATGTCTCGGTGATAAACATCAAAGTTGGTGTCATGGCCTCTACCTCTGTCCCGTGGGCTGTCCCCGATCCCTCTCTGTGCTAACATCTAGCCCTGCCTCTGCTTCTTGTTGTCCGCGTGTGGGAAGATCATCAACACTCGCCTCACGTACACGACTGCCAGTTCATCCATACGTAGGCACATTGCAACAATATTACATATATATATAAAGTAATTTTATATTTTTTTCTAAGAAAAAAAAAAGAAAATTGTTATATGTATTTCTATATAATGAATATATAAAAGTATATAAAATTAACATTTGATTTATAATTTTCTTATTTCATTTTATTTTTTAATATATGAATATATATATAATTTTTTTTAGGACAAAATAATAAAGCCTCCGAGGTTGCGTTTCTTTCTTTAAAACGTTTAATAATGCTCAAGCTTTCGGGTATGGTGGCCCTTCTACAGGAGCAACGCAAAATTATTTTGTCCTAAAGATTTCACAGAGGTTATAATATTGGGATATATATAAATTATAAGCACAAATGTTTCTTATATGTATTTATATATATTGTATATATAAAAGATGTAATTTTATATATTTTTGTAAAAAATAAAATACATAAAATTATAAACACAAATGTTTCTTTTTCAAGTAAAACAAACTTCTACTGCCCTTACTGCGACAAAAAATAGTGGGAAGGCTTTGGATATGGGCATAAGATTTTAGGGAAATAAATAAAGTTATTGGGAAAAAAGATTTTTCTTTTTTAAAACTGTTATAAGAGTATATCGCAATTTTTCTTATTTTTGTATATAAAAATTGTCATTGAGCAATGGTCTTCCGCAAACAATAACGAGACAAGGCCAATTAGGCATAAATTAATTAAAAATCAATAAAACGCGCCATATATAAGAAATTAAACTATATTAAGAAAGAATGTTTATTTTTCAAAATAAATAAAATTTCCACTGTCCTTAATACAAGGAAAAATATTGGAACACTAAAAAGCAGTCTTGTAGATTAAATTGGCGAAACGACTGTGAGGGTTCACCACTGATGAGCCCTCCCAATATTTTATAATCGCAGTAAGGACAGTAGGAAGTTCATTTTAAATAAATATCGAAGATTCATCCGGGGATAAATTTTTAAAATAATTTTTATTACTTGAACTCAAGCTTTCGATCTCATAAGTCTTTCGACGGGAGAAGCACAATAGCTAAATAGGCCTGGAATCTTGAGTTCGAGTAATAGAGAATTGATTTTCTTTTTAAAGAAAGGCCGAGTGTATTTCACGTTGCCATATTGAAATAACTTCAAACACTTAAAGAATTCAATAACAGCAGAACTATATCTACTCACAAATACTCCTCTGGCAATTAAAATACTTTTTACGCAACTGAGACTCCTATGGGTGTTCTTTCCAGAAAATCGTTCAAATCGCTTGAAGATTGATTGTCCTTTAACTTGTAATCTATTGTAAGAGAAGATTACAAGATGAAATCATGCATATAATGTTTGGTTACTTTTGCTTGGAGAAACAGACAAAAGAACTCTTAGGCGGCTTATCCTTGTCTCAATGGGACAGTCAACAAATATATAACTGGATGAATATAATGATGTTTGAACAAGGTCTTCTCTTTGTTTATATAAATTCTACAAGGCCACAGTCACCGTTTGGAAGAGATTAATGGATTCGCCGAATGTTCTGGTCCATTTGGATGAGGAAAGTGAAGACTAGAACGCGGCTGATTCCACACTCGTCTCTTCAGTGTTACGCTAACCTTGACGTACGCACGGTGTGGCCACTGGACATGCGTCTGACCTGGAGGCTATGGTACTCTGTGCTGCCTAGAGTATAGGAGCTCTATCTATGCTTCCTTCCTGTGGTGAATCTGTATAAGACCTGTGGTCTTAATAAATCTGTATGTGTTTGATAATTTTGTAGAGTTCCAAAATACAACTCTTTTATTGAAAGTTTTTCTATTTATAGATTGAAATATTTTCGAAAAAATAATTATTTGTATATTTCTACTGTCCTCAAAGCTTATGTTTCCATAGTTTGTCTAAAATACCTTTTCCGAGAGTTGATCTCCAGTATCAGTATAAAATACAAGTTAATAAAAATTTATATACAGTAGAAACTTATCCCCGGAAGGATATATTCGATAAAAAAAAGCACATTTGTGTTTAATCGTTTTTTTTTTTAAATTTCTTATATATAGATGGTACGTTATTGCCTTATAATACACTCATGGACAGAACTTAAGGAAGTTGTACCTTTTACCATGTATATCGGGATTGAGACAATAACTCTGAAATATATTACAGTGTGACCTTTATTGAAGACACACGAGATAACCAAGTGTGAACATAATTGCCTCTGTCTCCTTCAGAAAAAAAAAACAGACGACCGAAGACATCAAAGACTTTCCACTCTCTTAAGTTTTATCTATAAGTGTACTTTTTTAGAGTCAAGAATACTCCTGTAATTTACACAAGAACCCATATACTTGGATGTATTTCGCAAATAATATGAAACAGGGGAATGTTATAATTATTAGAAACACGGGATTCCGCTGAGAATTTACACTTTTCTTTTTCAATACCTGTATACACATCACATCTCCTTAATTCCGCTCCATTCGGATAACTCCTTTTTGTTACGTTGATTTTTTTTTTAGACTTAGAGCACATATTACAACTGAGTATTAAAAAAAACCAGACACCTCTGCCTTGCAAGGTATTCTTCAAATGACAGGAGGGAAGAATACTCGCTTGACTATATACATACTACGTTTGAAAGTATAAAATATGGCTTTTTGTTATTCGTCACTTGGTTTACTTGTCTCTAATTCTTGTATTGTTCTTATTTACTTTCTTTCCCCCCATTTGAAACATCGTAAATAACATTGCTGATCATTGTTACTGTTACAGTAGTGTCATCTCCATGAGAGGACACTCACGCTAGCGGACACCTCTCTATAAATGACAGTTTTCATTTGCAAAATTATCATTTTAACTATTTAGCAACTCTCCGGTAAGAAGACACCTTTCCCTAAAGGACATTTTAGCTCTGCAATTAGATGTCCTTTACAGGGAAGTTCTACTGTATTTCTATATATCTCCTCTTCTACTCGGAGAATCTGTATAAGACCAAAAAGGTCTTAATAAAGCTTTTTTTTTTAAATAAAGAAGGCATTTCCTGACCACGAGCATATGTGATTTTTAGATGGCAATGTTCCGTGGTATTTGGCCAACCCAATTTCTTGATAAATCAAGAAAAGCCATCCACGAACGCGTTTCGCGCTTTTGGCGCTCGTCAGCGTGGAGTAGGCTGTAGCCACTGCGACCAAAAATATTTTTGGTCCAAGTGGCTTCCCAAAAAACCAAGAAATGTTTTTTGTATTGTTATTTATTTGTTTATTTTTTGAGTTAAAAATGATCAATTTCAACCTCCTCGCTTGGTAGCACAACGTACGACATGCAGCAGGATACCTAGCCGGCAAAGTAGTCGTAAATATCTTTCTAAGAAGTGACTAGTGTATAAACATATATAGATAGAAGACATTGCTTTAATTCATCTCGTATTTTATAATACAATATAATGCGGCTTATGATTGTAAAACGACATTTGAAAATTATCCCACATGAGTTTCTTTTAAACGAAAAATCGAAATTTATTTATAAAGAGAAATAACGATTATTGCTAACCTTAGAGATGAGGTATGAAAGGATGAAGAGTAATGATAAACGGAAAATAAAAGTTTCCCATCCCGGGACACTCTTATTTGCCGTTTATCATTACTCTTCATCCTTTCATACCTCATCCCTAAGGTTAGAAATAATCGTTATTTCTCTTTATAAATAAATTTCGATTTTTTGTTTAAAAGAAACTCATGCGGGATCCCAAGGAGAATCCTCTGTAAGACCTGTGTGTCTTAATAAAGGTTTTTGTGTGTGAAAAAAAAAAAGAAACTCATGCGGGATAATTTTCAAATGTCGTTTTTCATCTCGTATTATTGCACGAGAGAGTCCAGCACAATCAGTAGATACAGTTATTTGTAGATGGGACTCTGTGTTACATTGTAAGTGCAAAAATCGAATTGTTGCTAACTATATATTTAGGTAACCCGAGTTGCTGGTACGTAGAACGCCAACTATACGAGGTATACTTACAGTCCAATCAGTCCTAACTCCCTATTTCTATCATGTTTATCATGGCCATGTCTAATTGGGGTAAGTAACACACACAGGGACGATGTGTTGAACTAGATTCCCTAGGTGATGTTTGTCTGGCTGCGCCGTCTCCACCGACGGAGGCGCGACCTGCCGTTAAATTGACGGTGACCAGCAGCCTGGGTAAATGTAGCCACTTGTCTGGGGGAACCAGGTCGATCACTTTGGTGGTTTCAGGGGCTTAGTGGATCGTACAACATTGGCTCGTATAGGGCCACTCCAACATTGGATCGTACATGGCCTCTCCAACATTGGCTCGTACATGGTCTCTCCAACATTGGGTCGTACATGACCACTCCAACATTGGATCGTACATGGACTCTTCAACATTGGATCGTACATGACCTCTCCAACATTGGCTCGTACATGGTCTCTCCAACATTGGGTCGTACATGACCACTCCAACATTGGATCGTACATGGTCTCTTCAACATTGGCTCGTACATGACCACTCCAACATTGGATCGTACATGGTCTCTTCAACATTGGATCGTACATGACTTCTCCAACATTGGCTCGTACATGGTCTCTCCAACATTGGGTCGTACATGACCACTCCAACATTGGATCGTACATGGACTCTTCAACATTGGATCGTACATGACCTCTCCAACATTGGCTCGTACATGGTCTCTCCAACATTGGGTCGTACATGACCACTCCAACATTGGATCGTACATGGACTCTTCAACATTGGATCGTACATGACTTCTCCAACATTGGCTCGTACATGGTCTCTCCAACATTGGGTCGTACATGACCACTCCAACATTGGATCGTACATGGACTCTTCAACATTGGATCGTACATGACCTCTCCAACATTGGCTCGTACATGGTCTCTCCAACATTGGGTCGTACATGACCACTCCAACATTGGATCGTACATGGTCTCTTCAACATTGGATCGTACATGACTTCTCCAACATTGGCTCGTACATGGTCTCTCCAACATTGGGTCGTACATGACCACTCCAACATTGGATCGTACATGGTCTCTTCAACATTGGATCGTACATGACTTCTCCAACATTGGCTCGTACATGGTCTCTCCAACATTGGGTCGTACATGACCACTCCAACATTGGATCGTACATGGACTCTTCAACATTGGATCGTACATGACCTCTCCAACATTGGCTCGTACATGGTCTCTCCAACATTGGGTCGTACATGACCACTCCAACATTGGATCGTACATGGACTCTTCAACATTGGATCGTACATGACCTCTCCAACATTGGCTCGTACATGGTCTCTTCAACATTGGCTCGTACATGACCACTCCAACATTGGCTCGTACATGACCACTCCAACATTGGCTCGTACATGACCACTCCAACATTGGCTCGTACATGGTCTCTTCAACATTGGCTCGTACATGGTCTCTTCAACATTGGCTCGTACATGGTCTCTTCAACATTTGTTCGTACATGACCTGTCCAACATTGGCTCGTACATGGTCTCTCCAACATTGGCTCGTACATGGTCTCTCCAACATTGGCTCGTACATGGTCTCTCCAACATTGGCTCGTACATGGTCTCTCCAACATTGGGTCGTACATGGTCTCTCCAACATTGGCTCGTACATGGTCTCTCCAACATTGGGTCGTACATGACCACTCCAACATTGGATCGTACATGGTCTCTCCAACATTGGGTCGTACATGACCACTCCAACATTGGATCGTACATGGTCTCTCCAACATTGGCTCGTACATGGTCTCTCCAACATTGGCTCGTACATGGTCTCTCCAACATTGGGTCGTACATGACCACTCCAACATTGGCTCGTACATGGTCTCTTCAACATTGGCTCGTACATGGTCTCTTCAACATTGGCTCGTACATGGTCTCTTCAACATTTGTTCGTACATGACCTGTCCAACATTGGCTCGTACATGGTCTCTTCAACATTGGCTCATACATGGTCTCTTCAACATTGGCTCGTACATGGTCTCTTAAACATTGGCTCGTACATCGACTCTCCAACAATGGCTCGTACATGGTCTCTTCAACATTGGCTCGTACATGGTCTCTCCAACAATGGCTCGTACATGGTCTCTTCAACATTGGCTCGTACATCGACTCTCCAACATTGGCTCGTACATGGCCACTCCAACAATGGCTCGTACATGGCCACTCCAACATTGGCTCGTACATGGTCTCTTCAACATTGGCTCGTACATCGACTCTCCAACATTGGCTCGTACATGGCCACTCCAACAATGGCTCGTACATGGCCACTCCAACATTGGCTCGTACATGGTCTCTTCAACATTGGCTCGTACATCGACTCTCCAACATTGGCTCGTACATGGCCACTCCAACAATGGCTCGTACATGGCCACTCCAACATTGGCTCGTACATGGTCTCTTCAACATTGGCTCGTACATCGACTCTCCAACATTGGCTCGTACATAACCTGTCCAACATTGACCGTACATAACCTGTTCAACATTGGCTCGTACATGGCTTGTCCAACATTGGCTCGTACATAACCTGTCCAACATTGGCTTGTACATGGCCTGTCCAACATTGGCTCGTACATGGCCTGTCCAACATTGGCTCGTACATAACCTGTCCAACATTGGCTCATACATGGCCTCTATAACATTCGCTCGTACATGGCCTGTCCAACATTCCTCGTACATAACCTGTCCAACATTGGCTCGTACATGGCCTCTCCAACATTCCTCGTACATGGCCTCTCCAACATTCCTCGTACAAAACCTGTCCAACATTGGCTCGTACATAACCTGTCCAACATTGGCTCGTACATGGCCTCTCCAACATTCCTCGTACATGGCCTCTCCAACATTCCTCGTACATGGCCTCTCCAATATTCCTCGTACTTGGCTCGTACATAACCTGTCCAACATTACTCGTACATGGCCTGTCCAACATTGGCTCGTACATGGCTTGTCCAACATTGGCTCGTACATGGCCTGTCCAACATTCCTCGTACATGGCCTGTCCAACATTGGCTTGTACATAACCTGTCCAACATTCCTCGTACATAACCTGTCCAACATTGGCTCGTACATGGCCTCTCCAACATTGGCTCGTACATGGCCTCTCCAACATTCCTCGTACATGGCCTCTCCAACATTCCTTATACATGGCCTCTACAACATTGGCTCGTACATGGCCTGTCCAACATTGGCTCGTACATAACCTGTCCAACATTGGCTCATACATGGCCTCTACAACATTCGCTCGTACATGGCCTGTCCAACATTCCTCGTACATAACCTGTCCAACATTGGCTCGTACATGGCCTCTCCAACATTCCTCGTACATGGCCTCTCCAACATTCCTCGTACTTGGCTCGTACATAACCTGTCCAACATTACTCGTACATGGCTTGTCCAACATTGGCTCGTACATGGCCTGTCCAACATTCCTCGTACATAACCTGTCCAACATTGGCTCGTACATGGCCTCTCCAACATTCCTCGTACATGGCCTCTCCAACATTCCTCGTACTTGGCTCGTACATAACCTGTCCAACATTACTCGTACATGGCTTGTCCAACATTGGCTCGTACATGGCCTGTCCAACATTCCTCGTACATGGCCTGTCCAACATTCCTCGTACATAACCTGTCCAACATTGGCTCGTACATGGCCTCTACAACATTGGCTCGTACATAACCTGTCCAAACATTGGCTCGTACATGGTATGTCCAACATTCCTCGTGCATGGCCTGTCCAACATTCCTCGTACATGGCCTGTCCAACATAGTCTCGTACATAACCTGTTCAACATTGGCTCGTACATAGCCTCTACAACATTCGCTCGTACATGGCCTGTCCAACCTTGGCTCGCACATAACCTGTCCAACATTGGCTCATACATGGCCTCTACAACACTCGCTCGTACATGGGCCTGTCCAACATTGGCTCGTACATAACCTGTCCAACATTGGCTCATACATGGCCTCTACAACATTCGCTCGTACATGGCCTGTCCAACATTGGCTCGTACATAACCTGTCCAACATTGGCTCATACATAGCCTCTACAACATTCGCTCGTACATGGCCTGTCCAACATTGGCTCGTACATAACCTGTCCAACATTGGCTCGTACATGGCCTCTCCAACATTGGCTCGTACATGGCCTCTCCAACATTCCTCGTACATGGCCTCTCCAACATTCCTCGTACTTGGCTCGTACATAACCTGTCCAACATTACTCGTACATGGCCTGTCCAAAATTCCTCGTACATAACCTGTCCAACATTGGCTCGTACATGGCCTCTACAACATTGGCTCGTACATGGCCTGTCCAACATTGGCTCGTACATAACCTGTCCAACATTGGCTCGTACATGGTATGTCCAACATTCCTCGTGCATGGCCTGTCCAACATTGGCTCGTACATGGCCTGTCCAACATTGGCTCGTACATAACCTGTCCAACATTGGCTCGTACATAACCTGTCCAACATTGGCTCGTACATGGTATGTCCAACATTCGCTCGTACATGGCCTGTCCAACATTGGCTCGTACATAACCTGTCCAACATTGGCTCATACATGGCCTCTACAACATTCGCTCGTACATGGCCTGTCCAACATTCCTCGTACATAACCTGTCCAACATTGGCTCGTACATGGCCTCTCCAACATTGGCTCGTACATGGCCTCTCCAACATTCCTCGTACATGGCCTCTCCAACATTCCTCGTACTTGGCTCGTACATAACCTGTCCAACATTACTCGTACATGGCTTGTCCAACATTGGCTCGTACATGGCCTGTCCAACATTCCCCGTACATGGCCTGTCCAACATTCCTCGTACATAACCTGTCCAACATTGGCTCGTACATGGCCTCTACAACATTGGCTCGTACATGGTATGTCCAACATTCCTCGTGCATGGCCTGTCCAACATTCCTCGTACATGGCCTGTCCAACATAGTCTCGTACATAACCTGTCCAACATTGGCTCATACATGGCCTCTACAACATTCGCTCGTACATGGCCTGTCCAACATTGGCTCGTACATAACCTGTCCAACATTGGCTCATACATGGCCTCTACAACATTCGCTCGTACATGGCCTGTCCAACATCGGCTCGTACATAACCTGTCCAACATTGGCTCATACATAGCCTCTACAACATTCGCTCGTACATGGCCTGTCCAACATTGGCTCGTACTTAACCTGTCCAACATTGGCTCATACATGGCCTCTACAACATTCGCTCGTACATGGCCTGTCCAACATTGGCTCGTACATAACCTGTCCAACATTGGCTCATACATGGCCTGTCTAACATTGGCTCATACATGGCCTGTCTAACTTTGGCTTGTACATGGCCTGTCCAACATTGGCTCATACATGGCCTGTCTAACATTGGCTTGTACATGGCCTGTCCAACATTGGCTCATACATGGCCTGTCTAACATTGGCTTGTGCATGGTCTTTACAACATTGGCTTGTACATGGCCTGTCCAACATTGGCTCATACATGGCCTGTCTAACATTGGCTTGTACATGGTCTTTACAACATTGGCTTGTACATGGCTGTCTAACATTGGCTCATACATGGCCTGTCTAACATAGGCTTGTACATGGTCTTTACAACATTGGCTTGTACATGGCCTGTCCAACATTGGCTCATACATGGCCTGTCTAACATTGGCTTGTACATGGCCTGTCCAACATTGGCTCATACATGGCCTGTCTAACATTGGCTTGTGCATGGTCTTTACAACATTGGCTTGTACATGGCCTGTCTAACATTGGCTCATACATGGCCTGTCTAACTTTGCTTGTACATGGCCTGTCCAACATTTGCTCATACATGGCCTGTCTAACATTGGCTTGTACATGGCCTGTCCAACATTGGCTCATACATGGCCTGTCTAACATTGGCTCATACATGGCCTGTCCAACATTGGCTCATACATGGCCTGTCTAACATTGGCTCATACATGGCCTGTCTAACATTGGCTCATACATGGCCTGTCTAACATTGGCTCATACATGGCCTGTCCAACATTGGCTTGTACATGGTCTCTACAACATTGGCTCATACATGGCCTGTCCAACATTGGCTTGTACATGGTCTCTACAACATTGGCTCATACATGGCCTGTCCAACATTGGCTTGTACATGGTCTCTACAACTTGCCAACTCCAATTTATCCACCTGATCCCAGTAAAATTTCACTTTTGTACTGTTTTTCATGTTTGGAATTCTCACATTCTTCTGGCCTTAACTACCTGTTTCATTATTTTTCAGGATGCCTGAATGACCAGTTTTTTTTGGTCATTGAGGTACAACTTGCTAACGCTGATGAGGGCCAACAGCCCAGAACGCATATGTGGTTAACTTTTATTGATTAATCAATAATGGGTATTTGGCCAATTCTGGAATAATTAAAAATCATCGAATAGATGGTGCAAGCCATCAGTAACTTTTAGTTTCACGATTAGGAGACATCTTTTTCTTAATTTATCCACCTGATCTCGCATTACATTAAACATTATTTGTACTATTTTTCAAACACTATAATGTTTATATTAGCTGATTTTTAAAGATATTTATATATGATATTTCTAATATATGTTGAACTTTGTGTGCTGAGTTTTAATTATTCTAGAATTGACCACAAATCGATAAAATGTCATTATCTTAATTTGTCAACCCAGTACAATTTCACTTTTGATTTTTCATTGCAGATAGTGTTTGGTGAAATAACATCAGATGAAGAGGCCTGATGCTTTAAAGTTGACATTTTATGTGAAGTGTAATAAGAAATCTTGCTTGCTGTTTTCTTACATGTCGATGTACACTCATGGACAAAACTTAAAGGAAGTGGAAAGTTTGATGTTGCTGGTGTCTATTTTTTTTTTTAAAGGAGACAGAGGCTGTTCACACTTAGTTATCTTGTGTCTTCAATAAAGGTCACTGGAGATTGTTGTGAAGTGTTGGATAGAAGTGCTGCTGGCACTATGATAGAAACATGTCATCCAACAGGACTCAGCCTACAACAACGGACACACAGACATGGCTGACACTTAATGACTCCAGCCAGTGGAGTCTTGGCAGATAACCCAACTCTTCAGATTGCAACCTCCTTGACTGCTCTTCTCCTTTCTTATCTCCACTCAACATAGAGGCAAAAAGAGGTCGGTGGGCTAGTGGCTAAATCTCTTGATTCCTGACAGCCATGAACAAGAATCTAATCCCACATTGGACACTTTGTTTTAATATGTGAATGAGCTTCACTCAACAATCATATCAGGGTATCAAGCTTAGGAGCCTTTTGATAGTGTCTGCTGGGGATGAGTCAAGCTCATCAATGGATGAACCAATACAGTCAATAATGTAGTTTGGGGTTGCAGGTTGACACTTAGTACATTGCGGTAAAACCTTGCAACCATTCTGGAAAGTCATTGTCTGTAGATGACCAGACTTTAATCTGGAAATCAAAGACTGTTGTTTCCTTGGGAGGACAGAATTGGTGCTTGTCCCACTCCCCTTGAATACTAAGTCAATACAGAGAGTGAGTCATCAATAGCATCCAGTCAGTAAAGAATGCTAATTTATTAGATGCTAATGAAGCAAATGGTCATCAATTGCAAAGCCTTGTGCTTCCTTCCACACTCCTCTTGAAGGTGAGATTTGACAACCATCATTTTTTTTTTTTTGCTTATCCCTAGTACACGTGGTACAGGCCATGATAATCATGGTGGGTAGTTAGCGACTGCTTTTTACTGTAAGCGCACCACATGTCTACACATGTGAAAGCAGTTCCACTTTGCACTTACAAATGTGCCAGAGCCCCGTTTAGTTACATGCACTCGCTGGTGGGGTTGGACTTTTGCAAGAATCGGGGGGCCATTGGAGCATTTTTTTTTTTTAAACAGAAAAAAAGTGTCCAATGCGGGGATCGAACCCGGGTCGTAGTGGTCGTAAACCAAACGGTTTAACCAGCCTTCCACCGATCCCCCCGACAACCATCATGACTGGGTGAAGTAGAATGCATCTGTCTTTGTCATTAAGACAGGGAGCACTACTCAGTGGCAGGCCGACTTAGCTCCAAAAGAAGTGGCTGCCTCTGCCATGAGGAACAGACGCCATGTGCAGCTGCTCCTAACATGGAGTACAGACTCATCCTGTATTCCTGGATTAGGAGCCCTTACAGGTAATATCAGCCAGGCCAGCTGAGCCCAGGTTTGTTAGTGAGCTTGTTTACTGCTCCCCCTCCTCCTTTTTCATCCAGGCTTGGGACCGGCAAAGGCTAAAACTGGAGACAACAGAGAGGGAGAAAAATCAAAACTGCATTATTTCAATTAGAACTGTTCTCAGTGAAATATATGTCGTTTCTTATCCCTTTGTACAAGGATTACACAAATTCCATAAGTATCTGAGCTGTTTGATGATAACATCGACCTTTACCAAAGGTCCTGTTTAGTGCATTTAATGTAAACCAAAATATGTTTTAGAGCTGTAGGCTAGATATTAGGCAAGTAGGGTAGAATGAATGTTTCTTTTACACATAAAACAAACTTCTACTGTCCTTACTGCAGTGAAAAAATATTTGGAGGGTTTTTTTTGGGGAACTCTAATATTATATTGAATGATTCTGCTAATATAAGCTACAATGAAGGGTAGGATCTCTCATACAGTATTAGAACTCTAAGAATTAAATTGGTGAAACTACTGGGAGGGTTCAACACTGATGAGCCAAGAGCTCTCTCTCAATATGGCAGTAAGGACAGTAGAAAAGTTATGTGTAAAAGAAACATTCGTATTTTAATACTTTCATTTCCTATACACCTATCCCCCGATTTACATGGTAGATACGTTCCTGAGAAAAACGTGTAAATCGGGGGATAGGTGTACACAGAAATAAAAATAAAATGCATTGACAGGTTAAAATATGTAGTCAGCACATAAGCTCGGGATTCCTCGTGAGATGTGTACACAGCGCATGTGTTCAATTACAGTAGCATTTAGTATAGTGCGATAAAAACAAAAAAAAAACTTATTTGGAAAACCGTGTAAAAGCGTAAATGTGTAAAACAAGTACCACCGTGTAAATCGGGGGATAGGTGTATAGAGATGGTGAATTAATTTTTATAATTAGATTGTCATTAGACTAGAATACAGCTGATTCCATAACTCACTTTTTCAGTGGTAGGCTAACCTTGACATATGTGATGTATATAGTTGTTTAATTATTTTGCATAATATTTCATTTATAAATTAATCTTATGATTTAGTCTGTGAAAATAAAAATATTGGACTGTTGACCAAACAAACTGTTAGCATAATGTTATATAGTTATGATATATAATTAATTGGGATGGTTATGTAATTTGGATCTTCAATGAATAAAATATATAAATTCTAAATGTGTTTTAAACTTTAATAACAAGTATGAAACAGTATGTAGGGTGGAATCTGTGGCCACTGGACATACGTCAAACCTGGAGTCTGTTGTTGGGTTCTGTGCTGCCTGGAGTATACGAGCTCCATCTATGTTTGGTGGTTGTAACGGCAGCTGGCATGCCTATATAGTAAATTATCAGTGAGCACAGTATTATTACTGATGATACTCTGTGCAATTGCCTTTGAACTGATTGTAATATATCATATGTAAACTTATGTCTGATATAATTTATATTATGTCTGATGTTAGTCTAAAAGAAATAAAGACTTTTCTTTTTAAACTTCCAAGTACTTCTTGCTGATTAACGTCAACCAACAAATACGAGGACGTTACATGGTGGCAGCGGTGGGATTCCCCTAAGGTGGAAAGCAGAGAGAGCAGTACAGACAGCCAAGAATCTCATCAGGAAGTGTTTGGATTCAGGACAAGAAGTGGAACTAGCACTTTTGAACTTTTACAACACTCCTAGAGATGGTCTTCCTTCACCGGCTCAGTGTCTGTTCAGTCGCAGGACCAGAACCCTCCTTCCCACTAGCACTCATCAGTTGGAACCAGAAATCCAAAAGGGACATACACAAAACCTAAGAAATAAGCGGGAGAAGCAGAAAGCACACCACGATAAGACAGCAAAGACAACCCGAAGCTTCAAGGAAGGTGAAAAGATAATGCTGAAACAGCATCACCGTGAATGGTTCCCTGCCAGAGTTAGCCAAGAAGTAGCTCCAAGATCATATAAAGTGCAAACACCTACTGGTGAGTACTGCCGCAACAGCTCCTTCGTGCGACATACGAATCTGGAGAGTCCAAAGCAACAGCGAAGGAGAATCCCGGAGATCCCCAAGTCAACTCTACCGGAAGGACCTGGCCCGAGCGGTGATAAGGACAGGCTCAAGTTCCTGAAGAACTCAATACTTCTCCAAGAGCATTCACAGGCCAGGAACCCAGAGTGATCACCAGAACGCGGAGCACAAGAATGGCACCCTGCCCATTACAACAAGGTCCGGGCGGATTATCAAGCCACCCAAACGATTTGAAGAATGAATTTCTTTAAAGGGGGAGATGTAACGGCAGCTGGCATGCCTATATAGTAAATTATCAGTGAGCACATATTTATCACTGATGGTACTCTGTGCAGTTGCCTTTTGACGGATTGTAATATATCACATGTAAACTTATGTCTGATATAATTTATATTATGTCTGATGTTAAGTCTAAAAGAAATAAAGACTTTTCCTTTTAAACTTCCAAGTACTTCTTGCTGATTAACGTCAACTAACAAATATGAGGACGTTACAGTGGTCTTAGCTGTGTGAATATGTGTGATTATCATTGCAATATAGATTCCCCGCAGGAATCAACAGGGTGAAGTAAATACTTTTATTTAGCTTGCCTCTATAACCGATGGAATCCATACATAGATAGTGGAGTAAGCCCTGTGAGAATGTTTGGTGGGGTCGTAGGCAAATGTTTTGGGAACTGCACCCAACCCGGCTCTCTTGAATTCTACTGCTGTTTTCCTAGCTGCATCCGGGTAACTTTCTTCTTTTCTTTCTCTGTAAGCTGCACACAACATTTGTTAGTAATGTCAAATATTCTAAAATGAAAGAGTAAACAATATTTAGGGTTTCTTTTAATTTTGATTTTCGCAAGTTTTCGAGCAAAATTTCTGCTCTTCAACGGGTATATACTTCTATATACAATATCAAGATGAATATCTTCTTCTTCTTGCTTATCCCTAGTACACGTGGTACAGGCCATGATAATCATGGTGGGTAGAAGTTGGCGACTGCTTTTACTGTAAGTTACACCACATGTCTATACATGTGAAAAGCAGTTTGACTTTGCACTTACAAACGTGCCAGAGCCCCATTTGGTTACTTGCACTCGCTGGTGGTGTTGGACTTTTGCAAGAATCAGGGGCCATTGGAGCATTTTTTTTTTTTCTTAAATCAGAAAAAAAAAGTGCCTGATGCGGGATTCGAACCCGTGTCGTAGCGGTCGAAAACCCAACGGTTTAGACCATCCTTCCACTGACTCCCCAAGATGAATATTGTATATAGAAGTATATGCCGGTTGAAGAGCAGAAATTTTGCTCGAAAACTTGCGAAGATCAAAATTAAAAGAAACCCTTTACCTTAATAATGTTTATTCTTTCTTTTTTAGAATAATTTCTAGGTTACATTACACACATAAAAGACCTAATCCAAATAATTTATTGGTGTGTGACGGCAACAACATTGTCACCATCATCAGACAAAAGAATAAAATCTAATGATTTCATCTAATTATTATAATCTATAATCCAAATTGTGTTGTTGTTTCTTATCCCCTTGTGTAAAGAATACACAAATTCCATGAGTTCATGCTCCTTTAGCTGTTTGATGATGAGCAGCGGCCTCTCCCAAAGGTCCTGTTTAGTGCATCTAATGCAAGCCAAAATGTGTTCTGGAGCTGCAGGTACCAAGCTACATTTTGGACAGGTGGGGTAGATTTTGTTATTATTTTCTATCTTCAATGGCTTGAGATGGCCTTTTCTAAATCTTGTTAGTGTTGTTTGATGCTGTCTATTTCTGATGTTCAGAGCTCCTCCTGGGTTCACTCCACTGTACCAACTGTGCTTAGGTGGGAAGAAAAAATTGTGCTTTATTATATTACTCCCATACAATGTCAAATATGTTAACTACACACAAGTGATATTGTACTGGGGGATCAGGTGAATAAATTAAGAAAAAAAGACATCACCTGATTGTGCAGCTAAACAATTGTTGATGGCCTCTATTGGAATAAATATCAACTATTCCTAGATTTTCAATTATTCCAGAATTTGTGCTGAAAACCCATTTTTGATTAAGGTACAGCTTGCACCAAGAAAATCTTTATGTAATAGGTATATAGAACAGGCCATCTCAAGCCATTGAAGATAACAACAAAATCTACCCCACTTGCCCAAGATGTAGCTTGGCACCTCAGCTCCAGAACACATTGTGGCCCTTACAAGGGCCAACAGCATGAAACATGTATGTGGTTGAATTTTCTTGATTTATCAAGAAATAGGGTTGTTTAAATATCATGGTACAAACTAAATAAACATTTAGTTTATTTTTGTTCCACTAGATGGCGTTCTGCCATCAAAAAATGTTAATGTAAGCGGTCAGATTATGCCTTTTTTTTTTTTAATATACAGTGGACCCTCGGTTTGCGAGCATAATCCGTTCCAGAGCCATGCTCGTACTCCAAAACGCTCGTAGTGCGAAACTAATTTCTTATTTTTAATAATTGAAACTCGGGCAATTCTTCTTGCTACGAACAATTGCACAGTTTCCCACATTTTACATATTTCCCGAATCTGATCTGAAGGGAGGGATCCCAGTGAATTTTCATCCATCACGATTACGGGCAACCATCACGAGTTGCTCGTAATGCAAAATTTCACTCGTAATCCGAGGTAAAATTTTTCAAAAATTTTGCTCGTACTGCGAAAAGCTCGTACTCCAAGGTGCTCGTAAACCGAGGGTCCACTGTATCCTTTTTTTTTTCTATTATTTTTTTAAACATATATAAACATAATTAAATTTATTAAAAAGGCATATATTGGATCAAAATATGCCTTTTTAATTAAGGATTTATTTATGGATTATTTTCAAAATATATTAATATAGATTGAGAGAGATAGATAGAGAATTAGAGTTTCAGTAGTAACTCCATAAATAGACATCTCTAAATGAAAGACAAATTTCATCACCAAAAATCACCATTATCATCAATTAGCCAATCTCTAGTCAGAGGACACCTCTCTCTAAAGGACAAATTGACTATGCAAATAAGTGTTGTCCTTTAGAGAAAAAAAAAAAAAAAGTTGCAGAGCAACAGATTTCTGGAAGGGTCTCAAAAGAGAGTTTCTCTTACCTTTCTTAAATTGTTCAATCATTCCCTTGTCTTTCTCTTTTTTAGCAGAAGTTGTCTCCACTTTTTTTTCCTCGGGTTTGGGGAATTTCAAATACTCTCTGACAGCATTATTCTTCAGGAGGGTGACCTGGCAGAGGGAGATGAAATTGTTGGTGACCCAGTAGCAAAGTACGGCCTGCAACACACACAGCCTGGTGTTGTATATACACACTGAGCTGATGGGACAATTTACAACCTGACTTAATATGTGTAGAATAAAGAAAATGTTGTTGTTGTTGATGTTTCTTATCCCCTTGTGTAAAGATTACACGAATTCCATGATCTCATGGAATGGGGTATAGGGGTGCAGCTTTCGTTGATCATGGCACCATGATCCAGGCACACTTTGGTGAAAGTCTGACTTTGCCTGTGATTTGAGGCCATTCCAAATATGGAAGCCTTTGTTTCTGACTCTAACATGAGCACAGACGCAGCTCCTCCGTATCCCTGGAGTGGAACCATTGCTGAGGTCCATCAACTGGGTCAGTTGAACTCAGGATTTTTAAAGAGGGAGTGTCCCTCCTGGTTACAGCATCAAGTCTACCAGAACAAGACTTGATACAATCGTGTAGAGAGTTTACTGTACCTCCCAACAATGTCCACATAAAGAAAATAAAAAGATTTAATTAAGCTATTTACATATTTACAAAAACTTTTGTAATATGATGCACTAGCGCACCATCTGTTATCAAAATTCAAAACTATTTTAAACGCATAAGATTCTTTTTGAAATTAAACAATTATTCCATTGCAGTAAGGGCAGTAGAAATTATTTAATTTCAAAAAGAATCTTACGCGTTTAAAATAGTTTCGAATTTTAAAAACTTTTGTGCCAGCCAAATTAAAAACAATAAATTTATATAATGTAAAGCCGCGCTATCTGGCATACAATACCACAAAGTGGTTTTAGAACAATATATTTTAAAATTAAATAATATTAATAACATATATATAGTTAAACCTGTCTATAGCACCCCCTCTCTATAGCATCCTATTTTGGCGAGTCCCAAAAGGGAGCGCTATAGTCAGGTTTAACTGTATATATATATGTCATAGCTAAATGAAGAGGCGCAGCCGTTATGCCTAGCGAACAGCGCACCCGCGATGTCTGCCACCTTTATTTTTTGTCCAGCTTTTATACATGGATGAATTTACATATTTACATTTTAACACAAGCGTAACATATTTACATACTTATTTTGACGAAAATAAATTATATATCTTGTCATTAACTATACAAATTATGACATATATATATTCATTTAGATAATAAAAAGGCATATATTGGATTGAATAATATTTATTTGCCCATATTTGTCAAGTCTTTTCAATCCTGGGATACAGGATGTCTGTACTCTATGTTAGGAGCAGCTGTACATGTTTGTCTGTTCCTCATGTCAGAGGTAGCCATTTCATATTGGAGCTAAGTTGGCCTGCTACTGAGTAGTGCTCCCAGTCTTCATGAAAAAAGCAGATGCATTTTATTTCACCCAGTCTCATTATGGATGTCAAATCTCCTTTGATGAGCTCTACTCATCCCCTGCAGACACCATCTCAAGCTCTACAAGCTTTATACTTTTTTTTTTTTGGCTTATCCCTAGTACACGTGGTACAGGCCATGATAATCATGGTGGGTAGTTAGCGACTGCTTTTACTGTAGGTGCACCACATGTCTACACATGTGAATAGCAGTTTGACTTTGCACTTACAAATGTGCCAGAGCCCCGCTTGGTTACTTGTACTCGCCGGTTTGGGTTGGACTTTTGCAAGAATCGGGGGCCATTGAGGCATTTTTTTTTTTTTGCTCGATACTTTGATATGATTGAGTGGAGATAAGAAGAGGGGATTAAAATGGAGTGTTTGTGTGTGGACTTACGGAGGGGAAGTTGATAGAGATGGGGAAGAGGACGAGAGGCACAGCTTTCAACCCGTAGTTCACCAGGTTCTGGTACCTTCCTCCGAAGGTGGACATGTCAACTCCCACCTGGACACCACCGTAATACATTTTATGGAAGAAATAAGAAGGTACAATTTGGATTATAGATTATAAACACAAGGTAATAAGACCAAATCCAAATAAATGAATAGTGTGTGACGTTTCGGTAACAGCGTTTTTACCATCTTCAGACAAAAATAAAAAAATCATTCAGTACTTTTGTCTGAAGATGGTAACAACGCTGTTACAGAAACGTCACACACTGTTTATTTATTTGGATTTGGTCTTATTACCTTGTGTTTATGGAAGAAATAGTTATATAATACAAAGGAAAAAAATCAAGTTTTTATCTTCCTCCTTTTCTTTTTTTAAATTAGTATCTCTAGTACTCGTATGATACATGACCATCATGTTCTTATCCCCTTGTGTAAAGATTACACCAATTCCATGAGTTCATGCTCCTCAAGCTGTTTTATGATAAGCAGCGCCCTCTCTCAAAGGTCTTGTTTAGTGCATCTAATGCAAGCCAAAATGTGTTCTGAAACTGCAGGTGCCAAGCTACATTTTGGGCAAGTGGGGTAGATTTTGATATTATTTTCTATCTTCAATGGCTTGAGATGGCCTGTTATATATATATATACATTATGAAAAAGGCATCTCCTTATCGTGCAACTGAAAGTTGCTGATGGCTTGCGCCATCTATCGGAATAAATATTAACTATTCTCGTACAAACTAAACTTACAAATCAACGAGAATAGTTGATATTTATTCCGATAGATGGCGCAAGCCATCAGCAACTTTCAGTTGCACAATAAGGAGATGCCTTTTTCATAATTTATGCACCTTATCCCAGTACAATATCACATTTGTACTATTTTTTTCACATATGTATAAACACTAAACACCTCTTTGGCAGATTGTCAAGATTCCATTAGATCCCGTGTGAATCTCATGGAATAAAGTCCGCCCTAGACTGACGAGGGCCATTAGCCCGAAACCATGGTCTCTAGGTGGATGCTTTTCAGTTTGCCAAAGCTGGTGTTGTGGCTTTGTCAGTGACCCGAGGCCGCTAGTTGCAGCGACGGTCAATAGATAGTGTCTGGTTTAGACGTCTGTTTTGACGGGAGAGGCGACCCTTGTCTCTTTAGATCAATTTCCTCCTGGGAAAATTTCCATCTATATATACATATATTTAAAAAGGTGGTATTGAAGGATTACACACCTTGAGTATGACGTAGACGGTAGCAGAGGTGATTAGAGGCAGCATGTAGTAGGGGTCAGGTATAGTGAGGTCACTGAACCACAAGGTGCCTCCTTGTGTGAAACTGGGCACCGGAGTGGTGGCCATCCTGCGCAGCCCGATGAAGAAGGAGATGAAGATTGGACCCTGAACATACATAAACCATCAACACAAGGTAAATAAGACCAAATCCAAATAAATAAATAGTGTGTGACATTTCGGTAACAGTATTGTTAATTGTTACCACAGAGTGTGTGTAAGCTCACAGGAATATAGGCGCTAACCAAAAGAAAAAAAGTTTATTATTAGTTTCCCTTTTATATTTTGTTCTCTCTCTTGTAAATCAATAAATATAATGTTTAATTAATAATATTCTTGGAATCAGTTTCATTAAAATTTCTAGGCAAAGTCAACATGGAGTTTAAGTCCGGAGACATTTCAACCACTTTAATACACTCAAAGCTAAAATCTGTGTATGGGAATGAAGTCATGGATAGAAGCACATTACAAAGATGGATTCAGTGCTTCTAGACTGGTAATTTTGATATTAGTAATGATGAAAGGCCAAGTACCTCTGTAGTTACAGACCGAAATTCGGCTTTAACGGAGAAATTGACCAAGAATAACTGTACAATGATAACTTATCAATAATGGAAAAACTTTCCCTGTCTAAAGGAATTGTTTCTACACATATTAACGATCCTGGATATAAAAATTAAGCTCAAAATGGGTGCCTAAAACTTCTAACATCAGAAATTATGCAAATTCGGAATGAGATTTATTTAGACCTCATGGAACCTTTTTCTGGAGAAACTTCTCAGGTGTTTGAAAAAAAAAAGGTTTGATAACATGGCTTACGCCATCAGAATAAATATTAAATAACTGTTGATTTTTCAATTATTCTCCAGAATATTGGCCACAAATTCCCCTTTTATTCATAAATCAATAAAAGTCAATCCTATGTATGCATTTCAGGCTGTTATCAGCGTGGGGCAAACTGTACCTCAATAACCAAAAAAAGCTGGTCTTTGAGGCTTCCTCAAAAATCAAGGAATGACTATTTAAGGCTGTGATGTTGAAACCTAGTTTCTTTTAAAAAGGGGGTTGGTTATGAGGTTCCATTGTAGAGAAAAGAATAAATTCATTATAGATAGAGTAGAATCTCTGCAAGGGAGCCAAAGTGTCTTTTAGAGAGGTGTCCTTTCCTCTTCTTCTTTCTTATCTCCACTCAATCATATTAGGATATCAAGTTGTGACCCTTGATGGTTTGACAACCATCATGACTGTGTGAAGTAGAATGTGTTTGCCTTTGTCATTAAGACTGGGAGCACTACTCAGTGGCAGGCCGACTTAGCTCCAAAAGAAATGGCTGCTTCTGACATGAGGAACAGATGCCATGTGCAGCTGCTCCTAACATGGAGTACAAACGCTGCTCATCCTGTATCCCTGGATTAGGAGCCCTTACAGGGTACTATCAGCCGGGCCAGCTGAGCCCAGGTTTTTTAGTGAGCTTGTTACTGCTCCCCCTCCTCCCCAAAGTGTCTTTTAGAGAGGTGTCCTCTTCTAGCAGAGATCAACTAATTGATAAAAATGGTAATTCTGGTGATGATAAATGTCCTTTGTAGAGAGGCGTCCATTCATTGAGGTAATGTAGGTATCAGATGAAAAAATGTGCTTTAAGTTGACAAGAAATCTAGGTGAAGGCCAGAGTATGTAACATGTTGTTACTTTCAAAAACAGTATGTGAACAGACATGATTGAGAGATTTACACTACTGTCATATAGCCAGCCCCTTATAAGGAAGCAAGCACCTTTTTTTTTTGCTTATCCCTAGTACACGTGGATACAGGCCATGATAATCATGGTGGGTAGAAGTAGGCGACTGCTTTTACTGTAAATGCACTACATGACTACATATGTGAAAAGCAGTTCGACTTTGCACTTACAAATGTGCCAGAGGCCCATTTGGTTACTTGCACTCGCTGGTGGGGTTGGACTTTTACAAGAATAAGGGTCCATTAGAGCATTTTTTTTTTAATCAGAAAAAAGTGCTTAATGCGGGAATCGAACCCGGGTCTTATTTATTGTATGCAGATGCCACTTGGGTCTTCTCCCTCAATAGAGATATAATCTTTAATGACATCTAAAGAAAGTAATATTATCTATGAAAAGACTATTTAAGACGTGTAAGATTGTTTTTGAAATTAAACAATTTCTACTGCCCTTACTGCAATATGGAAAAAATTAATGGGAGGGCCTGGCTCATCAGTGGTGAACCCTCCCAGCGGTTTCGCCAGTTTAATCTACCATAGTACATCAAAATATTATCTATGTATGTGTTCCCACCTAAGCACAGTTGGTACAGTGGAGTGAACCCAGGAGGAGCTCTAAACATCAGAAATAGACAGCATCAAACAACACTAACAAGATTTAGAACAGGCCATCTCAAGCCATTGAAGATAGAAAATAATAACAAAATCTACCCCACTTGCCCAAAATGTAGCTTGTCACCTGCAGCTCCAGAACACATTTTGGCTTGCATTAGATGCACTAAACAGGACCTTTGGGAGAGGCCGCTGCTCATCATAAAACAGCTCGAGGAGCATGAACTCATGGAATTCGTGTAATCTTTACACAAGGGGATAAGAAACAACAACAACATCTATGTATGTGGAGATGATATTTGAGAAGTCAGGTGTTTCAAAAGATGCGTTGTCTACGTCTTCAACGCTAGATGCCAAGTTCACAGACAGCAGTATTGTACCTGGATGAGTGCAGGAACTAATTGCTTCATGGGGCTCATTTTATTCTCCTTCACATATTTAGCCAGTTTGATGGACTTCTTGATAGCTGCAACAACAACAACAGTTAATTAGCAGTTAATTAGTTAAACAACAGTTAAGTGGGGATTCCTCCATGTGCTTCAATTAATAGAATGGAAGAAAGAGGAAATATAAATGATATTTACAGATATGCCTTTAATAAGGCACAATTTGGATTATAGATTATAAACACAAGGTAATAAGACCAAATCCAAATAAAAAAATAGTGTGTGACGTTTCAGTAACAGCGTTGTTACCATCTTCAGACAAAAGACAAGTTGTCTGAAGATGGTAACAACGCCGTTACCGAAACGTCACACACTATTTTTTTATTTGGATTTGGTCTTATTACCTTAGATATGCCTTTAATTATATATTTTTTAAAAATCCACTTTTAATTCTAAGAAGAATATTTCAAGTTGTCTTAAAAAAAAAACTATTTTTCCTTATCTTGTTTAAACACTTGATAACAGTACTATTTAAGAACTTGTGATATTTTTTCTCATTTATTCTTTTGTCTGATGATGGTGACAATGTTGTTGCCGAAATGTCACACACTAATAAATTATTTGGATTAGGTCTTATTTTCTTGTATTATAATCTATAATCCAAATTGTGTTTTTATAAACCAGTTAAGTGGGGATTCCTCCAGTTACTGGTTGTCACTGGGGGATTTGATTCCCATCTATTTACTGACACACAGAGTTGTTCATCTATGGGTTTAATGAATATTTACACGATAAAGTACAATTTGGATTATATATTATAAACATAAGGTAATTAAACCAAATAAATAAATAGTGTGTGACATTTCGGTAACAGCGTTGTTACCATCTTCAGACAAAAGTACTGAAAGGACCCATGGACGCGTTGTATGTAGATTCAGTACTTTTGTCTGTAGATGAAAACAACACTGTTACCGAAATGTCACATACTAACATCAAACGTTACACACTAATTATTTATTTGGATTTGGTCTTATTACCTTGTGTTTATAATCTATAATCCAAATTGTGCCTAATCAATTAGTGTGCTCCTAAGGTTTTGGTCTTATGACCTTATTATTACACCTTTTTTTTGATTATGCACAATTTGGATTATATAATATATACAGTTACGAGCGTCTTTCCTAATCAATCAACCGACCGACTCTGTCACCGTTTGCTTTTATTGGTTGGCTACGGTCACGCCACCTTTGCCCCCCCCCCCCCATGCCGGCGGTGCGCGCCCGTTGGCTGCTGGCGAGCACGTGACTTCCCTGTGCGCGCGCATGGCGGGCGGTAGGCTATAGTTATCAACTAACATATGCAATTAATTAAGGCGCCAATTTAGAATTGCAACAAATAGTATTTGAATCAAAACATTCAATCGGGTAAAACACGGGCGTTGCCCGGGTCATTCGGCTAGTGAGTATATAAACACAAGGTGTGTATATTAACACTAAATTAATAAACGTTTCGGTAACAGAGTTGTTATCATCTTCAGACAAAAGTACTGAATTATTTGGTCCTTGTGAGCACACTAATAAAAGACATTTATTGTGTTATTAAAGATGATATATTTGAAAGAAGTCTCACAGTCGTAGTTGTCGCCTGCCATCTTGGCCTCTTGGATCTGCTGCTGTAGGGCGATCACAGTGGGCATTCTGTTCCTGACCAAGATGCCGTTCTTCTGGGACTTTACCATGAGAGGGAACATCAGAGTTCTCAGGAATACCGTCGCTGCATCATTCACCACATAGAGACACAATAACAGGTAGTACATCATCAAAGTGTGTACATCACATGTACTAGGGATAAGCAACAAGAAAAAAAACAACACGAGTACTATAGATAAACACAAGGTAAAGTAGAGTTACCTCTATGAGAGGACACTCGCGCTAGAGAACACTTCCTCTCTACAAAGGTCAGTTTTCATTTGTAAAATTACAATTTTTACTATTTTGCAACTCTCCCATAAGAGGACACCTCTCCCTAAAAGACACTTTGGCTCTACAATTAGGTGTCCTCTACAGGGAGGTTCTACTGGTTTTTTTTTGCTTATTCCTAGTACACGTGGTACAGGTCATGATAATCATGGTGGTGGTAGAAGTAGGCGACTGCTTTTACTGTAAGAGCACCACATGTCTAGACATGTGAAAAGCTGTTCGACTTTGCACTTACAAATAAACCAGAGCCCCGTTTGGTTACTTGCACTCGCTGTGGGTTTGGATTTTTGCAAGAATCAGGGTCCATTGGAGCATTTTTTTTAAATCAGAAAAAAGTGCCCAATGCGGGAATCAAACCCACGCCATGGTGGTCCAAAACCAATGGTTTAGACCATCCTTCCACCAACTCCCTGGTCAAAATTCTTTACAAAGATTTAATGGCACAGAATAAACTTTTATTTCCTTAAACCAGAATCACAGGGAATTTAATAAATTAAGAAACCTATATATTGATAAGTTACAATTTGGATTATAGATTAGAACTACAAGGTAATAAAGATCAAATCCAAATTAATAAATAGTGTGTGACATTTCGGTTACAGCATTGTTACCATCATCATTCAGTATTTTAGTCTGATGATGGTAACAACACTGTTACCGAAACGTCACACACTATTTATTTGGTCTTTATTACCTTGTGTAGTTCTAATCTATATAATCTAAATTGTACCTTAACACCTAAATTTCAACGCTCCAATATTTAAACAATTAAAAAGGTTTTCTGGAGATGAGTTTATTTTTTATTTCAAATTCCATCTCAAGTTTTCCGGCATCTTCCACAGGAGAACATATACAATGCTTCCTGATGCTAGCATCTCCGGAAACCTTTTGTTAATTGTTTAATTTAATGTCCAGGAGACTTAAATCAATTCAATGCTCCAATGGTCTTGTTCAAAACCTGCCCAGAAGTCCAACCCATTATCATTATACAACGTGTGGCGGGCGGGAGAAGCAGCACAAGTAAGAGACTGCCCTGTAGGGTGAAGTACAGTATCGTGAGCCACAAGCCGCTACGGTAACCGTTAACAGGGAACTCTGAAATGTGACTGACTAATGGTGCAATGGCACCCCCCCATTCCATGGAGCAGCTAAAATCTCCTTATAAAATCAGCTTATCTCCACTCAATCATATTAAGGTATCAAGCTTGTACTGTAAGAACTGTATTTATATACATACATAGAGTATCTTCTTTCTTATCTCCACACTGGGTGAAGAAGTCTGCCTTTGTCATTAAGACTGGGAGCACTACTCAGTTATATTGTTTTATATAGAGTTATAATCTTGGTCCCAAGTAGTGAGATGTTTCATAACTATTATTGCCCCCCTTCAAGGAGGGACTACTCACAGATGACAATGCAGCCCCACCAAGGGAGTCCAGTAGTGGTGTGAAGTAGCTCCAAGGATTGTTGGATCATGCCAACAGGAGACCAGCTGCCTAGTCCAAGGCTCTGGAGGGTGGGCTCCCCCAGAGCATTCAGAAGTGCTTCCTGGGAGATCTCTGTGGGGAGAGGTGGCGGCTCGGGGATATAGAGGTTCTCTGGAAGTTCCTGGTAGCCCACAACAACAGTCCAGTGGAACAGTTTTACCTTTCAGCATGTATATCGGGATTAAAACAATAACTCTGAAAGATATAACAGTGACCTTTATTGAAGATATACAAGATAACCAAGTGGGAACAAAATTGCCTCTATCTCCAAAACGAAAAAAAAAGTAACGATCAGCGACATACCGTTGGTACTGCTGGGGAGTCCTCTGTAACAGGCTTGGTGATGTAGACATTGCAATCATCTTTCTCTATCTTTTCAGTATGTATAGAGGAGACAGAGCGATGCCTCACTCCACCAAGGTGCCAATGGTGCTGGGGAGGTTGGATCCTGTGGAGGGAGAAATGGTGAGATCTGGAGGGATTCTGGACACCACATTGTACTGCAACATTTCCTCTCCTTATATACATTGTTATATCAATTTTAATGCGCTTTACATTTATTAAAAATATTCTATGATATTTATTTAAAACAGAATATTTAGATTATCATCATTCCTTTTGTAATATTTTATTGTACATATATCTTGATTGGTTATTGGAGCGAGAGAGGACCTAGAGGAAGACTGCAGATTGAGACCTACGAGGAAGACCACGAATAAATAAACACAATAACTTTGAAAGGTAATTTATTTACTTTTATTTATTTGCTTTGAATATGGAAACCCGCTCAGGAAACGTGTATAACACCAAGAAGGAAGATACCAAGATCGACGACCCTGCAAAGCTGCAACTTGGCGCAACAATATATGTGGTATGAAAGGTGTTAACCGATGGCACCAGTGATCGCCCCTTGGAATGTTGCTAGTGTCTCAAGTGACCGGACCATCTCTCTCTGGGTTGTTTGTAGGTTGGCTTTATTATTCCTGGAAGAGTATATATTATGACATATGTATATACAGTTATGACATATGTATTATGACATATGTATATACTGTCTATAGCGCCCCCTCTTGGGACTCACCAAAATAGGGTGCTATAGACAGGTCACTTTTAATGTAAAATGTTTACATTTTAATGTTTAAAATCGGGCGCTATAGATAGGAAGGCACTATTTAGAGGGGGGCGCTATAGACAGGTTTATAATAAATAAAAGCAAGGTAATAAGACCAAATCCAAATAAATAAATAGTGTGAGGTTTCGGTAACAGCGTTGTTACCATCTTCAGACAAAAGTACTGAATGGTCTGAAATCAAATTTGTCTGAAGATGGTAGCAATGCTGCTACTGAAACGTCACACTATTTACTTATTTAGTTTTATTACCTTGTGTTTATAATCCAAATTGTGCCTTATTGTTATAATAAAAAGTGTTGAGATATACGAATTTTTGAGCAATTTAGATCCCTTTTAATAGGGTACACCATTTGGATTATAAACACAAGATGAAATGTATTATTATTTATTCCGTGTTATTTACTTGTGTTTAGATCTTTATAAGGTACATACAGTATTTTTGGGTTATAGATTAGAAACACAAAGGTAAATAAGACCAAATCTAAATAAACAGTGTGTGACGTTTCAGTAACAGCGTTGTTACCATCATCAAACAAATACTCTGACAAAAGTACTTGAGTACTTTCGGGTATCGAATGTTAATAATAATGGAATATAGAAATGCAAGGTAAAAAAGACCAAATCTAAATATCTAGATAGTGTGTGACATTTCGGTAACAGTGTTGTTACAGAAAAACATTTAATTGGATTTGGTCTTATTACTTTGTGTTTCTAAATTTCATAAATTTTACATTATATATACTTTAAAATTATTATCATTTTTAAAACAATATCATCTATAAACACAAGGTAATAAGACCAAATCCAAATAAATAAATAGTGTGTGACATTTCAGTAACAGCGTTGTTACCGAAACATCACACACTATTTATTTATTTGGATTTGGTCTTATTACCTTGTGTTTTATAATCTATAATACAAATTGTGCCTTATCATAAATCCTTTCTGTAAAGAACAAAATCTATTTGCGAGCTAGATGTCCTTTTTTTACAAGCGTTACTAAACAGTAAAACTGGTAATATTTGGCAATGATAGCTGTCCTTTATTGAGAAATGCACTCTAGCAAGAATGTCCTTTTATAGAGGTTCTACTGTATGTGGTCAATGCATAATAGAATCATGTGAGGACACTCAGGCTAAAGGAATTCTCTATACAAAGGACAGTTTTTATAACCAAGGCTATATAATCTGTTGACTTGTGTTATATAACATGGATTACTTTATTTGTTTTTAAATCAATTGAAAAATGCAAACGATGATAGCTTCAAGGACTTTATAAGTTTCAAAATTGTGAATTCTATGCCAGCAAGATAGTGTATTTGATCTCAATCGCAAACTTGTATGAACCTAATATTGTATATTCTGATATATATTTTCATTCATTTATAACAAAATCAAGATTGCTAAGAATTTATGGATAAACAATAATATTTAATGGAAAAATTATGATAAATTATGATAGCTTCAAGGACTTTATAAGTTTCAAAATTGTGAATTCTATGCCAGCAAGATAGTGTATTTGATCTCAATCGCAAACTTGTATGAACCTAATATTGTATATTCTGATATATATTTTCATTCATTTATAACAAAATCAAGATTGCTAAGAATTTAGGGATAAACAATAATATTTAATGGAAAAATTATGCACATAGTAGTTTCTGCACATGTAGAGGAGCATGGGGAGAACGTAGTGGGCAGTGATCAACACTACATCTTCCTATTCTTTTTGGTAATATTAAGATATATATTTTATTTGTTATACACTTTTTAACATATTCTACGCTCCAGGGTTGGGTTACTGAAGTGTTTACTTAAATGTGCAGACTCCACACGGGTTTATATATGGAATGTTTGAATCCAAAATTCACTTACAAAATAAAGGTTTCCTATTGAAATGTATTTTGCGTTTTTCTGAACATTGATGACATTTTTTAGCGCCGTTATATTCCTTAACCTATTCATTTTAGTTTTTCATTTATTTATTTTCGGCTGTACCAATGTTTATTAAAGAAGTGGCAGCTTATTCCTTTTTGGAATGATCTCTCCATTATTTATTGAATAATTAAATTTTAAATTAGAAGATTCGTAAATTATTAGCTTTATTTCTATTTGAAAGGGCGATTTAGAAATTATATTATATTTTTCGAATACTAAATTGAGAACCAGTTCAAAACTTTTAATTGAACATTAGTAGATGCCGTTAAAATATATTTTAAAATTAGGTATATAGGGATCTATTTTTATAGATTTAGAATTTAAAAAAATTTACACTATAATTTTATTTTGGACTAATATAGGAATAATATCATGTGTTTTTTCAATTTATCATTGAGCGTTTAAACAAAAAATAAAAGCAGTGGTATAAATAATAAATCATTTTAAGCAATGAATAAATTTAAAGTTTTTTCTATTTACCTGTTTTATTAATTTCATATTTTACATTTGTGTGCGCAAAAGCAAATAATTTTAAAATTTATAATATAGCTTGAAGCCATTTCTATCGATTGTGAAATTCTCGTGTTTTTATTTTCGTTTTATTCATTTTTTAAAATGCCGCGAAAGGTGTCGATGGCTAAATGGTGTAATAACGTTCTTCAACTTTAAATACTGGGTACAAAGGATTATAAAAAGGTATTTTATCTAATCTATGTGATCTAATTTAATTGTGCCGCTATTTAATTGAAAGGGCTTGCACATGCATTGTTAAACGCATTAACATTATGCTGTATTTAAAAATCCGGAATTTATAAAACATTAAAAATTAAAAAGTAATAGAAATATAAATAGAGCAACCTTTAAATTGTTCAGAGTGTGTGAAATACCCAACTCCACATTGGTGTTATAAAAGTATCCATAAAAACGTCAAATGTTAACATGTTGTTTTTTACATTCTGGAAACAAAATCAAGAGTAAAATGATATAAGCAGAGATCATCATGAAAAATGTTATTTACCTTTATTATATGCAGCTTGAACATAAGCATTCTAGCTCCAAAAACCTGGATTATAAATATCTCTTAGACTTTCAATAAATGATAACAGCCAATTCTCTCTCTTAGCCTTATTAGTTTACCTTAAGCCAATTGATATAAATTATCAACCTTTCATCAATAATTAAAGGATTTTTTATCTATCTATATATAAAAATGAATGTATGTGTGTCTGTTTGTTTGTCCTTTATGCCTGACCAAACCACTCATTGGAACGCCATGAAACTTTGGGAAGTTATTTAGTATAGTACTGGGAAGGTTTCTAGCAAATAAAATTTTTGAAATAACTTTTCGCTTTAAAATAATCAAGATAAATATTCTAATTTATCTGTTATAATTCAACAATCTGCTCTAAATATTATCATGATGATACGATGATTTTGTAATGTAGAAAATTAGGAAAGACAAAATTCAGGATGACACGGCAATTTATTTGAGACAAGAATAATGATACAATTCCAAAGCAAAGATACTATTCTTTTAACTTTCAATTACCGAGGGAACCAATTAATATTGATTTTATTCAACTTATCGAGTATTTTTCAAGGGACCGGGAAAAAATGTTCACTAGATAAAACGATGATTTTGTAATGTAGAAAATTAGGAAAGACAAAATTCAGGATGACACGGCACACAGGGACCGGGAAAAAATGTTCACTTTATCGAGAGATTCAAATTTACGATTTTCAAATTATCAAAATATATCTTTTTTTTTATATATATAATTGTTTTAACAAATGTTCGTTAGACAAACCTTTACTCGGGTAAAACCCGGGCGAAGCCGGGTACGTCCGCTAGTAATATTATATATGTTAAATCCAGTAAAATGAAAATAAATGGACACAACAAAAATAATGAAAGTCTTCTTCTTTCTTATCTCCACTCTATCATATTAGGGTGTCGGGCTTGTAAAGCTTGAGACTTTTTATGGTGTTCCCATCATGATTGGGCGAAGTAGAATGCATCTGCCTTTGTCATTAAGATGGGAGCACTACTCAGTGGCAGGCCGACTTAGCTCCAAAAGAAATGGCCGCCTCTGACATGAGGAACAGATGCCATGTGCAGCCACTCCTAACAATGGAGTACAAACGCTGCTCATCCTGTATCCCTGGATTAGGAGCCCTTACAGGGTACTATCAGCCGGGCCAGATGACCCCAGGTTTTTTAGCGAGCTTGTTACTGCTCCCCCTTCTCCTTTTTCATCCAGGCTTGGGACCAGCAATGGCGGAGTTCTTATTACCTTGTATTTTATAATCTATAATCCAAATTGTGCCTTATTATTGATTGTTAATATTTCTAATCACTTTATATTTTGTGATGCGATGTGTTGATTGATTGTACTGAGGTAATGTTTCAGATGGGGACTCGAGCCAAAGAACGGTAAGTTTCTTCCATCACCAATATTTCAACATGTAGCAAACCCTTACATGAATGATCACCTTGGTAAAATTTTAATAAATAATAAATTTGACCTGATTCAATCTAACCTTTTAAACTAAATGGTTGGTATATGAGTGGTATACGTCAATTTGATATTGATGATACAATTTGTAATTAATAAAATTGACTAATTAAGCTATACACTGCATTTTCCTCATGGCCACTGTCATGTAACAGCTTAAGCAACAGCAATTCTTAATTTTCTTGTTAGCAGCCCCGGAAATAAAGATATTTCCAAAATTCTTAATTGCTACATGGATTCATACCTACCATATACCGATCTATTCCCCATATGTCTTGTGGTCAGGGATTTTATCGCCCCATTTCAACCTTCAACAAGTCCGTCCCGGACCTCATTCTGGGACCACAGACCTACCGGGGAGTGCATCTTGGTCCATCCATTTCTTCACAAGTAAGTTTTTTTTTTTTTTCCCCTATAAGAATTGAAATTATTTGGCAGCACCTTGTCTGCCAACTTCAAAGGTTCCAAACAGCCACCACCCTCCTAGGAATATTTACCCTTGAAGACCTACAGAACATTCCCAAGTACAAATCAGCCTGAGGACATTTGATAAACTGGATGTCCACCATTAGACGTGTCAACCCGGATAGGTGGCTCCAGGAGTTACATCAAGAGAAAGAGAGAGATTTGTAAGGAAAATTTCTTTTATCAAATGGAACAAACTTTCTTCTCTCCTTTCTTCCATGAAATTTTTTTTGTAGTATCATGGCTCAGTATAATCATTTCTATGTATACCCATTATTGACTGTATTGACTCATCCATTGATGAGCTCTACTCATCCCCGACAGACACCATCAAAAGTCTCAAGCTTTACAAGTTTGATGCCTTAATATGATTGAATGGAGATAAGAAGATTTCTATGTATTTCTACTGTCCTCTAAGCTTACGTCCATATTTTTCTTAAATACTTAACCAAGAATTCCTCTTTAGTACCGGATATATAAGCAGAATAGGTCATTAGAGTAGAACCTCCATGAGTTGACCCTCGCCTTTCTACATAATTCAAAATTGTAAATATTTGTTTTTGTAAAGGTTCAATCAGTCATTCAAGTAGAGGGGGGATAACATCCTAATGGGATGCCTAACTCAAAAGGGGACTGAATGAAAGCCGGGATAAACTTTTGACGTCATTTTTTTTATGAATGACACTCTTTTGTCTTCTGGGGTAGAAATCACTCACAAAGGAGAAAAAACAAATGTATTTAGCAAATGGCATAGATGGAAAAAGGCACTGGCAAACCACTTCTGTATCAAGCACTGCTGAGTAGAAAATATTGGAGATATTTGACCATATAGTCAACAAAAGTCGAACTTGATGGATGCTAACAATAAAGAATCAATGTTCTATACCACAAAAGTCCATAATTTTATTGAAATGTTGTTTTATGTCTCATGAAGATATATCTTTCAACCTTCATATATTTCTAATATGTATATATATTTTTTCAAACTTTTCTCTTTGAATTTGTCTTCTTCTTTCTTATCTCCACACTGGGTGAAGTAGAATGCGTCTGCCTTTGTCATTGAGACTGGGAGCACTACTCAGTAGCAGGCCGACTTAGCTCCAAAAGAAATGGCCGCCTCTGACATGAGGAACAGACGCCATGTGCAGCCGCTCCTAACATGGAGTACAAACGCTGCTCATCCTGTATCCTTGGATCAGGAGCCCTTACAGGGTATTATCAGCCGGGCCAGCTGAGCCCAGGTTTTTTAGTGAGCTTGTTACTGCTCCCCCTCCTCCTTTTTCATCCGGGCTTGGGACCGGCAAGGGCGGAGTTTTTGAATTTGTAAAAGATTACTTTAAATATGTTTTGAAAATAGAGCGATCTATAAATAAAATCTTTAATTAAAAAGGCATATATTGGATTAAAATATCATTTATTTTACCAAAATTTCAGTTGGCTAAACGCCACAAACAAACGCCATAAACATATATGTATATCCTTCACGTCAGTGTTTAGATGGTGATACTCCCGTCAAGGGGCTGATAAATCAGAAAGGTTGAGAAATAAAAAGTTGTACAAGAAACTTAGCCCTGGATACTTTATTGATTTTATTAATAGAATGGTGTTGTTGTTGTCATGTCCAATGAAGAGCCTCAGATGTCTCCATGCATCTCTATCACAGCAGCAGCAATGTCCACTATCTTGGGTGTGTAAAGCTGCTGCTCTGGGTCTTAAGTCAATTTTTATTAATTTTATAATTTATTAATAGAATCAATATGTAAAATAAACTCTGATAGAAAACTGACAAAAACTATAACAAGACTTAGAACAAAACACTATAAAGGAATGACAATACATCCAGATGGCACAAGAACCTATAGGACATGTAACAACTGTCCTGGTGTGGAACTAACACCTACTCACATATTCTCATGTCCAGCAATGACCGCAGCCTTGCAGAAAATTGACATAGACCCAGAGCAGCAATGTCCACTATCTTGGGTGTGTAAAGCTGCTGCTCTGGGTCTATGTCAATTTTCTGCAAGGCTGCGGGCATGAGAATATGTGGGTTGGTGTTAGTTCCACACCAGGACAGTTGTTACATGTCCTATAGGTTCTTGTGACATCTGGATGTATTGTCATTCCTTTATAGTGTTTTGTTCTAAGTCTTGTTATAGTTTTTGTCAGTTTTCTATCAGAGTTTATTTTACATATTAATATAATCAATATGTAAATAACTATGAGATTCTACAACCATTGTGATGACAATGGCTGTTGTGTTGTTCCCAGGCCACCCAAGGTGGTGATAAAGAACCATGTGATTGCTGTGGCCTGCCACAGTCACTTGCTACCAAGCCAGAGGCCACCGATGCTGGGCGGTTCCATTGCTGCAGGTAATGTTGCATATATCCCAAATGTATTTGCATAAATCTATTTGTTCACCTTGTAGATCCCCTGCTGGATGAACTCACGCTACTGGTGGACGCCATCTCCAACTCCCCTCACTCCCCCCTGGCCCCCGGTAATCTGGGGGTCCCCATCAAGGTTGGTTCCACTCCCCACAACCTGGTGATATCTCCCCGGGGATACAGAGAGGAAGTTATGCAATTAGGGTTTTGAAACCAAATCCAAATCAAAATTTTAGATAAAATCTATGCTCACTTACTGATGACAGCATCTCAACAATGATTCGAATTAAATGTTACGTCAATGGACAAAGTATAAAATTCGGATTATAGAGAGGTAAAAGTTAACAAGGTAACAAGACCATATCTAATTAAGTTAGGTAATTTATTGATGGTCTTAAAGTAACAATACTGTTACCGGAATGTATTTTTTATGGTATATTTTTGGATATGTGTTTTTTTTGTTACCATGTGAGGTGTCTCAACTAATTGTAAGTTTTAAGAGAAACTGAAAGAGGTAATTGCACTTTTTAACTCTTCTTTGTTGAATACAAAAAAACAGAATTTTTTCATCGAAATAATTTATTATTGACACTTGTTTGATGTTATAGAAACATATTTAACCAAATTTATATAAAAAGGATGAATCTGAATCTCTGTTAAAGAAAGAAAAAAAATTTTTTTTTCTTAAAATATTTCAAGAGATTGCTCCCTCTTTATCAATTTATTGTAACTAAATTAATGAAATTGGTGCAATAAATTGATAAAGAGGGAGTAATCTATCGAAA